>CM055126.1:78595010-78992403 GCA_029206835.1 Rana muscosa
TTGTCTCCTTCCATTTGCAAGTAGGAGTCATTTGTAAGTTGGATGTTTGAAAGTAGGGGCCTGCCGTATATACTCTGCAGAAATTTGGCCCTTAGGTGTTGGTGTTGCCACAACACTGTAAGCCCTCACAGTTACTCTTGGTGGGCGCAGGAATGGGCCCTGCTGTGAACTATTAGATCAAGAATTGTAATTACATGACATTGTTGAACAGTGGTAGGAAAAATTGGGCCTTTGGTGGTGGTGGTGGTGCTGGTGCCACAACATTGTAAGTCCTCACAGTTACTCTTGGTGGGCGCAGGAATGGGCCCAGCTGTGAAATATTAGATCAAGAATTGTAATTACATGCCCCTGTTGAACAGGGGCAGAAAAATTGAGCCTTTTTTGGTGGTGGTGGTGGTATTGCCACAACAATGTAAGCCCTCACAGTTACTCTTGGTGGGTGCAGGAATGGGCCCTGCTGTGAACTATTAGATCAAGAATTGTAATTACATGCCCCTGTTGAACAGGGGCAGAAATATTGGGCCTTAGGCACTGGTGCCACAACACTGCAACCTCTCACAGATACTGTACTTGGAGCGCAGCAATGAGCCCTGTTGCAAAGTATTGCATCAAAAATTGTAATTACATGCCCCTGTTGAACAGGGGCAGAAAAATTGGGCCTTAGGCACTGGTGCTGGTGCCACAACAATGCAACGCCTCATAGATACTGTAGTTGGAGCACAGAAATGAGCCCTGCTGCAAAGCATTGGATCAAAAATTGTAAATACACGCACCTGTTAAACAGGGGCTGAAAAATTGGGCCTTAGCCACTGGTGGCGGTGCCCAGAACCAAAAATGTTCTTTCAAGCTATCACCATGATTATTGAGGAGGAAGAGGATAGTCACTCAGCATAACAGGATAGTCACTCAGCATCAGCATAGGCAGTCTTGAAGGGATCTGACATTTCCCAAAAAATTATTCGGTTACGTCAGCATCAGGTGCTTAGTAGCTGGTGGTGATCCAAGACTGATTCATTTTTATGAAGGTCAGTCGATCGACCGAGTCGGTGGACAGGCGCACCCTGTGATCGGTTACAAAGCCTCCAGCAGAATTGAATGTGCGTTCCGAAAGAACGCTGGATGCAGGACAGGCCAGTACCTCAATTGCATACTGTGCAAGCTCTGGCCAGTGATCCATCCTCAAGACCCAGTAACCCAGAGGATTTTCGGTGGGAAAGGTGTCCAAGTCTGATCTTGCCCCTAGGTATTCCTGCACCATGTAAACCAGACGCTGGCGATGGTTGCTGGAAGCGATCATACCTTGGGGCTGCGTACTAAAAAATTGTCTGTACGCATCGGTCAGATGGCATCCTTCTCCACCGCTCCTTCTTTGACTGACCAGAACCTCAGCAAGACGTTGTCCAGGACCAGGAATTTGTGACCTTCCAGTCTCTGGGAACGCATTGCACAGACCTTTCTGCAAGGCCTCCCAAAGATGCTTCATCCTCTGCTCCATCTGCGACGGCAAGATAAGGTCTGCAACCTTACCCTTGTAACGTGGATCAAGGAGGGTTGCCAGCCAGTAATGATCCCTCTCCTTGATCGCACGAATATGAGGATCCTTCCGCAGGCTTCGCAGGATCAGGGAGGTCATGCAGCATAGGTTTGCTGAGGCATTCGGTGCGGAGTCCTCTGGGTCATTGAGGATGACATGATCCGCAGCCACCTCCTCCCAGCCACGTACAAGTCCATGGGTGTCTTGGGACTGTAATTGATCCCTTGAAGACTGCTGCTGATGCTGAGTGCTGGGCTCCACCTCCAAGCTGACACAATAATCCTCCTCCTCCTCCTCCTCTTCCTGTGTGATAGCCGGGCCAGCAGGAACACTGTCTGGATAAAGGGGGCCTTGAGAGGTAAGGAAGTCCTCCTCTTCCTGCCTATGTTCTGCCTCAAGTGCCCTGTCCATTATTCCACGCAGCGTGTGCTCCAACAGGTGGACAAGTGTCACTGATGCATGCACTGTCACTGCTCACCATCCTTGTGGCCTCCTCAAATGGTGCCAGGACAGTGCATGCATCCCTAATCATGGCCCACTGGCGTGGGGAAAAAAATCCAAGCTCCCCTGAAACTGTTCTGGTGCCATATTACAACAGATACTAATTTTCATGGCGTTCTTTAGAATAACTCCACACATCTTTTTTACAGTAACATTTATGATTCGTTTGAGAATTATTATCTGACACACAAGGTTTCCATTTAGACCCATCCTCCACACACATTTCCTACAGTTCTTTTCACATTTCACTGACCACATAACACATTCACTTATTATTTATTCATTTTGTCCCCCGCCCTTTTTTTTTTCTTCTTGTTCCTTCAGTTGGTTTTTCATTTCCCCTTTCCCCTAGAGCCTGGCGTGCATCTTGTGAACCTACCTCATCCCCGGCGATGTGCTGTGACTCCATGGTCTGCCCCTTGGCCGCATGTGTCCACTGTACAAAATCCCCCCCTGGCCCCTTCTGGAGCTTCTGTGGGGGATGCGGGGTCACCTCCGCCTCAACCCCGGGCGAGACTACTTGGCACATAGCCACCATCCCATTCCATCGTGGGCAACTGTTTGGCTTCCTTATACATATACTTGGGTTTTACCATAGGTAACGTATCAGTACTCAGTCCACTCTTATAGAGTTCGTGGAACAACCTTTAAGTATCTATTTATTTATCCATTCTTTTTCATCTTGCCCTGTAGCCAAAGTACATGCATCATTCTCCTGATGAGTGGCTACAACTGCCATGAAACGCGTCGAGACACATGAGTCTTCTGATACTCTAGGATGCCAAAACTAGCCCTCTTCTTATATATGCACTTTATTGTACGACTACATTAACTAACTCTTTTTGATGATTGTACATTATTGGATTTGTATATGTAATGCATTTTATTCTATTCATCAACTGCTCTCTTTTTTGTATCAAATATGTTTATTAAATATGTTAACTTGATCATGTTCATTTCTATTTTATTATTATGTTTCTTTTTGAAACCATGTGTCATGCATTTGTTACATGACACAATCTTTATTATACTGGGTACTATGTGTATTCATGAACCTCAAATTGATCAAATGTTATTAATTGGAGATTATTGCTCCGGGATCTTGTACTGCCCCAAAAGGGAACTACAACACATGACCCGGAAAAAATAGGTTCCATTTCATTCATTATGTTACATACACATGCTTCATTCAAAGTCCCAAAACTTTTCTTTTTCCCTTTACCACATATATTATATGGAGATGCAGGCTTCTGTATGATACATTTGGCTTGGGCGTCATGAGGTCACTCTCTTCTTTTTCATTTTTTGCATATATTTAGGGTGGAAGACACCCGCTTTTTTAGTGACCCCATACGCCCAACATATCCTATATATCAATTTATTGTATAGCATTGCATTCCCCTTATATATACTTTTATATGAATCGGCATCCCTTTCTATGTCTATATACATTTTTTTCTAATTAGTTTAACATCTAGTTAGATTAACTTTGGCTCAGGCCACTTAGTATGGACCTTTTGTTTTCTTCTTTTCTATCATCATAGACAGCCACGCCCCCCTGGGCGTGTCTCTGTTTCTGCGTGTTCTGTCCCGGGGTTGCGATGCGCCTAGCTCCGGCCTCCTCCCTCGCCCTGGATGGCGGTGAGGGTGGGACCTGGATCTCGATGCATCGGCGCCATGCCTAATGCGCCTCACGTGCGGCGTCTCTGGACGCCCTAGGTGAATTGGCGCCATTCCACCTGACGTGCACCTGGGGGTTGGGCGGACCTCTGCCAAAGTCTTCATTGCCGGAGGCGGGGATCTGCCCTACCCCCCAATGGCTGGCACGCCATTGCATGACGTTGGCGGGGACTTGCCCGCCACCTGTGGATAAAGTGCGGCCGGGACGGGACGGGAGCTCACTCCACACCATGTCATCCCGGGGAGGGAGTCCATTCATTGATGCCTGTGATTCAGGTATTTCCGGGAGAGGGGGGTTTTCACTCTCATTTATCCAGCATATTCGTTCACACATACTTCCACACACACAAACTCTCACTTCTCACACACATGCCAGCACACACATTTTACCATATTCACCTCGCAGGACCTTTATGTCCTGACTTTTGAACCCATTATATAATTTTTTTTGAGATTTCTCTTACAGATAATTGTTTCTAATTTTCATGGCGATCTTTAGAATAACTCCACACATCTTTTTTACAGTTACATTTATGATTTGTTTGAGAATTATTATCTGACACACAAGGTTTCCATTTAGACCCATCCTCCACACACATTTCCTACAGTTATTTTCACATTTCACTGACCACATAACACATTCACTTATTATTTATTCATTTTGTCCCCCCCCCTTCCCCCCCCCTTTTTTTTTCTTCTTGTTCCTTCAGTTGGTTTTTCATTTTCCCTTTCCCCTATAGCCTGGCGTGTATCTTGTGGACCTACCTCATCCCCGGCAATGTGCTGTGACTCCCTGGTCTGCCCCTTGGCCGCATGTGTCCACTGTACAAAATCCCCCCCTGGCCCCTTCTGGAGCTTCTGTGGGGGATGGGGGGTCACCTCCGCCTCAACCCCGGGCGAGACTACCTGGCACAGAGCCACCATCCCATTCCATCGTGGGCAACTGTTTGGCTTCCTTATACATATACTTGGGTTTTACCATAGGTAACGTATCAGTACTCAGTCCACTCTTATAGAGTTCATGGAACAACCTTTAAGTATCTATTTATTTATCCATTCTTTTTCATCTTGCCCTGTAGCCAAAGTACATGCATCATTCTCCTGATGAGTGGCTACAACTGCCACGAAACGCGTCGAGACACATGAGTCTTCTGATTCTAGGATGCCAAAACTAGCCCTCTTCTTATATATGCACTTTATTGTACGACTACATTAACTAACTCTTTTTGATGATTGTACATTATTGGATTTGTTTATGTAATGCATTTTATTCTATTCATCAACTGCTCTCTTTTTTGTATCAAATATGTTTATTAAATATGTTAACTTGATCATGTTCATTTCTATTTTATTATTATGTTTCTTTTTGAAACCATGTGTCATGCATTTGTTACATGACACAATCTTTATTATACTGGGTACTATGTGTATTCATGAACCTCAAATTGATCAAATGTTATTAATTGGAGATTATTGCTCCGGGATCTTGTACTGCCCCAAAAGGGAACTACAACACATGACCCGGAAAAAATAGGTTCCATTTCATTCATTATGTTACATACACATGCTTCATTCAAAGTCCCAAAACTTTTCTTTTTCCCTTTACCACATATATTATATGGAGATGCAGGCTTGTGTATGATACATTTGGCTTGGGCGTCATGAGGTCACTCTCTTCTTTTTCATTTTTTGCATATATTTAGGGTGGAAGACACCCGCTTTTTTAGTGACCCCATACGCCCAACATATCCTATATATCAATTTATTGTATAGCATTGCATTCCCCTTATATATACTTTTATATGAATCGGCATCCCTTTCTATGTCTATATACATTTTTTTCTAATTAGTTTAACATCTAGTTAGATTAACTTTGGCTCAGGCCACTTAGTATGGACCTTTTGTTTTCTTCTTTTCTATCATCATAGACAGCCACGCCCCCCTGGGCGTGTCTCTGTTTCTGCGTGTTCTGTCCCGGGGTTGCGATGCGCCTAGCTCCGGCCTCCTCCCTCGCCCTGGATGGCGGTGAGGGTGGGACCTGGATCTCGATGCATTGGCGCCATGCCTAATGCGCCTCACGTGCGGCGTCTCTGGACGCCCTAGGTGAATTGGCGCCATTCCACCTGACGTGCACCTGGGGGTTGGGCGGACCTCTGCCAAAGTCTTCATTGCCGGAGGCGGGGATCTGCCCTACCCCCCAATGGCTGGCACGCCATTGCATGACGTTGGCGGGGACTTGCCCGCCACCTGTGGATAAAGTGCGGCCGGGACGGGACGGGAGCTCACTCCACACCATGTCATCCCGGGGAGGGAGTCCATTCATTGATGCCTGTGATTCAGGTATTTCCGGGAGAGGGGGGTTTTCACTCTCATTTATCCAGCATATTCGTTCACACATACTTCCACACACACAAACTCTCACTTCTCACACACATGCCAGCACACACATTTTACCATATTCACCTCGCAGGACCTTTATGTCCTGACTTTTGAACCCATTATATAATTTTTTTTGAGATTTCTCTTACAGATAATTGTTTCTAATTTTCATGGCGATCTTTAGAATAACTCCACACATCTTTTTTACAGTTACATTTATGATTTGTTTGAGAATTATTATCTGACACACAAGGTTTCCATTTAGACCCATCCTCCACACACATTTCCTACAGTTATTTTCACATTTCACTGACCACATAACACATTCACTTATTATTTATTCATTTTGTCCCCCCCCCCATTCCCCCCCCTTTTTTTTTTCTTCTTGTTCCTTCAGTTGGTTTTTCATTTTCCCTTTCCCCTATAGCCTGGCGTGTATCTTGTGGACCTACCTCATCCCCGGCAATGTGCTGTGACTCCCTGGTCTGCCCCTTGGCCGCATGTGTCCACTGTACAAAATCCCCCCCTGGCCCCTTCTGGAGCTTCTGTGGGGGATGGGGGGTCACCTCCGCCTCAACCCCGGGCGAGACTACCTGGCACAGAGCCACCATCCCATTCCATCGTGGGCAACTGTTTGGCTTCCTTATACATATACTTGGGTTTTACCATAGGTAACGTATCAGTACTCAGTCCACTCTTATAGAGTTCATGGAACAACCTTTAAGTATCTATTTATTTATCCATTCTTTTTCATCTTGCCCTGTAGCCAAAGTACATGCATCATTCTCCTGATGAGTGGCTACAACTGCCACAAAACGCGTCGAGACACATGAGTCTTCTGATTCTAGGATGCCAAAACTAGCCCTCTTCTTATATATGCACTTTATTGTACGACTACATTAACTAACTCTTTTTGATGATTGTACATTATTGGATTTGTTTATGTAATGCATTTTATTCTATTCATCAACTGCTCTCTTTTTTGTATCAAATATGTTTATTAAATATGTTAACTTGATCATGTTCATTTCTATTTTATTATTATGTTTCTTTTTGAAACCATGTGTCATGCATTTGTTACATGACACAATCTTTATTATACTGGGTACTATGTGTATTCATGAACCTCAAATTGATCAAATGTTATTAATTGGAGATTATTGCTCCGGGATCTTGTACTGCCCCAAAAGGGAACTACAACACATGACCCGGAAAAAATAGGTTCCATTTCATTCATTATGTTACATACACATGCTTCATTCAAAGTCCCAAAACTTTTCTTTTTCCCTTTACCACATATATTATATGGAGATGCAGGCTTGTGTATGATACATTTGGCTTGGGCGTCATGAGGTCACTCTCTTCTTTTTCATTTTTTGCATATATTTAGGGTGGAAGACACCCGCTTTTTTAGTGACCCCATACGCCCAACATATCCTATATATCAATTTATTGTATAGCATTGCATTCCCCTTATATATACTTTTATATGAATCGGCATCCCTTTCTATGTCTATATACATTTTTTTCTAATTAGTTTAACATCTAGTTAGATTAACTTTGGCTCAGGCCACTTAGTATGGACCTTTTGTTTTCTTCTTTTCTATCATCATAGACAGCCACGCCCCCCTGGGCGTGTCTCTGTTTCTGCGTGTTCTGTCCCGGGGTTGCGATGCGCCTAGCTCCGGCCTCCTCCCTCGCCCTGGATGGCGGTGAGGGTGGGACCTGGATCTCGATGCATCGGCGCCATGCCTAATGCGCCTCACGTGCGGCGTCTCTGGACGCCCTAGGTGAATTGGCGCCATTCCACCTGACGTGCACCTGGGGGTTCGGCGGACCTCTGCCAAAGTCTTCATTACCGGAGGCGGGGCTCTGCCCTACCCCCCAATGGCTGGCACGCCATTGCATGATGTTGGCGGGGACTTGCCCGCCACCTGTGGATAAAGTGCGGCCGGGACGGGACGGGACGGGAGCTCACTCCACACCATGTCATCCCGGGGAGGGAGTCCATTCATTGATGCCTGTGATTCAGGTATTTCCGGGAGAGGGGGGTTTTCACTCTCATTTATCCAGCATATTCGTTCACACATACTTCCACACACACAAACTCTCACTTCTCACACACATGCCAGCACACACATTTTACCATATTCACCTCGCAGGACCTTTATGTCCTGACTTTTGAACCCATTATATAAACTTTTTTGAGATTTCTCTTACAGATAATTGTTTCTAATTTTCATGGCGTTCTTTAGAATAACTCCACACATCTTTTTTACAGTTACATTTATGATTTGTTTGAGAATTATTATCTGACACACAAGGTTTCCATTTAGACCCATCCTCCACACACATTTCCTACAGTTATTTTCACATTTCACTGACCACATAACACATTCACTTATTATTTATTCATTTTGTCCCCCCCCCTTCCCCCCCTTCCCCCCTTTTTTTTTTCTTCTTGTTCCTTCAGTTGGTTTTTCATTTTCCCTTTCCCCTATAGCCTGGCGTGTATCTTGTGGACCTACCTCATCCCCGGCGATGTGCTGTGACTCCCTGGTCTGTCCCTTGGCCGCATGTGTCCACTGTACAAAATCCCCCCCCCTGGCCCCTTCTGGAGCTTCTGTGGGGGATGGGGGGTCACCTCCGCCTCAACCCCGGGTGAGACTACCTGGCACAGAGCCACCATCCCATTCCATCGTGGGCAACTGTTTGGCTTCCTTATACATATACTTGGGTTTTCCCATAGGTAACGTATCAGTACTCAGTCCACTCTTATAGAGTTCATGGAACAACCTTTAAGTATCTATTTATTTATCCATTCTTTTTCATCTTGCCCTGTAGCCAAAGTACATGCATCATTCTCCTGATGAGTGGCTACAACTGCCACGAAACGCGTCGAGACACATGAGTCTTCTGATTCTAGGATGCCAAAACGAGCCCTCTTCTTATATATGCACTTTATTGTACGACTACATTAACTAACTCTTTTTGATGATTGTACATTATTGGATTTGTATATGTAATGCATTTTATTCTATTCATCTCTTCTCTCTTTTTTGTATCAAATATGTTTATTAAATATGTTAACTTGATCATGTTCATTTCTATTTTATTATTATGTTTCTTTTTGAAACCATGTGTCATGCATTTGTTACATGACACAATCTTTATTATACTGGGTACTATGTGTATTCATGAACCTCAAATTGATCAAATGTTATTAATTGGAGATTATTGCTCTTGGATCTTGTACTGCCCCAAAAGGGAACTACAACACATGACCCGGAAAAAATAGGTTCCATTTCATTCATTATGTTACATACACATGCTTCATTCAAAGTCCCAAAACTTTTATTTTTCCCTTTACCATAACTAAGCAACACATTCCTTTCCGTTGGACACCTGAAGCTCAAGAGGCCTTTGAACAATTGAAACTCTTATTCACCTCAGCTCCCATTCTGAAGCATCCCGACCCGTCCTTGGCCTATGTGTTGGAGGTTGATGCTTCTGAGTGTGCAGTCGGAGCTATATTGTCCCAACGTCAGGGCCCGAAATCCTTACTCTACCCTGTGACTTTTTTCTCCAAAAAACTAAACCCATCTGAGAGGAATTATGATGTGGGAGACCGGGAGCTGCTGGCTATCAAGGCTGCTCTTGAGGAGTGGCGTTACCTCCTGGAGGGAGCTGCCCACCCAATGCTCATATTCACAGATCACAAGAACTTAGAGTACTTAACAACAGCTAAGTGATTAAGACCTCTACAAGCAAGATGAGCACTGTTCTTTTCTCGGTTCTTGTTCCACATTACTTTCCGTCCCTGCTCTAAGAATGGCAAACCAGATGCCTTGTCCCGCATGTTTAATGATCCTGTGAATCCCCTGGAGCCCGACACCATTCTCCCGGCCAATAATTTTTTGTTCCTTCAAGCGGACCTGATATCACAAATAAAGACAAGTGTGGTTAATCAACCACCTTCCCAGGATTTGGCTCTTTAATTAAGGAATGGCCTTTTCTTCCATAAGGAACACATCTTTGTCCCAGAGCAATTCAGAGTGTCCATTCTGAGACGCTGCCATGATCATCCTCTAGCGGGACATTACGGAATCCGCAAGACTGTCGATTTGGTCTCCCATACCTTCTGGTGGCCCGATTTGATTCAAGACTGTAAAAATTACGTTGGATCCTGTATTACGTGCCCTCAAAATAAGACTGACAGAACTAAAACTTGGGGTCTCATGGAGCCTCTTCCCATACCTCAGAAACCATGGAGCATGATCTCAATGGACTTCATTGTGGAACTCCCTCCTTCTGAAGACTTCACTACCATCTTTGTCGTGGTAGACCACCTGAACAAGATGGCTCACTTTGTACCCTTGCGAGATGTGCTCTAGATGAGTCTTGGAAAAGATTAAAATGTCGTCCAAGTAGATGATCACAAAACTGTTGCTGAAATCATGAAAAATTTCATTCATGAAACGTTGGAAGCCAGCAGGGGCATTACACAACCCAAATGGCATAACCAGATATTTAAAATGTTTATTACGAGTGGTGAATGCTGTCTTCCACTCGTCCCCGTCTTTAATTCTAATCAGATTATAAGCCCCTCGTAGGTCTAGCTTGGAGAAGATAACAGCCCCCTTAAGTACATCAAACACTTCAAGAATGAGAGGCAAAGGGTAGGAGTCTTTTACAGTGATTTGATTTAACCCTCGATAGTCTATGCACGGTCGAAGACCCCATCTTTTTTTTCAACAAAGAAAAAACCTGCCCCTACTGGAGAAGAAGAGGGTCGGATAAAACCTCTTTCCAAGTTGTCTTTTACGTATTCCTCCATGGATTTTTGTTCAGGCAAAGACAGGGGATAGGTCCTTCCTTTGGGAAGAGTTGCTCCAGGAATCAATTTAATTGCACAGTCAAAAGAGCGATGTGGAGATAAAACCTCTGCCTTTTGCTTGCAAAATATGTCTGCAAACGCATGGTATTCATGAGGCAAGGTAGGTGGGACGGCCACGGAAGCCAACATACAAGCAGAAAGTCTTTTGGGTTGAGACAAACAGTTTGAATGACAGAACGACCCCCAAGAGTTTAGTTCTCCATTTTCCCAATCAACAGAAGGATTATGTTGTTGTAACCATGGGTAACCAAGGATAACGGGCAGAAGTGGAGAATCAATAAGAGACAAGACACAACTCTTTGTGGAGTACGCCTACCTGAAGGGTGATTGTCATAGTCTCAAATTTTACAATGCCATCTCCCAAGGGTTGTCCATTCACGGTGGTAATGTTCAGGGGCAGGGATGAGCCGAACACCCCCCTGTTCGGTTCGCACCAGAACCTGCGAACAGACAAAATGTTCGTGTGAACTTTAGAACCCTATTAAATACAATGGACTCGAACGTTTGAAATCTAAAGTGCTAGTTATAAAGGCTTACATGCAAGTTATTGTCCTAAAAAGTGTTTGGGGACCCGGGTCCTGCCCCAGGGGACATGTATCAATGCAAAAAGAAGTTTTAAAAACTGCTGTTTTTTCGGGAGCAGTGATTTTAATAATGCTTAAAATGAAAAAATAAAAGTGAAATATTCCTTTAAATTTCGTACCTGGGGGGTGTGTATGATATGCATGTAAAGTGGCGCATGTTTCCCGTGCTTAGAACTGTCCCTGCACAAAGTGTCATTTTTGAAGGAAAAAAAGTCATTTAAAACTCACTCGCGGCTAATAATGAATTGTCGGCTTTTATCAATACATACAAAAGTCATTGATAACAAATAAAAAAAAAGCGTGGGGGTCCCCCAGAATTCAATTACCAGGCCCTTCAGGTCTGGAATGGATATTAAGGGGAACCCCGCCGCAAATTTAAAAAAAAATGGCATGGGGTTCCCCCTAAATATCCATACCAGGCCCTTCAGATCTGGCATGAATTTTAAGGGGAACTCCACCCCAAATTTAAAAAAAAATGGCGTGGAGTCCCCCCAAAAACCCATACCAGACCCTTATCCGAGCACACAACCTGGTCGGCCGCAGGGGAAGAGGGGGGGACGAGAGAGCGGCCCCCCTCCCTCCTGAACCGTACCAGGCCACATGCCCTCAACATGGGGAGGATGTCCCCATGTTGATGGGGACAAGGGCCTCATCCCCACAACCCTTGCCCGGTGGTTGTGGGGGTCTGCGGGCGGGGGGCTTATCGGAATCTGGAAGACCCCTTTAACAAAGGGGACCCCCAGATCCCGGCCCCCCCTATGTGAATTGGTAAGGGGTACATTGTACCCCTACCATTTCACGAAGAAAGCGTAAAAAAATGTAAAAAAAAAACACACAAACACCTTGAAAAAGTTCTTTATTAAAAAATAAAAAAAAATAAAAAAAAACTTTCCAGCTGTGAAATCCAGTGTCCCGCGGCGATCCCGATGTCCAGCGCCGTCCGTCATTGGTTTTGCCTCAGCGGACCTGATGGGGAACTTCCTCCTCAGTGTTTTAAATGTATAGACCCGCCCCTTCTAAAGTTCCCCATCAGGTCCGCTCAGCGGACCAGATGCGGAACATGACAAGGGGTGGGTCTGTACATGTATTACACAGTGAAGGAAGTTCCCCATCAGGTCCGCCCCCTCGGTATGTCGGACCCCGCCTACGTCATTGGCCTGAGCGGGAAACTTCCTTCACTGTGTAAATTTAAATTACACAGTGAAGGAAGTTCCCCGCTCAGGCCAATGACGTAGGCGGGTCCGACATACCGAGGGGGCGGACCTGATGGGGAACTTCTCTCACTGTGGTAATAAATGTATAGACCCGCCCCTTGTCATGTTCCGCATCTGGTCCGCTGAGCGGACCTGATGGGGAACTTTAGAAGGGGCGGGTCTATACATTTAAAACACTGAGGAGGAAGTTCTCCATCAGGTCCGCTGAGGCAAAACCAATGACGGACAGCGCTGGACATCGGATCGCCGTGGTACACTGGATTTCACCGCTGGAATGTTTATTTTTTTATTTTTTAATAAAGGACTTTTTCAAGGTGTTTGTGTGTTTTCTTTTACATTTTTTTACGCTTTCTTCGTGAAATGGTAGGAGTACAATGTACCCCTTACCAATTCACATAGGGGGGAGCGGGATCTGGGGGTCCCCTTTGTTAAAGGGGTCTTCCAGATTCCGATAATCCCCCCGCCCGCAGACCCCCACAACCACCGGGCAAGGGTTGTGGGGATGAGGCCCTTGTCCCCATCAACATGGGGACATCCTCCCCATGTTGAGGGCATGTGGCCTGGTACGGTTCAGGAGGGAGGGGGGCGCTCTCTCGTCCCCCCCTCTTCCCCTGCGGCCGACCAGGTTGTGTGCTCGGATAAGGGTCTGGTATGGATTTTTGGGGGGACTCCACGCCATTTTTTTAAAATTTGGGGTGGAGTTCCCCTTAAAATCCATACCAGACCCGAAGGGCCTGGTATGGATATTTGGGGGAACCCCACGCCATTTTTTTTTTATTTGCGGCGGGGTTCCCCTTAATATCCATTCCAGACCTGAAGGGCCTGGTAATTTAATTCTGGGGGACCCCTACGCTTTTTTTTTATTTTTTATCAATGACTTTTGTATGTATTGATAAAAGCCGACAATTCATTATTAGCCACGAGTGAGTTTTAAATGACTTTTTTTCCTTAAAAAATGACATTTTTTGCAGGGACAGTTCTAAACACGGGAAACATGCGCCACTTTACATACATATCATACACACCCCCCAGGTACGAAATTTAAAGGAATATTTCACTTTTATTGTTTCACTTTAAGCATTATTAAAATCACTGCTCCCGAAAAAACTGCAGTTTTAAAAAAAAAAATTGCATTGATACATGTCCCCTGGGGCAGGACCCGGGTCCCCAAACACTTTTTAGGACAATAACTTGCATATAAACCTTTATAATTAGCACTTTAGATTTCTCCCATAGACTTTTCAAATTTGCCGCGAACACCCCAATTTGTTCGCTGTTCGGCGAACGGGCGAACAGGCAATGTTCGAGTCGAACATGAGTTCGACTCGAACTCGAAGCTCATCCCTATTCAGGGGTCTAGATTTTGGAACAAATGGGATATTATTTTTTTTAGCAAAAGTGTAGTCCAAGAATATGCCAGCAGCTCCAGAATCCACAAAAGCCTCACAGGAGACAAGTTTAGAGGGTAAATGGATAATTGCAGGAACGGTAATCTTGGTCTTGGAGGATATACCTATAAGGTCTAAGCCAGCTCCTCCAACACTGGTTAGACCCTGCCTTTTACTGGACGGGAAGGGCAGACAGATAATAAATGTCCTTTATGTCCACAGTATAGGCATAGGCCCAATGCACGCCTCCTTTGTTTCTCCGACTCAGTTAGGTGGAGACGGCTTACATCCATGGGTTCCACAGGTACTTGGGGTTCAACTGAGATTTCAGGTTCTGGCTGAGGTGGTGCTTCGAAGTTAGGGGCCAAACGGTAAACTGGCCTAGGAAACTTGCGAGTTCTAAGTCTCTCTTGGCACCTTTCATGATACCGGACATCCAGACGGACACAGAGCTCTATGAATTTCTCTAGGTCTTCTGGGGAATCCTTATAGACTAATTTGTCTTTGATGTGATCTGCAAGACCTTTTCGGAAGGCTGCACGTAATGCCCTTGAGTCCCAATTAGTCTCAGTAGCAAAGGTACGAAACTCAATAACATTGTGCCACAGACCTGGTGCCTTGTTGCATGTCCAAGAGTGAGTACTCAGCTGCAGAAGCTCTATCTGGCTTGTCAAATACAGTCTGGAGAGAAGCCAGAAATTTGTCAGCGTCTTGCAGCACAGGATCATTGCGTTCCAGATAAGGAGAGACCCAGGCCAGGGCCTTCCCCTTTAACAAGGAAATTACAAAAGTCACTTTGGCAGACGAAGTGCTAAAGGTCCCAGGGTTGTTGCGGAAATGCAAACGGCAAACATTTAAAAAGCCTCTGCAGTCCTCAGTATCACCACCAAATTTGCCAGGCAAGGGAAGTTTGGGTGGTACAGAAGAGGCGGGTTGGATCGTAGCAGGAGTAGGATCCGGAGACTGGACCGTTGCAGAGGAAGCAGGCAAACAAGATTTAAGCATAGTACAAAGTTCATCTAACTTGGCGTCCAGGGAAGAAAGATGCTCTTCATGAGCTCCAATCAATTGTCCCTGACGTGAAATTGCCTTAAAAATCTCAGCAGGGTCCACTGTCATTGTGGCCCGTTTGTAATGTAAGGTACCTGTGATAGGTAGTGTCCGAAGTGGAACTTGTGTGCTGAGGATTCAGGCGAAAACGTAGTCAGGCAGATTAGGTTGGCAACAGATCAGGCAAAACGGTACACGATCGAAATCCAGAGAGTGGTCAGGCAGGCAAAGGTCATACATGAGCTGGCGTAAAGTACAAAATCAGCAGGCTAGAGAGTATTCAGGAATTCAGGCAGAAGTTCAACACGAAAATCAAGATCAAAAAGCAGTCACAACACCCAGGGAGCTATTCCACACAAATGGGCGCTGAGAGATAGCATCACTTCCTTTTTATGGGCTGCTTTGATTGAAAATTGTCCACAGCTGGCAGCAGGTGGGGCTAGTGAGTCCAAGGTAATGCTTAATACTGGAAGGACATTTCCAAAAGTCCAGATCTCCTCCGTAGCACAACAGGTAAGGCTGCAGCTGTGGGACCAGGAAGATCCCGGTTCAAATACACCCAGGTACATGACAGTCTCCCTAGAAAAATATATGGCAGGCAAAAACTTGTCTTATGCCCCGTGGCTGGCCCGGGAGCACAGGGGGCTGTCTGATTTTACCTCCCCACTGACGGTCCAGGCTCTTCGATTCTGGGACCGCCTCAATGCTACTTTACCGCTAGCGCCCCCTGTGCACCCATTGACCCCACTGGGAGGCTACCTATGGTTCCCGCCTGGAGAACAGATGGCCTTTTTTGGCCCTTGGGTAGATGATGGCAGCACTAGTTGTGGTAAACTCATGCAAGACGGTAAGTTGCTCAGCCCCTTGGAAACCCTCCGAGCTCAGACTGGGAGTTTTCCTATGGACTTTTGGTGCTATAGTAAACTCCACCATTTTTTTAAGACACAGAGCAACACCATACGAGATATCTCTACCCTCACGCCTCTTCATAGCAGAGGAACCGGCCCCACATATGATCTCTGAACTCTACCACCTGCTTGGTTCCACTGCCTCAGTAGTGAAGCCCACATACATCAGGGCCTGGGAGCGGGACTTAGAGACGGTTTTTCCCCCTACCCAATTATCTTCTCTTTATCAACTTACTCGATCCAGCTCTATCGACTCAAAGACGCAGGAAATGAACTACAAAATACTGCTGCGCTGGTACCACGTACCGGCAGACTTAGCAAGAATCTACCCATCCACGTCAGATCGATGCTGGAGGGGCTGCCGTCTCAGGGGCACCCTTCTGCACATTTGGTGGGAATGCCCGGTGATTAGACCCTACTGGGAGGACATTAAGTCCCAGATCAAAGAGATTATGGGCACAGATATCCCTCTCTCTCCGGTCCACTTCCTGCTGCACATTCCTCCCATGCCAGTGAGCCAGTACAATAAAAGTGTGCTGCCTCACTTATTGAACGCAGCTAAATGGCTGCTTCCCATTTATGGGAAGCATCCGCAAACTCCAGGTAGGGAGGAGTGGCGTCGTAAGGTGAGTGACATCAGGGAGGCGGAGGATTGGATTGCCACCTGCAGGGGTACCCGAGACCGCTTCTCCGCAACTTGGTCGACATGGGATGCACATGTCTCGGACCACAGCCATGTGTCCTCCAGCTTGGACGTGGCCCTATTGGAGCTCGCAGAGCCATCCCTCAAGGGACAGCCTCGAGGTCCTCAGGCGGGAGCAGAGGACTGAAATGTACTAGGAAATCACACGGTCATCTAGATCAGTGTTTCTCAACTCCAGTCCTCAAGGCGCCCCAACAGGTCATGTTTTCAGGATTTCCCTCAGATGAAACAGCTGTGGGAATTACTGATCAAATAACCTGTGCAAAACAATGGAGAGCCTGAAAACATGACCTGTTGGGGCGCCTTGAGGACTGGAGTTGAGAAACACTGATCTAGATGATAGCGGGAGTTGAGACGAGTAGTTCTTTTTTCTTTTAGCTACTGAATATGTGCCGATATGCCAACGGGGCCCGGAGTGGAGGCGGAGTTGGACGTGAGAATCCAGGTATGTTCTAACCTATCTTTTTTTTTCTCTCTCTCTCTATTCTATACTCCTTTTTTTTTTTTTCATTTTGCCACCCCTTTTTTTATTTATGTTTCCATCTGCCAGGGTCATCAGTCTAAGGACGGTCCACTAGCCAAGCGATAGGTGACGGGTGAGGTGCGGGCAGGCGGGCCGGCCAGCTCGATGGATTCAGGCAGTCTGCCACCATGAGATTCCCGGATCAGTTTCGGGGAAGGACACTTTTGTGCCACCATGGTGCGGAGGCCTTGACCTGGGGGGGCCTGGGCAGGGGCGCGTTGCGGTGGGAGGTAAGCTGGAGGCGTGTAGTTGCCCCCCTCCCCTCGCGCACGCGCCCGCCTGGTTTGCCCCTGACTTCATACAATACACTATAATTAGTGTGTGGCCCGGGGAGTCGGTCGGTCTGCTCGCACGCCCAATAACTCCTCTTCGGAGGATAATTCAGTCCTAATTTCTGAACCCGGCGGTCAGGGCTCGGCTCACTCGTTGAGTGGGCGGAGGCCTCGCCGCCGACCCGATATCTGATTACTGCATCCCCTATGCCTTTTGCCAATTTATTTGTTCTTCTTTTGTGATTGTTTGTCATCTATGTTTTTATATTATTCTTTCTTTTTTCTTAATATGGATAGACAAAAAAAGGAATGATCGGTGCACTACTTGACATATTTATCTTTTTCAACTGTATCTTAAGATGTAATGCCTTGTCTTTCATAAATAAAGATTTTACAAAAAATTGGCTTACAGGAGACGTCAACTTTTCCTCCAGCTATTGCCAGACGCATTGTTTCCCTGAAAAGACTGCTAGCACCACTCCTCTCCTGAGTCTACAGTCCGATCCAGAAACCATTAACTTGGTCCCCGCTGCTTACCACGAATACCTTGATGTGTTTAATAAGAAGGGTGCAGACACCCTTCCACCTCATAGGACTTATGATTGCCCTATCCGAGATTCCCTTTGGGCGAATCTATCCTCTCTCCGAACCTAAACTAGAAGCCCTACGTACCTACATCGATGAAAGTTTGAAAAATAAGTTAATTCGGCCCTCCACATCAACAGCAGGTGCCGGTATCTTCTTTGTAGAGAAAAAGGATTGTTCCTTAAGACCTTGCATTGACTACCGGGACCCTAATAAAGTTACAGTCAAAAACCTGTACCCCCTTCCTTTGATTCCTGAACTTTTCCAGAGACTGCGGGGGGCACGGATATTTTCCAAGCTGGACTTAAGAGGTGCATATAATCTTGTTAGAATCAGGGAAGGGGATGAATGGAAGACGGCCTTCAGAACACGTTTTGGCCATTTCGAGTACCTGGTCATGCCATTTGGACTCTGCAATGCCCCAGCCACATTCCAGTACCTGGTGAATGATGTCTTTCGGGACTACCTTGATCTATTCGTCATAATCTACTTAGATGACATCTTGATATTTTCCGAATCCTTGGAATCACATCAAATTCATGTTAAGAAGGTTCTGGCCCGACTCCGGAAACACTATCTTTATGCAAAAGCTGAAAAATGTGACTTTGAGAAGCAAATGGTACATTTCCTGGGACTTGTCATCTCTGCCGATGGTATCTCCATGGACCTGCAGAAAGTCACATCCGTTTTAGAATGGCCTGCCCATACCGACAGAAAAGCTGTTCAGAGGTTTGTGGGGTTTGCCAACTTCTACAGAAAATTTATCAAAAACTTTTCCGGTATCATTACTCCCATCACACAACTAACTAAGCAACACATTCCTTTCCGTTGGACACCTGAAGCTCAAGAGGCCTTTGAACAATTGAAACTCTTATTCACCTCAGCTCCCATTCTGAAGCGTCCTTGGCCTATGTGTTGGAGGTTGATGCTTCTGAGAGTGCAGTCCGGGCTATATTGTCCCAACCTCAGGGTCCGAAATCCTTACTCTACCCTGTGGCTTTTTTCTCCAAAAAACTAAACCCATCCGAGAGGAATTATGATGTGGGAGACCGGGAGCTGCTGGCTATCAAGGCTGCTCTTGAAGAGTGGCGTTACCTCCTGGAGGGAGCTGCCCACCCGATCCTCATATTCACGGATCACAAGAACTTAGAGTACTTGAGAACAGCTAAGCAATTAAGACCTCTACAAGCAAGATGAGCACTGTTCTTTTCTCGGTTCTTGTTCCACATTACTTTCCGTCCCGGCTCTAAGAATGGCAACCCAGATGCCTTGTCCCGCATGTTTAATGATCCTGTGAATCCCCTGGAGCCCGACACCATTCTCCCGGCCAATAATTTTTTGTTCCTTCAAGCGGACCTGATATCACAAATAAAGACAAGTGTGGTTATTCAACCACCTTCCCAGGATTTGGCTCTTCAATTAAGGAATGGCCTTTTCTTCCATAAGGAACAAATCAAAAGCAATTCAGAGTGTCCATTCTGAGACGCTGCCATGATCATCCTCTAGCGGGACATTACGGAATTCGCAAGACTGACGATTTGGTCTCCCGTACCTTCTGGTGGCCCGATTTGATGCAAGACTGTAAAAATTACGTTGGATCCTGTATTACGTGCCTTCAAAATAAGACTGACAGAACTAAAACTTGGGGTCTCTTGGAGCCTCTTCCCATACCTCAGAAACCATGGAGCATGATCTCAATGGCTGACCAAGATGGCTCACTTTGTACCCTTACAAGGAACTCCTTCCGCCACTGAGACTGCCTCAGCCTTCATCAAAGAGGTCGTCAGATTGCATGGTATTCCTTACAGCATTATCTCCGACCGTGGGGTGCAATTCACCTCTAGATTCTGGAGGGCCTTATGCAAAGCTCTTAATATTGAACTCTGCCTCTCCACAGCGTACCACCCACAAACTAATGGACAGACTGAGAGGACAAACCAAACCCTTGAACAATATTTACAGTGTTTTCCTCGTTTGCTCAAGACAATTGGCTATCTCTTCTTCCGCTTGCAGAGTTCTCATATTATAATACCATCCACTCAGCAACCAAGCAGTCCCCCTTTTTTTCCAATTTTGGGTACCATCCCTCCTTTTTGCCTGAAATATCTGTGGAGTCTTCTTTACCTGCTGTACAAGACCGATTAAGCTTCTTCAGTACTAATAATCAAGTTCTACAGGAAACAATCTCTAAAACCCAGGCTAGCAACAAGAAGTTCTTCGACAGAAAGAAGAGGGGTAACCTGAATTTAGAACCAGGGGACAAGGTCTGGCTGTCCATGGCAAATTTAAAATAAAGCTGTCCTTCAAAGAAACTCGGACCAAAATTTTTGGGCCCTTTTCCTGTCAAGCGGAAGGTCAATGCAGTAGCATTTGAACTGGTGTTACCCAAAAGCCTGAAGATACATCCGGTATTCCACATTTCTTTATTGAAACCCACCGTGCCTAATCCGTTTCCTGATCGGGTGTCTGGAACCCCTCCTCCGATTCTCATCGAAGGTAATGAGGAATTTGAAGTGGAGGCCATGTTGGACTGTAGACGTAGGAATAACCAGATGCAGTTCCTTGTTAAATGGAAGGGCTACGGCCCTGAGGAAAATTCTTGGGAACCAGCTTCTGATGTACATGCCCCAAGACTGGTACAAGCCTTCTTTCAATGCCACCCGGAAAAAAGAGCTTTGAGGGGCATCCGGAGGCTGCCCTTAAGGGGGGGCAATGTAAGAGAACTGCTGGGAATCCTCCTGTGCAGGCGCACATTCGGCAGCCTTCCCGGAATACTGGCGTGCGCACACGGGCCGCATCAGCCCTTCCAGAGTGCTAGTGCGCATACACGTGTGCAATGGACGGCGTGCTAGTGCGCATGCGCGTGCGCAATGGACGACGTGCACGCGAGCGTCCCTAATCTCCCTTGGCGCCAGTCTGCCTATTTAAGGAAGCTCTGACCCTCTAACAAGTGCTGACTGGTCTTCAGCTGTGTCCTGAACCTTCTTGATTCCTGTGTGTTCTGCCTGATACCCGTTGCTGACTTTGGCTTTCCCTGACGCTGTCTCTGGACTCTGAATACTTGCTGTCTACTGGCTCCTGATCCCGGCTTCCATTGACCCTGCTTCTGCTTATCCCTTATACCTCGCTGCCCCCCTGTTGCTGAACCTGGCTATTCCTCTGACCTCTGTTCCAGCATGCTACGTTTCCAGAACCTGCAAGTGGGTTGGAGTTCCCCTTAAACATCTGCTCATCCTTCAAGTGCCCAGTGCCCGTCTACCTGTCTGGGTCTCCAAGCCACATCTGCTTCTGCAAGTTCTGCAAGCAACTTCTACAGGCACTCGTGTTCCTCCTGGCCTTAGCCACCATCTGTTCCACTCTCAGTGGGGCTTGGACTGGAGATACAAGAGAGGCCGACCTCATCATATCAGACTCCTACCAGGTACGTGACAGTATTTGTCCTATTCAAAGCTGGGGGTGGAGTTTATAAAGCAACCCTAAAAAGAAAGGATGGTGAGTGAATATGGGTTGGGATCTAGAGGGTAGTTTAGTCTATACCAGCAAGGGCCAACCTCTGACCCACTCACCCCTGACGGGAACTAGCTGTGAATGGGCGGGGGCCAAAGAAGGATGTAAATGTATTCTAAACCTGAAAAGTATAGAAGAATGTATTGGTGAGCCCTTGTAGGATAATTGGCGTCCCACACGGAGTGGGAATGGGACTCCAGTGACCAGTCAGGGGGGTGCGTGTACTCAATCAGGTATATAGCAAGGAATGACGATGATTCGGATATCGTGTTTAAAGTAAGTCATGTGTTTGTGTGTACTAGTGGGGGTGAGAGGAGTGATGGACGGGGGGGATGGCGGGAGTTATGGGGTTGCAACCGATCAGGGAGTGTATTTCAGGCGGGTGGAGAGGAGCTATGTATTGGAGAGGTGTGCGTTGTAGTTTCTCTAAAATGTATCCAGCAGGCCCAGGTGTCAGTGAATTTTGTTGGGTTGTCGTGTGCTTGAAGTATACGTTTTTCCATTTCTTCCGTTCTGTCAATCCGTAGAAGCCACTCTGAGACCGTAGGAGGGGTGGAACTTCTCCAGTGTACTGGCACACATAAGTTGGCTGCATTAATAAGATGCAGGGTAAGGGATTTTTTGTAAGTGGAGAAGGGCATGGAGGTGTGATGTAGCAGGAATTGTGCGGGAATGAAATCTGGGGTGTATGTAGTGATCTGGGAGATTAGACGGTGGACGTCGGTCCATAATGGTTGGATGAGGGGGCATTCCCACCAAATGTGGAGTAGGGAGCCAGGGTTTGCAATACATCTCCAGCAAGTCGGTGGGAAACTGGAATGGAATTTGTGGATTTTATCAGGTGTCCTATACCATTTGGAAAATATTTTGTATCTGTTTTCTTGGGTAGAGACATTGATGGAGCCCTTATGAATATGCGTATAAATGCGTTCCCATTCAGCCGTAGAGAGTTGTATGGACAGGTCCGTTTCCCATCGGTGGACAAGTTTGTCATCTTTTATTTTGTGTGCGGAGAATAGGAGTGCGTATAAGGTCGATATCAGGTGGCGTTGGGGTTCTCCATTGTTACAGATTGTTTCAAAGGGTGTGAGGTCTCGATTCCAGATGGTATGTGATCCAGCTGAGTTAAAAAAATTCCGGATTTGTAGATGATTGTAAAATGGAATTCGATACTCAGGGAGTTTAGTGGAAAGCGCCTGGTAGGACAGGAGGTTGTCATTATGGAAGAAGTTGTGAGCTCTGGAATGTGAGCTGCAGGGGTTTGTGGATATGTCTGATAAGGCTAGGCCCGGGGGAATCAGGGTTACAGTCTAGTGGGGTCATAGGACCGGGGGAGGGTGTGGTTGCTAAGTATTTGCAAGCTAGTGTGAAGTGTGATAGCGTAGCTCCAATGAGGGTGTGTGTAGAGCAATCATTAGGGATGGATTTGTATGTGATCCACGGTAAGTGTGATAGCGGATTAAAATACAATTATATCTTCCTTTATCACGCTGACACAAATTGTATACAGAGCAAGATTGATGAATTAGGGCACTACGTTTTTCTATACTGTAAATTAGAGAATAGAACCTATATACTGGCTAATGTATATATCCCTCCCCCTTTAATACCACGGTTTTGTGTGGCCTCGTGGAGTTTGTTCTGCACAAGCCGGGTGTTCCGGTAATCGTTATGGGAGATTTCAACATGGTCCTAAACCGAGAACTGGATAGATTCCCCCTAGGCCGAATGCTAGCCCATTTAGTTAAGACGAATTCATCTACATCAATGGTCCCAGCGATTATTAGATAGAGTATCCTCCCACACACCAGAGATAGTGGATAGATTCCGGGACTACTATGCAGATTTATACAGCTCTCGATAGGAGGAAACGAGGGAAGCAATGGACAACTTTTTCCAAAAACTGACTATCCCCTCACTCTCCGAGATAGACAGGAAGGAATTAGCTAAGCCCATTACATTGGAAGAAATCCAATTGACAGTAAAAGAGATGGCGGGACAAAAATCCCCGGGGCCAGATGGCCTCCCGGCTGAGACTTACTGGTATTTCGGGAAGGAGCTGCTCCCGGAACTTATGAGAGTTCTAAACTGGTCCGCGATGAAGGGAGAACTTCCCTCATCCATGATGGAATCGACTATAATAGTAATTCACAAAGAGGGAAAAGATCCACTTAATACCTCCTCATATAGACCCATATCCTTATTAAATTTGGATATTAAAATATTGTCAAAAGTCCTGGCAGCTAGATTAAACAAAGTAATAGAGAAACTTGTCTATCCTGACCAATCGGGATACATACCCGGTAGGGATACTAGTAGAAACATAAGACGAGTATATTTGAATCTTCAGATTCCAACAGACGAGGTAGGAGGGAGGGCAATTGTGTCATTAGACGCTGCCAAGGCTTTTGACACCCTTGAATGGCAATATTTGTGGAGAGTCCCAGAGGCGTACTAAGTGGGGGGCGGGCCGCACCGGGGTGCCACACACTGGGGGGGTGTCAGGCCGGCGGCCCCCGCGTGACTGAAGCGCAGACAGCATCAGCGCTGCAGGACTTAGGCAGCGGCAGTCGGCGGCGATACCGCGATACAGGGGGGGAGTGGGAGCAGGGGGGTGCGGGGTGACACCGCTGCACCATTCATCCCCTCCTTTCACGGCCGCGGGCTGTGAGCGGTGTTCAGCACTTAAGCTTACTAACTTCACAGAAGCACAGCCGAATGAAGCCGCCTCCCCCTCCTCTCTGTTTATGTGTATGGAGGGGACCCGACCTTCTGTCCATGTGCCGCCGCTGCGCTGATCTGAGGTACTGAATGGGGAGGGGAAGTTGCACTGGGGGTTTTGCACTGGGGGGTCTTGCACTGGGGGGGGTTTGCACTGGGGGGTCTTGCACTGGGGGTCTTGCACTGGGAGGGTTTGCACTGGGGGGGTTTGCACTGAGGGGGTTTGCACTGGGGGGGTCTTGCACTGGAGGGGTCTGCACTGAGGGGGTCTTGCACTGGGGGGGTTTGCACTGGGGGGTCTGCACTGAGTGGGGGGTTTGCACTGAAGGAGGTGTCTGCACTGAAGGAGGGGTCTGCACTGAAGGGGGATGTGAACTGAAGGGGGGTGTGAACTGAAGGGGGTCTGTGTAACATGCAGTGGGTTCAGAGCTGTGGGGGTTGTATAATGTAAAGGGGTCCAGAGGTGCAGGGGGCTGTGTAATGTAAAGGGGTCCAGTGATGCAGGGTGCTGTGTAATGTAAAGGGCCCCAGAGGTGCAGGGGGCTGTGTAATGTAAAGGGGTCCAGAGGTGCTGTGTAATGTAAAGGGGTGCAGGGGGGCTGTGTAATGTAAAAGGATCCAGAGATGCAGGGGGCTGTGTGATGTAAATGGGGTCCAGTGATGCAGGGTGATGTGTAATGTAAAGGGGGCTGTGTAATGTAAAAGGATCCAGAGGTGCAGGGGGCTGTGTGATGTAAAGGGGTCCAGTGGTGCAAGGGGCTGTGTAATGTAAAGGGGTCCAGTGATGCAGGGTGCTGTGTAATGTAAAGGGGTCCAGTGATGCAGGGTGCTGTGTAATGTAAAGGGGTCCAGGTGTGCAGGGTGCTGTGTAATGTAAAGGGGTCCAGTGATGCAGGGTGCTGTGTAATGTAAAGTGGTGCAGGGTGCTGTGTAATGTAAAGGGGTCCAGAGGTGCAGGGGGCTGTGTAATGTAAAGGGGTCCAGTGATGCAGGGTGCTGTGTAATGTAAAGGGGTCCAGTGATGCAGGGTGCTGTGTAATGTAAAGGGGTCCAGGTGTGCAGGGTGCTGTGTAATGTAAAGGGGTCCAGTGATGCAGGGTGCTGTGTAATGTAAAGTGGTGCAGGGTGCTGTGTAATGTAAAGGGGTCCAGAGGTGCAGGGGGCTGTGTAATGTAAAGGGGCCCAGAGGTGCTGTGTAATGTAAAGGGGTGCAGGGGGCTGTGTAATTTAAAAGGATCCAGAGGTGCAGGGGGCTGTGTGATGTAAAGGGGTCCAGTGGTGCAAGGGGCTGTGTAATGTAAAGGTGTCCAGTGATGCAGGGTGCTGTGTAATGTAAAGGGGTCCAGTGATGCAGGGTGCTGTGTAATGTAAAGGGGTCCAGTGATGCAGGGTGCTGTGTAATGTAAGGGGGTTCAGTGATGCAGGGTGCTGTGTAATGTAAAGTGGTGCAGGGTGCTGTGTAATGTAAAGGGGTGCAGTGATGCAGGGTGCTGTGTAATGTAAAGGGGTCCAGAGGTGCAGGGGGCTGTGTAATGTAAAGGGGTCCAGAGGTGCTGTGTAATGTAAAGGGGTGCAGGGGCGCTGTGTAATGTAAAAGGATCCAGAGGTGCATGGGGCTGTGTGATGTAAAGGGGTCCAGTGATGCAGGGTGCTGTGTAATGTAAAGGGGTGCAGGGGGGCTGTGTAATGTAAAAGGATCCAGAGGTGCAGGGGGCTGTGTGATGTAAAGGGGTCCAGTGATGCAGGGTGCAGTGTAATGTAAAGGGGTACAGTGATGCAGGGTGCTGTGTAATTTAAAGGGGTCCAGTGATGCAGGGTGCTGTGTAATGTAAAGGGGTCCAGTGATGCAGGGTGCTGTGTAATGTAAAGGGGTGTAGGGTGCTGTGTAATGTAAAGGGGTCCAGTGGTGCAGGGGGCTTTGTAATGTAAAGGGGTCCAGTGATGCAGGGTGCCGTGTAATGTAAAAGGATCCAGAGGTGCAGGGGACTGTGTGATGTAAAGGGGTCCAGTTATGCAGGGTGCTGTGTAATGTAAAAGGATCCAGAGGTGCAGGGGGCTGTGTAATGTAAAGGGGTCCAGTGATTCAGGGTGCTGTGTAACGTAAAGGGGTCCAGTGGTGCAGGGGGTTTTGTAATGTAAAGGGGTCCAGTGATGCAGGGTGCTGTGTAATGTAAAGGGGTCCAGTGATGCAGGGTGCTGTGTAATGTAAGGGGGTTCAGTGATGCAGGGTGCTGTGTAATGTAAAGTGGTGCAGGGTGCTGTGTAATGTAAAGGGGTCCAGTGATGCAGGGTGCTGTGTAATGTAAAGGGGTCCAGAGGTGCAGGGGGCTGTGTAATGTAAAGGGGTCCAGAGGTGCTGTGTAATGTAAAGGGGTGCAGGGGGGCTGTGTAATGTAAAAGGATCCAGAGGTGCATGGGGCTGTGTGATGTAAAGGGGTCCAGTGATGCAGGGTGCTGTGTAATGTAAAGGGGTCCAGAGCTGCAGGGGGCTGTGTAATGTAATGTGGTCCAGAGGTGCTGTGTAATGTAAAGGGGTCCAGGGGGGCTATGTGATGTAAAAGGATCCAGAGGTGCAGGGGGCTGTGTGATGTAAAGGGGTCCAGTGGTGCAAGGGGCTGTGTAATGTAAAGGGGTCCAGTAATGCAGGGTGCTGTGTAATGTAAAGGGGTCCAGTGATGCAGGGTGCTGTGTAATGTAAAGGGGTTCAGTGATGCAGGGTGCTGTGTAATGTAAAGGGGTTCAGTGATGCAGGGTGCTGTGTAATGTAAAGTGGTGCAGGGTGCTATGAAATGTAAAGGGGTCCAGAGGTGCAGGGGGCTGTGTAATGTAAAGGGGTCCAGTGATGCAGGGTGCTGTGTAATGTATAGGGGTCCAGAGGTGCAGGGGGCTGTGTAATGTAAAGGGGTCCAGAGGTGCAGGGGGCTGTGTAATGTAAAGGGGTCCAGAGGTGCTGTGTAATGTAAAGGGGTGCATGGGGGCTAGGTAATGTAAAAGGATCTAGAGGTGCAGGGGGCTGTGTGATGTAAAGGGGTCCAGTGGTGCAAGGGGCTGTGTAATGTTAAGGGGTACAGTGATGCAGGGTGCTGTGTAATTTAAAGGGGTCCAGTGATGCAGGATGCTGTGTAATGTAAAGGGGTCCAGTGATGCAGGGTGCTGTGTAATGTAAAGGGGTGAATGGTGCTGTGTAATGTAAAGGGGTCCAGTGGTGCAGGGGGCTTTGTAATGTAAAGGGGTCCAGTGATGCAGGGTGCTGTGTAATGTAAAAGGATCCAGAGGTGCAGGGGGCTGTGTGATGTAAAGGGGTCCAGTGATGCAGGGTGCTGTGTAATGTAAAAGGATCCAGAGGTGCAGGGGGCTGTGTAATGTAAAGGGGTCCAGTGATTCAGGGTGCTGTGTAATGTAAAGGGGTCCAGTGGTGCAGGGGGCTTTGTAATGTAAAGGGGTCCAGTGATGCAGGGTGCTGTGTAATGTAAAGGGGTCCAGTGGTGCAGGGGGCTTTGTAATGTAAAGGGGTCCAGTGAAGCAGGGTGCTGTGTAATGTAACGGGGTCCAGTGATGTAGAGTGCTGTGTAATGTAACGGGGTCCAGAGGTGCAGGGTGCTGTGTAATGTAAAGGAGTGCAGGGGGCTGTATGATGTAAAGGGGTCCAGAGGTGCAGTTGTGGAGAGGGGGTACACAGTAGTAACAAAGAGATATTGAAGGATGCAGAGGTATGCAGGGGGCACAGTGGGGTGTTTTTAAATTTTAACGTGGGGGGGATTGCCAGATATTGGATCCGCCCCGGGTGCCAAATGCTCTAGGTACGCCCCTGGAGAGTCCTAAGAGAATTTCAAATTGGCCCAATCTTCATGAATTGGGTAAAGATGTTATATAAAACACCAGTAGCGAAAGTAAAATTAAACAATGTCCAATCTGATAGGTTTCGATTGCAGAGGGGTACGAGACAGGGGTGCCCTTTGTCCCCCCTTCTCTTTGCCCTCGCAATCGAACCTTTAGCAATAGCTCTTGGAACGTCTCCTGAGAAAAGAGGGTTTAGACGAGGCGAGATAGAAGAGAAAGTGGTATTGTACGCGGATGACCTTCTCCTGTTTCTAGGAGATACGCAGAACTTTGGCCAATTTTCTGGACTCACTATAAACTGGGGAAAATCCATGTTGCTACCAGTGGATCCCTTCTAAAATCACCTGCCGCAAGAGGCTGAACAAATCCAAATAGCAAACCAAATAAAATATTTAGGGATAATTATTTCCAGAGATCCTAATCAATATATTATAGACAATATGGTCCCATTATTGGATAAATATAAGAAGAAAATTAAAGTATGGAAACATTCTCCCACTATCAGTGGCGGGTCGATGTAACCTAATAAAAATGGTGTGGATGCCGCAGCTTCTTTATGTTTTACAAAACTCCCCAGTATGGATATACAAAAAGCGGTTCCAAAAGATAGACACTACCTTCAGGGAACTAATTTGGAAAAGAGGGGTGGCAAGAATTCGATTAAACACTCTTCAAAGATCAAAGCAAGAAGGGGGTGTGGCATTACCACACCCGTTTAGTTATTTTCTCGTGGCACAGCTCCAATATATGAAGGGATGTAATACGGAAGGGGGTGAAATAGAGAGCAGGTTACTCCTACACAACACTACACATAGTTCCCTAGTAGAAACTATGGAGGCAGGATCCTTCCCTCGGAAATTACCCACTTTAGACCTTATGATGAGAGTATGGAAGGCAGCAAAGGCAGCACTGGGATATAATGGGCTAACAGAGCACACACCCTTGTGGGAAAATAACAACTGGGGGAAATACAGAAGATGGGGACAATCAGGGAATGGGAGAGACAAGGAATAAAGAACATTATCCAGCGGTATCAAGACGGTATATTAAAAACCTTTTAGGCAAGGCGCATGCGCGGCAGCTCCCAAGATGGCCGCCGGCTTCTAGAGCTCTGCTCCACCACGGCCCGTGTTTATCCACCGGAGTGCACAGAGCGTCCCCCCAGCACTCTCCCCGGGATATTCGAGCAGGGGAAGCCCCCCGATCCCGCGGATGTCAACAGTGCCAGCCTATCGCGCCAGATGTCGGTGATCCCCGGCCCCCTCAGCTATGCCAAGATGGCGGCGGCTCCACGAGGCCCTCACATCACGGAGCACACAGAGGACTCTATTGCAGACCAGGACCTGATCCATCCGTCATCCCCAGGTACGGATTACCCCCCTTTAGCCCTGGCCACATCCCCGGCCTCCACAGAATCTCTGCTGGGCAGGATGAGCGCTGGCCTCCCCACTACCCCCATGTTGGATCCCCATACGGGCCTACTCCTGGATGTCAGTGAAGCCACAGATGCTTCCCCCATCCCCACTGACTTCCCATCCATGATGGCAGCCTTTGCCCAAATGCTTTCTAAAGTAGTCATGTGCATTTCGTTTTGTTCCGAATCGAAATTCGGACGAATTTTCATTATTCGGACAATCGGATGCATCTGAATTAACGAATTACAATGCTAACGAATTCAACCGAATCCGAAATAACGTTTCGAATCGAAAAATTACGGACGAAATTCGAATCGAATTCGAAAAAAATTCTAGTCGAATCGAATTTGAAAACAATTAGAATAGAGTCGAAAATATTGGAAACAATCGAATAGAAAAACAATAGAACAGAATAGAATAAAATACAATATACCGTATTTATCGGCGTATAACACGCACTTTTTTCCCCTTAAAATCAGGGGAAAATCGTGGGTGCGTGTTATACGCTGATACTCCGTCGAATTCCCCTGCTGAAACGAGCGAGAGGAGCGAGCGGAGCCGAAGCCGAAGTACACTCGGCTTTACTCGGCTCCTCTCGCAGTCCCGCCCATCTCTGACTGCGCCGCTGACATAGAGAAAGCCGAGTGTACTTCGGCTAGTCTCGGCTCCTCTCGCAGTCCTGCCCCTGACTGTGAGCAGAGCCGAGTCTAGCCGAAGTACACTCGGCTTTCTCTGTCAGCTGCGCAGTCAGTGGAGATGGGCGGGACTGCGAGAGGAGCCGAGTCTAGCCGAAGTACACTCGGCCCCGCTCGCTCCTCTCCACAGAAATCGGCGCCAAATTTAAAAAAACGCAGAGACTGACAAGATTGCAAAGGCACTGGGCAAGGCTGCAGATGGACAGATGGACACTGGGCAAGGCTGCAGATGGACAGATGGACACTGGGCAAGGCTGCAGATGGACAGATGGACACTGGGCAAGGCTGCATGCTGCATTTAAATGTAAGTTTTTTTCCTTGAATTTCCCTCCTAAAAGTTTTTTTCCTTAAAATTCCCTCCTAAACTTGGGGTGCGTGTTATACGCCGGCGCGTGTTATACGCCGATAAATACGGTATATATTATATTTTATTCTATTCTGTTCTATTTTTTTTCTAGTCTATTTTCTATTTCTATTCTAATCTTTTCTAATTGGAATTCGAAAAATCGGTCGCATTCAAAAATATTTCAACCAAATTCGAAAATATTTCTACTGGATTCGATAATATTTCATCCGCATTCGTTAATATTTCAACCAAATTCGATAATATTTAAACCGGATTCAAAATTATTCTAACCGAATAGAAAAGATTATAATAAACCATGTTCCGACATTCAAATTTAGTACAGAATGAATTCAAATTCCAATTAGAAAAGATTAGAATAGAAATAGAAAATAGACTAGAAATAGACTAAACTAGGGAAATGGCTGCTAATGGTTTGCAGGAGACCTGCAAAAAAAAAATGAAATAGATGCTTATAGTCTGCAGATCTGATGAGAAAATGAAATAGATACTAATAGTCTGCAGGAGATCTGCAAAAAAATTATATAAATGCTTAATAGTCTGCAGGAGATCGGATGGAAATAAATAGTAATCTGCAAAAAAAATAAAAAATGAAATAGATGCTAATAGTCTGCAGGAGATCTGCTGAAATAAAGGAAATGGCTGCTCTAATGCAAAAAAATAAAAATAAAATAAAAATGAATTAGATGCTAATAGTCTGCAGGAGATCTGCAAAAAAAAATTAAATAGATGTTAATATACTGCAAGAGATCTGATGGAAATAAATAGTAATCTGCAAAAAATCCGATTGAAATATTATCGAGACCGGTTGAAATTTTTTCGAATTCGGTTCAAATATTTTCGAATCCGGTTGAAATTGTTTCAAATGCAGTTGAAATAATTTCGAATCATGTTGAAATAATTTCGAATCCGGTAAAAATATTTTCGAATCCGGTAAAAATATTTTAGAATCCGGTAGAAATATTTTCGAATTCGGTTGAAATATTTTCGAATGCGACCGATTTTTCGAATTCGGTCGAAAACTAAACGAAATCCGAAAAAGGAATTTAACGAATCTAACTAAACAAAATTAATTAATTAACGAATTAAAACAAAACAAAACTAAACAAATTTTTTCCTTTTGCACATGTCTATTCTAAGGGTCTGGCACAGAATGCTGCTCAGATTACTGCTTCCATTCATGCAGACTTACAGCAAATAGGGATGAGAATGGACACAATAGAGAAAAAAGCAGACCAATCTGTGGCTCGGATTAACCAGAACACAGCCAGGCTGCAAGATGTTCAGGATCAATTGGAAACAGCTTTCGCAAAGATCGACGACCTCGAGAACGGATCGAGACGCTATAACTTTAGCATCAGGGGCTCCCCGAATCTGAGAAAGAAGTGCAGGTGGCTGTAAAATCTCTCATAAAAAGCCTTATTCCAGATATTGCAGAACACCGCCTGGAGCTGGATAGAGCTCAAAGAGCCCTTCAACCTCCCCGTTCAGATGGCCTCCCCAGAGACATCATAGTGAAACCTCACTATTATTCAGTAAAAGAGGAGGTGATGAGAAAGTCCTGGAGCTCCAATAGCCTCACTTTACAGGGACACAAAATTCAGATTGTTGCTGACCTTTCTCCATATACGGTTCAGAAAAGACGATCGCTTAAATCGTTACTTCAGCTCCTCATGGAAAAAGAGATCAATTATAGATGGTCATTCCCCCTCTGCTTGAACTTTTCCTTTAGAAACAAAAGCTACGGCTTCTTGTGACAGGAGGGTCACGTTGGACACAGGGTGAGCCAGGAAACCATGGACATTAAGAATATGGCTTGGATTGCTTGAAATTGAAATAGTAATATTAGTCCACAATATTGTTTTATTCTGAACTTAACAGGTTAATTGGGAGATGTGTTCAGCCTCAATCACCTGTCCGCCTAGTGTAATGCTAATGAATCGCAGCTTCTAAAAGACCTGTTCATTGTTTGTGGTGATGTGGATTGGGGAAATTAAGTCTATACTTATGTCTGTGTAATTGTACTCAGACAGACAGGCTACAAATCTTTTCATTGTGAGATGTGTATTGCAGGTCATGGGTCTGAGACAGCAGCTGTAGCTAATTGACTCATGTAAATTGGGTCTGATGGGTATTGGGAGACAAAAGCTAACCTGTTGTCTTTTAGGAGGTGGCAAAATAATAATGTTGTGGGTGGAGCTGGACCATTGTTCATTCAGGTTAATGCAGTATTGGATGTGTATAAGAGTTTCAATGTTTTTGGCAATAAAGGCAGTCTATTTTTGGAAAGATACAGAGCGTGTTGTCTCGTTCTTTGGAAGCATTAATTCCTATGGGAAGTGGTCTTCTGGCTGTGGAGGATCGACAGGGAAATTGTGTCCAGGAGAGGGAAGATATCTAAACGGCGTTACCCCCTTTTGTATTTGGGGTGCCGTTACATTGGTTGGCAGCAGCGGGATTTTCCCTCCAGTTCCTGGGACACTCCAAGCCACCACAGTGAATGACCAGCTATGCAGCCTGCAGGAAAGCCACGTTGAAGGACCTACTTGAGAGCCGTGAAGGGACCAGTGGGACAAAGAACAAGGCCACCTTGATCAGGGAGCTAGCCGAGATGGACCAGAGAGACGGTGATGCAGGACCCCGGTCAGTTGAAGATTTGTTTCAGCAACGAGTGCGATAGCGGCTGTCATTATATGGTGCTAACCCATCAGAGACCGCCATACAGGAAGCCATTAGAGGCATCCAGCTGCAGGATGCGCGACAAAAGAGAGAACTAGAGCAGCAACAGGAGTGGAGAATGGCGGTAATACGACAATCTGAGATCGCCTACAGACAGCTGCTAGATTCTGCTCAGCAGCAGGGTGGTGCTACCTTTGCCTGGGACTATCAGGAAATACCAGTGGACAACTCTGAAATCCTGGCTGAAGAATCGGCAGTGGAAAATCTGAAGATTGCCATCCCTAAAGCCGAAGTGGATGATATGGAGTTCCAGGGAGCTAGCCTGGCTCGGCAGTGGAAAATCTAAAGATTGCCAGCCCTAAAGCCGAAGTGGATGATATGGAGTTCCAGGGAGCTAGGGCAGTTGGCTCATCTCCCCAGCCACAGATTACAGAAGGTATGGACTTAAGGGACTGTTCAGAGGATGTTAGGGATTATGCATCGCCTGCCCAAGTACTGGCAGCAGGACAGAGTACTGCAGACCCCTGCTCTACACCTGTGGCAGTTTTGGAGGCCCGAGGTGAGAAGTTGATGGTTCCTCTTTCCCAGGGGATTTCAGAGATGCAGGGGGGAGAAGCAGCTCTTTTCCCTCCCCAACAGTTAGCCAGAGCAGATGGTGTGGAGTCCCCAGCAGAAGTGCTGGCAACAGGGCAGAGTGATACCAACCTCTGCCCAGCACCGGAAACAGCTGTGGAGTTTCAGGGAGCCGGGGCAACTGGCCCCTCTCTCCAGCAACAAGCTGAGGTGGTAAAGCTTTTACCCCCAGCTGAATCACTGGCAGCAGGGCAGAATGCTACTGGCCGCTGCACACAACTGCAACTTGAGCTGATATCAGTGGATGGAACTGCGGTCTCCACTCACAGCAACCCAGCAGAAGAGCTGGCAACAGAGCAGAGTGCCGCGGGCCTCTGCTCTCAACTAACAGAAGAGGGAGTTCCTGTGGTACTGGATGGGACTTCGGTCCTCACTGACACAACCCCAGAAAATGGTGTGAAACTGAGACAGGAGGATGTCAAACTTGCTTTGCAAACACTGGAGGATTTTCACCTACCACAAGTGGAGGGGACTTCAGTCTCCACTTGTATACCTCAGGGATGCTGGGCAGTCGGCCCAGATCCCCAACAGCATGATGGACTGAGCCCAGTCACCCTGTCTTCTCCCCAGCGGCGGGTATGTTCTCTGAGAGAGGCAGAGGTTGGCTGGGTAAGTAATGCTCTGTTTGGAGCAATGTATTTGGGGTACTGTGTGAATACCGGCATTAGAATAATGGACCTATGGACTAACTCCGGAGTCAACCCGTCTGGGGTCACCTCCTGTGTTAGTCTCCTGCCGAAAGTGGAGATGTGTGACAGGAGGGTCACGTTGGACACAGGGTGAGCCAGGAAACCATGGACATTAAGAATATGGCTTGGATTGCTTGTAATATTAGTCCACAATATTGTTTTATTCTGAACTTAACAGGTTAATTGGGAGATGTGTTCAGCCTCAATCACCTATCTGCCTAGTGTAATGCTAATGAATCGCAGCTTCTAAAAGACCTGTTCATTGTTTGTGGTGATGTGGATTGGGGAAATGAAGTCTATACTTATGTGTAATTGTACTCAGACAGACAGGCTACAAATATTTTCATTGTGAGATGTGTATTGCAGGTCATGGGTCTGAGACAGCAGCTGTAGCTAATTGACTCATGTAAATTGGGTCTGATGGGTATTGGGAGACAAAAGCTAACCTGTTGTCTTTTAGGAGGTGGCAAAATAATGTGTATTGAGTTATGTTGTGGGTGGAGCTGGACCATTGTTCATTCAGGTTAATGCAGTATTGGATGTGTATAAGAGTTTCAATGTTTTTGGCAATAAAGGCAGTCTATTTTTGGAAAGATACAGAGCTTGTTGTCTCGTTCTTTGGAAGGATTAATTCCTATGGGAAGTGGTCTTCTGGCTGTGGAGGATCGACAGGGAAGTTGTGTCCAGGAGAGGGAAGATATCTAAACGGCGTTACCCCCTTTCGTATTTGAGACAAAGAGGACCGACATCTGCAAGATTGTATTTGTTTAACAGTCACCACATCCCAAAAATAAGTAAATAAATCAAAAAAAACCCTAGGAGGTGGGACTTTAAAAGTGACTGAAAAACACACATCAGAGTATGTTGAAAATATATAGATTTTAATAAATAGTTACAAAAAGACAAATTTGATGTAGATCACATGGATTATGCAAATCCAAACTGGAAATTAACATGATACAAAAAGAAGAAATTGAAACATATATTATTATTTGTCAGACCCGACAGCTGTTTCGGTTATACCCTTCCTCGGGGGATTTGCAGACAAAAGATTTTCAGATATTATAGACAAACAGATTCTGTTGAATATACAAAATGATATAAATTACAAATTACACAGTGCATATATGTACATAAATAAAAGTAAATATAGAAAATAAATAATAAAAATGTGCTTACAGTAATTTGTCAAAAGAGGGTCAGCATTCAATACACCAAGGAACTACACGCACGGCAGAGAACACAGGGTGAGGCACAGAGTCGCACCCCACCTGTGTGGGGAGTTCCAAGATGAAAGGGATCCAGTAGACCTCAAACGAGGGTCTCCAGGTGGAAACACGCAGGGAAATCAGGAGAAGCTCAAAAGAGTCCCCCAGGGCAGCTCTCTAAAGACAAACACAAGAAAATGTATATAGATAATGGGAGGTAAAAAAGGGGGAGGGGGAAAAATCATATTGATGAATCCCTTTCGTATTTGGGGTGCCGTTACACTTCTCATCTTTGGCAGAGGGAGAACGCCTGCTGTTACACCTTGGGATAATGTCACAGGAACCTTCCTTCATGCAGACCTCCAGAACCACCTCTTCTTCAACGAAGAGACCCCCGCCAGCAAGCCCACTGCAACACACCTGGCTGAAACAAAGTTCCAAGCGATCCAAAGAAAATCTTCCACCTTGATGGTATTACCCCTATTACTGGATCAGGGCTCTGATCTGTGAAATTTCTACCTTCCCCACTCATCCCCCTATTGCAAACCCCTGGTGGATCTGATCCCTCGCCTATATTGGCTCGACAAATGTTTTACTTAACCATTTTTATTTTTCACAGATCGAACTTATGGGTCAATTCTCCTGGTGGGGTGGGAGGCTATAACCCTTGTAATCCGCAGAGGACTCACAGGGTTTGCCGACCGCCCTTATTGGGCTTTCCCTTTTGACTGTCATTAAGCCCTTGTGGGATATGTTGATCCTCACCATTTCTTAAACTGTTGGACCTTTATTGTTACTGTACTGGTCCAATCATTTCTGTTCCTCTGACGTTTTCCTCTGCTCGGCCGGTTTGGGTGAGGCCTCCTGTTGGGCAGAGGAGCACTACTAAGTTGCTTAGGGGGGCGCTCCCTGTATTAGGTTATTGATTTTAGATGGTACCCCTTTCGGGGCCTGATTGCTCCCCGCTGTCTCCAGCTCTTTGGGCGGGGGCTGCGGGGAGGGGGCGAGGCTCGGGAGGTGTGTTCGGTGATGATATTTGAGAACATTATTATCCATGTTGGGGCACTCTGTTCTGTTGACCATTATAGGCTCCTTTCCTGCCTTAAGTTTGATATGTTATTAGGTGGTTGGGCTGTGGTGGACTCAGTGCACCTCACTTAGGAACCGAGAGCACTGTTAGTGCTCCTAGGTTCTGTCCCAGATTCCCTGCAGCTAGGAATTTCTGTACCTTTCAAGTTAACGGGTGGGAGATGGCTAGCCCATCCCACTCCGGGGGTGGGAGGGGTCGGGGGACCCCCAGGTTCAGAGTTTTTTTAATATATTTTTGAATGACAAAAGATTACTACTGGCTTACAATTATGTAAGCCCCTTCTCTTTCTTCCTCTCTTTTTTCATCCTTTTTCTTCTTCTCCTTACTAATGCTCGTCGGAGTGTTCACAGGTTCCATGGCTGCATACATCCTCCCATCACAGGTTCCAGATCAACGCTATTTCTTCTCTCCAGGCTTCCCGGTGTGTTCCTCTCTCAAGGACAAGGTAAACCACAGAGCCCTTGCATATTCTCGTCCCCTTTGATCCATGTCTAGTGCACATCATTCCACACCTCCTTCAAAATTATCTCTCATAACACTCAGGGTCTAAACTCCCCCGTCAAACGCGGGAAACTATTTCAGCAATACCACTCCATGCATGCAGACATTCTCCTGTTACAAGAGACCCACTTCCCATCCGCTTTTAAACCCTCATTCCTCCATCAGCGCTACCCCCAATTTTTTTTGGCCTCAGCAGATAACAAGACAAAAGGGGTAGCCATATGTTTTGCTAAACACATTAATCTTTCGCAACCAGAGACTATAATTGACCCCCAGGGGCGCTATATCTTGGTCTCCGGCCACATCGATGGTGAGCTTTTTCCCTTTTTTGTCATACTATACCCCCAATAAGGGTCAAAGACCTATCTTTAATTCCCTGCTAAACAAATTGCTAGCCCATCACAAGGGGACTGTTTTTATTGGCGGTGACTCTAACACCGCCTTTGATTTCTCTCTAGACAAATCTGCGGAAGGGAAATCTAAACCCAAGTGTCCCTCCAAACAAAGTGCTAGTATAGCTAAACTTCTTCATTCCGCAGGACTAGTGGATATTTGGAGGGAGACCAACCCGCACACAAAGGACTATACCCACTTTTCAGCCCCACACAACTCCTTTGCAAGGATAGACCACATTTTCACTCGCTCCTCGACGATCCCTCTAATCAGATGCTCCAAGAGAGTAGAATCACCCCTTTCAGATCACTCGATGGTCACTTTGACCTCGCTGCGGTCTTCTGGAGTTAGAGGCCCCCCTCGCTGGCATTTACAAGAGTCCCTTTTGAGTGATCCAATACAATGCACCTTACTGGAGGAAGCCATTAAAGAATATTTTATTATAAACTCGACGAGCGAGGTCTCTCCCTCTACCGTATGGGCAGCACATAAGTCAGTCATCAGGGTGAAACTCATTCAGATTGCTTTGCGTTCTGCCTTGAGTTTCGAAGCTGACACCCTGAAACTTTCGAAAGACTTTTGCTCTCTAGCTAAAGCACATAAGCGTAACCCCACACCCGAATCTCTAGCAAACCTAGACAAAGCCCGGGCTCTACTTAATTTTAATCTGACTACGGCCGCCGAATGGCACCTTAGGTGGACAGGGGTGAGATTCTATTCCCAGAAAGACAGGATTGGTTCCAAACTGCCTGTAAAACTTGGTCCTAAGCAACGCTCTCTAGCATTCCCTAAATTTCGGGCAGCATCAGGGGACCTGACACAGAACCCAACTAAGATTATGGATACCTTTCTACAGTTCTACTCTGAACTATACAAACCGAACCGACCTCCCTCTAGACCGCTACAAAATACATTTTTGGACAATCTCCTTTTACCCTCCCTTACGGAAGACCATAGAGATATCCTTGAGAGCCCTTTCACTCAAGAGGAAGTACTAGACACTATTAAATCCCTTAAGCTGGGATCCTCCCCTGGTCCAGATGGTTTTTCCACTGGTTACTACAAAAAATGTGGCCCCTGTCTAGCTCCGCATTTGGCTAGGCTGTTCAACTCTCTCAGGGATGGAGCCCCCTTGGGTGCGGACCTAAACTCTGCATATATCTTTGTAATACCCAAACCAGATAAGGACCCCAGCGAGGTGGGTAATTATCATCCTATCTCTCTTATTAATAACGATATTAAGAACATGACCAAAATTCTTGCAAATAGAATGTCAAGCTTCATCTCTTCATACATTCACAAAGACCAGGTGGGCTTCATCCCGGGGAGACAGGGTCCAGAGCAGATTCGACGGACCATTGATGTTATTTCACTTCTCAAATCTCAGTGGGATGGGGGATCTCCACATTAAGGTTATTTACTCTCAATAGACCTTCACAAGGCCTTTGATTCAATAGATTGGGCATACCTGTCTGATATCCTGGGGAGATGGGGCTTTGGCCCGTACTTCCTAAATTTAATCCAATCGTTTTTTTGTACGCCCACTGCACAGGTTCGCCTGATGGGCAGATACTCAGACTCCTTCTCCATAGGCAAGGGTACCAGGCAGGGATGTCCGCTCTCCCCCTCCTCTTCGCGATAGCCATCGAAACTTTGGCCATTGCTCTTAGATCGAATACTGACTTTAAGGGTGTGACTTGCGGCTCACAAGAACATAAATGCGCACTATATGATGATGACCTCCTCCTCTTTATCACCTCTCCTCTCACCTCTACTCCTGTGGTTCTTAAGATATTACGGGTATTCAGTGAGGTCTCGGGCTTAAGAGAATATGAACAAATCCATAGCTTTGAACATTACTGTCCCCCCGGAGATGCTTCCACAACTTTCTAGTAATTTTGACTTCACTTGGGCTGCCGTGGAAATTCCATACCTAGGTATCAAATTGACACCAGACATCAATGACCTTTTTAAAACAAACTACCCCCCTATGTTACACAAATGTAGAGGCAACATGAATAAGTGGTCGAAATGTGGTCTATCCTGATTGGGCAGAGTCCATGTGATTAAGATGACCCTTCTCTCCCGCCTTTTATACTTATTTCGTTCCCTCCCAATCTGGTCCGGTGTCGAGAGCACGGGAGAGGTTTCTCCTAGCTGTACCACCTGCCATCCTGGGGATCTGTGGTGTGTCCCCTAGCCGCGGAGACTATTTTCGGCCGGGGCTCTGCTCTGTGAGCGGCACTGGAGGGGTTATATGGCCGGAGTGGTGCGGAGCTCTCGGTTCAGGCGTCCATCCGACGAGCTGCCGCGCATTCGCCCTAGGTTTCATAATTTTCATTGCTTTTTTGTTTGTTGTGTATTTACTTTTTTTAAACAGAAACTTGTAATATTTCATAGGAATAAAGTAGAAAAAACACAAATAGATTGGATTCCATTCTCTGATATGGAGGCGGAGAGGTGGAGAGTGGAAACAGACTAGTGTGTAGATTTAATTTTCTCAAGTAGATAAACATTGTAGGGAAAGGGATTTACGCATCTACCATATTTGAAGTACAGCTTTCAAGGAGGGGACAAGTCTAGGAATATTTTGGCGAGGGTGGCAGGGACTCGGTACCATTGTGTGATGATTTTAACGCTAGCTTCCATTAGAGCAGGCATGTCCAAAGTCCAGCCTGTGGGCCAATCGCGGCCCGCGTTCCGGTTTCGGGCGGCCCGCCTGGTCATTTTGACATGTATGTTTTTTGTGGCCCCAACGAATCCCAGAGCGCTGGGGGCCACAAAAGAAATAGATGCTGGCTGCCTTGGAGGAGGCGGGACGAGCGCCATACATACAGGAGTACTTCCTGTTTACACGGCGACCTGTGTAAAAGGAAGTCCCGTCTCCTGCGCTGCCATTGGACGACTGTTCTGTCCATCACAGGAGGTGGGACTTTCGATTAAAGAGGCTGCCGATAAAACAGGAAATTCTCCTGTATGTCTGTCGGCGCTCGTCCCGCCCCCTCCCTGTCTCCTCCAATGCTGCAGATGAATGAATCAGGCTGCAATGGTGAGTCTGCATTCATGGCAAGGGGGTGCTGCATTCAGAGCAGGGGGGGTGCTGCATTCAGGACAACGGGGGTGCCGCATTCAGGGCAATGGGGGTGTTGCATTCAGGGCAACAGGGGTGTTGCATTCAGGGCAACAAGGGTGCTGCATTCAGGACAACGGGGGTGCTGCATTCAAGACAACGGGGGTGCTGAATTCAAGACAACGGGGGTGCTGCATTCAGGGCAATGGGGGTGCTGCATTCAGAGCAACAGGGGTATTGCATTCAGGGCAACAGGGGTGTTGCATTCAGGGCAACAAGGGTGCTGCATTCAGGACAACGGGGGTGCTGCATTTATGGCGCTTGTGAGGCTGTATTGATGGGCAGTGACCCTTATTTTGATTCAAAGTTATTTATTTAAAATGTAAGATTTTTTAAAGTGAAGGTGCGTGTTATACGCCGATAAATAAAGTATATCCAAATAACGCGCCTGAGCTAATCTCTTCACCACACACACCCACAAAGGCAAGGGAATTCTTGTTGGGCATTGTGTATTAGTGCTCGAACGAACACACTTAGACCGAATTTTAATGATTCACAGAATGTCAGGCAAAATGGTCGGCCCTCACGCATGTTCACTTCATCAAATCTGGCCCTCTTTGAAAAAAGTTTGGACACCCCTGCATTAGAGAAATGTTCATGATGCCTTTGAAGGATCTGTGAAAGCATCGATTCCATTTATCCAAGTCCCACTCATCTGCCAGGTCTTGTTCCCAAAGTCGGGCATAAAGCGGTTTGTTTGATGTTCTGGCTAGTGAGTTATAGATAATGGAGATACCCCCCCTCTGATCTTTTATGTTGGAGCACCATGTCTCGTATGCAGTTAGTGTAGGGGCTCTGGTTTGGTAATCCATTTGGTTCGCAGGAAGTGAGTATTTTGAGTCAGTCTATATCTTTCCGAGTTAGGCACTTCTAATTTACTCACACAGTTCCCGACAGTGAGGGGTCCCATGGAGTTGAGGAAGTGTCCAATCCTATATAGGCCTTTGTCTAGCCACCATTTGAATGAAAGTATGTTTTGGCCAGGGGGAAAGTCTGGGTTGTGGAATAAGTGAGCAAGTGGGTGAATGGGAGAAGTTAGGGAGGAGTGTTTTTGAAGTCTATCCCATAAGGCAATAGAGTGAGAGAGGGTTGGCGCTAATATCGCTGGTCTGAGGCGAGGAAGAGCCCACAGTAGGTAGTCTATCGTGTAATGCGGTGTCACTTGTCTCTCCATCAGTAGCCAGTCTGGTTTAGGGCCCCTTGAGTAGGCTATGGAGATCTGAGCTATTTGTGCTGATTGGCAATACCACCATATATTTGGGAGGGCTAGACCTCCCTGGGTTTTGAGTCTAAAAAGTATTTCTTTGGAGCAGAGTCTGCCCTTGGATTCCCAGATAAATTTCAGGATGGAGGATTGGAACCGCAGGAGTTGCACTTTCTTAATCGGGATCAGAAGGGATCGGAATAGGTAAAGGAGACGGGGAAGCAGGGTTATTTTAATGGAGTTCACCCTACCCAGCCAGGATAGATCATGCTTGGACCATGCGGACATGTCAGCTTCAAGTTTTTTAAACAGAGGGGGGTAGTTGTTTGCGAATAACATGTCAAATTTGGGGGTTAAGTTGATACCTAAATAGGGAATAGAGGTAGAGCTCCAGGCGAATGGGAAGTGTGCCTGCAGACGGTTAAGTAGGTCCGGCGAGATTGAAATGTTAAGAGCTGCGGATTTGGGTACATTGACACGAAGACCCGAGGCTACCCCAAACTGCTCAAGTAGCTTAATAATTTTAGGGGTGGAGATAAGGGGCGATGTAACAAAGAGGAGTAGGTCGTCCGTGAAAAGGGCACATTTATGTTCTTGAGGGCCGCATGTGACTCCTTTAATGTCTGGGTGGCTACGTATGGTGATTGCTAAGGATTCTATGGCGATGGCAAAAATCAGGGGCGATAATGGGCAACCCTGTCTGGTGCCTTTCTCTATATTCAACTGGTCTGAGTACCTGCCCTGCATTTTCACTTGGGCACTTGGATTGGAGTATAGGGAGTGTAAAATGCCCAGGAAATTGGGGCCTAGTCCTCATCTTTCCAGGACTTTGGAGATATACGGCCAAGTGACCGTGTCGAAGGCTTTCTGAAGGTCGATGGAGAGCAGAATACCCTCCTGAGTGGGGCCCCCATCCCAATGAGAGCCCAGAAGGGTTACCACGTCTATAGCCCTTCTTATCTGGTCTGGTCCTTTTCTCCCCGAGATACGTATTCATTAAAGGAAAGCTGGGACCCCATCCCATAACCATAGCAAACATACAGGTGAAACTCGAAAAATTTGAATATTGTGCAAAAGTTCATTTATTTCACTAATGCAACTTAAAAGGTGAAACTAATATATGAGATAGACTCATTACATGCAAAGCAAGATAGTTCAAGCCGTGATTTGTCATAATTGTGATGATTATGGCTTACAGCTCATGAAAACCCCAAATCCACAATCTCAGAAAATTAGAATATTGTGAAAAGGTGCAATATTATAGGCTCAAAGTGTCCCACTCTAATCAGCTGATTAAGTCATAACACCCGCAAAGGGATCCTGAGCCTTTAAATGGTCTCCCAGTCTGGTTCAGTAGGAATCACAATCATGGGAAAGACTGCTGACCTGACAGTTGTGCAGAAAACCATCATTGACACCTTCCATAAGGAGGGAAAGCCTCAAAAGGTAATTGCTAAAGAAGTTGGATGTTCCCAAAGTGCTATATCAAAGCACATTAATAGAAAGTTATGTGGAAGGGAAAAGTGTGGAAGAAAAAGGTGCACAAGCAGCAGGGATGACCGAAGCCTGGAGAGGATTGTCAGGAAAAGGCCATTCAAAATTGTTGGGGACTTTCACAAGGAGTGGACGGAGGCTGGAGTCAGTGCATCAAGAGCCACCACACACAGACGGATCCTGGATATGGGCTTCAAATGTCGTATTCCTCTTGGCAAGCCACTCCTGAACAACAAACAACGTCAGAAGTGTCTTACCTGGGCTAAAGAAAAACAGACCTGGTCTGTTGCTTAGTGGTCCAAAGTCCTCTTTTCTGATGAGAGCAAAATTTGTATCTCATTTGGAAACCAAGTACCCAGAGTATGGAGGAAGAATGGAGAGGCGCACACTGAAAGATGCTTGAAGTCCAGTGTGAAGTTTCCACAGTCTGTGATTTGGGGAGCCATGTCATCTGCTGGTGTTGGTCGCAGCCGTCTACTAGGAGATTTTGGAGCACTTCAGGTTTCCTTCTGCAGACGAGCTCTACAGGGATGCTGACTTCATTTTCTAGCAGGACGTGGCACCTGCCCACACTGCCAAAAGCACCAAAACCTGGTTCAATGACCGTGGGATTACTGTGCTTGATTGGCCAGCAAACTCGCCTGACCTGAACCCCATAGAAAATCTATGGTGCATTGCCAAGAGAAAGATGAGAAACATGAGACCGAACAATGCAGAAGAGCTGAAGGCCGCTATTGAAGCATCCTGGTCTTCCATAACCTCAGCAGTGCCACTGTACTGAGTACATATGCATGCTTATACTTTCAAGAGGTCCGATATTGTTCTATGTACAATCCTTGTTTTATTGATTGCATGTAATATTCTAATTTTCTGAGATTGTGGATTTGGAGTTTTCATGAGCTGTAAACCATAATCATCACAATTATGACAAATCACAGCTTAAACTATCTTGATTTGCATGTAATGAGTCTATCTCATATATTAGTTTCACCTTTTAAGTTGCATTAGTGAACTAAATGAACTTTTGCACGATATTCAAATTTTTCGAGTTTCACCTGTATACGCTCCAAACACAAAACAAGTAACCTTTTTCTGTAAAATCAAAGAACTACTGATCACCTTTGCCTCAGGCATACTTGCTTTGGGAGGGGATTTTAATATTCCCTTAAATCTAATCATAGACACATCAAACGGTACATCGAGCCTTCCTTACAGAGCATTGAAACAAATTAAAATACAACTACTAGATCTAATGCTACATGACGTATAGAGAACTCTAAACCCACAAACGAAAGACTTTACTTACTTCTCCCCTGTCCATCAAAAATACTCGAGAATAGACTATTTTTTTTTCATCCCAAACTGACCTCAATTTACTGGAAAAATCAACAATTGAAAGCATGCTATTATCGGACCATCATCCAATTTCGATGACATTAAAATTCCCAGAAAAAAATTACCGTATATACTCGAGTATAAGCCGACCCGAGTATAAGCCGAGGTACCTAATGTTGCCACAAAAAACTGGGAAAACGTACTGACTCGAGTATAAGCCGAGGGTCAACAATGCCTTACTGTTTCCATCCTTACTGTTCCCATCCTTACTGTTCCCATCCTTACTGTTCCCCATCCTTACTGTTCCCATCCTTACTGTTCCCATCCTTACTGTTCCTATCCTTACTGTTCCTATCCTCAATGTTCCTATCCTCACTGTTCCCTAGCTCACTGTTTCCTATCCTCACTGTTCCTATCCTCACTGTTTCCTATCCTCACTGTTTCCTATCCTCACTGTTTAAATTTTACATTGTAAATAGTACCTGAAAAAAAGTTGCGGCTGCCTGTGTCCATCGTTCAAATCCCGCAGTCTCTTCCTGGTCCCTTCCGTGATAGGCGATTTTCATCAGACACTCTCCGCCTATCATGAATGTTCTCTCATCCTCAGTTTCCCAGCAGACACTGTGTTGGGTGTTCCGCCAATCACAGACGTCTGCTGGGAAACTGAGGATAAGAGAACGTTCATGATAGGCGGAAAGTGTCTGATGAGAATCGCCTATCACGGAAGGGACCAGGAAGAGACCGCGAGATTTGAACGATGGACGCCGCAGCCGCAACTTTTTTTCAGGTACAATTTCCAATGTAAAATTTCGCTGACTCGAGTATAAGCCGAGGGGGGGGGGGGACTTTCAGCCCAAAAAAAGGGCTGAAAATCTCGGCTTATACTCGAGTATATACGGTACTAAAACAAAATCATGGAGATCTAGCACATCCATACTGAAAGACCCCTTAAATGTCCAACATTTTAATGACACACTAAAGGATTATTTCTTACGAAATGAAAATGACGAAACATCACTACTCTCACAGTGGGAAGCACACAAATGTGTCCTAAGGGGGGAATTCATTGTTAAACTGGCCAAACAAAAGAAGGAACATCAATTGAAGATAAAATCTTTGATAGATCAAATACATAGACTTGAAGCCACTCACAAACGCATTATTGCTGCTGTGACACTAGAAGAACTAACAAATGCTAGAGCAACATTAGCTGAAGAATTAAGCATAAAAACGAAAAGACAATACATTTTACAACATAAGATTTACTATGAACAAGGTAACAAAAGCGGAAAATTGCTAGCGAAAGCAATCCAGGATAAAAAAGTAGCCCTCACAATTCACCAAATCAGAGATACAAAAGGCACACTACACTCATCTAATGAGGAAATAGCAAAGCAGTTTGAAACTTACTATCAATCTCTTTATAATATCCCATCAAACCCTAAATGCCCTCATAACACTGAAAAAAGATCAAAACTTATTAAAGAATTCTTACTGAAATATAGCCTAGATCAGTGTTTCTCAACTCCAGTCCTCAATGTGCCCCAACAGGTCATGTTTTCAGGATTTTCGTAAGATGAAGCAGCTGTGGTAATTACTAAGGCAGTGAAACTGATCAAATCACCAGTGCAAAGTAATGGAAAGCCTGAAAACATGACCTGTTGGGGCGCCATGAGGACTGGAGTTGAGAAACACTGGCCTAGATTCTTGAAATCCTTTTACTCCCTCCAATATGAACAAAATCCACCTAAACAACTACTTGAAGCTCACATATCTGTCATTCCCAAAGAAGGTAAAGATGCCAATCAAGTTAAAAATTAAAGGCCAATCTCCCTGATCAATGTCGATGTAAAGATTTACGCCAAAGTTCGAGAAAATAGACTACTCCCTCTATTAACCTCGCTTATATCACTTGATCAAGTGGGATTCATCCCAGGTAGAGAAGGATGAGATAATACGATCAAAGTGATGAATAAAAATCATTTGCTTACATCTAAAAAGAAGCAGGGCTTCTTTCTCTCCCTTGACGCCGAAAAGGCGTTCGACGGAGTGGCCTTGGATTTTATTGACGCTGTCTTAACCACTTGTCCCCCGCCCACTGTCAATTGACGGCGGGCGGAGGACACTCTCGTTCTGGGAGGACGTCATATGACGTCCTCCCTTTAAAACGAGCTAGGGCGCGCGCGCGCGCCCGCCGCGTTCCCAAGGCCCCAATGCGCGTGCCCGGCGGCCGCGATTGCCGCCGGGCACCCGCGATTGCCCGGGAAACGAGCAGGAAAGTGGATCTCTGTGTGTAAACACAGAGATCCACGTCCTGTGAGGGAGAGGGGACTGATGGTGTGTCCCTTGTACATAGGGACAACCATCGGTCACCTCCCCCAGTCAGTCCCCTCCCCCCACAGTAAGAACACATTGAGGGAACATATTTAACCCCTTCCCGCCCCCTAGTGGTTAACCCCTTCCCTGCCAATCACATTTATACAGTAATCAATGCATTTTTATAGCAGGGATCGCTGTATAAATGTGCATGGTCCCAAAAATGTGTCAAAAGTGTCCGATGTGTCCGCCGCAATATCGCAGTCACAATAAAAATCGCAGATCGCCGCCATTACTAATAAAGAAAAAATGCTATAAATCTATCCCCTTTTTTGTAGACGCTATAACTTTTGCGCAAACCAATCAATACGCGCTTATCGCAATTTTTTTTTTTTTACCAAAAATATGTAGAAGAATACGTATCGGCCTAAACTGAGGAAAATTTTATTTGAAAAAAAAATGGGTATTTATTATAGCAAAAAGTAAAAAATTGTGTTTTTTTTCCAAACTGGACGCTCTTCTTTTGTTTATAGCGCAAAAAATAAAAACCGCAGAGGTGATCAAATACCGCCAAAAGAAAGCTCTATTTGTGGGAAAAAAAGGACGCAAATTTCGTTTGGGAGCCACGTCGCACGACCGCGCAATTGTCATTCAAAGTGTGACAGCGCTGAAAGCTGAAAAATGGCTTGGGCAGGAAGGGGGTTTTCGTGCACAGTAGGGAAGTGGTTAAACCAAATTGGTATCCTACATGTAATGAGAGCATATATTAAAGCTCTCTACTCAAACCCAACAGCTAAAGTACGTGTTAATGGCCACCTGTCGGACGCCTTCAATTTGCGCAATGGTACAAGGCAGGGTTGCCCCCTATCCCCACTCTTGTTTGTACTTACACTTGAACCATTATTAAACAGAATAAGATCTAACCCAGATATCAAGGGAATACAGATTCATAACCAAACATATAAAGTCGCATCCTTTGCGGATGACATGCTTCTCTTTCTATCAGACCCTCATATCTCCATACCCAATCTTATTCAAGACCTAGAGCAATTTCAGTTATTATCAAACTTAAAAATTAACCATTCAAAATCCAAAGCACTCCACATTACATTACCCTCATGTTCAGTTGAATTGTGCAAAAATTAATTTCCCTTCTCTTGGGCCAATCAATCCATAACATATCTAGGAATAGAAATCCCTACTGATTTGAACCAAATATTCAAGCTCAACTACAATCCTATCCTAAAAGAATCAAAAGACGGATCAAAGAGAAGGAACTCATTAAATGTATCATGGTTTGGTAGAGCCTCATTAATTAAGATGACAATCCTACCCCGTTTTCAATATGTCATGCAAACAATCCCCATTGAATTACCCCTCTCTTTCTTTACCTCTTTTTGTCAAGCATGCTCATCTTTCATTTGGAGAAGTAAACCCCCTAGAATTAAATTCTCTAGATTGAACCTACCAAAAAATAAAGAAGGAATTGCGCTACCTGATCTCTGTAAATATCATCAAGCAGCCCTATTGGCGAGAATAGTAGACTGGAACATTCACCATACAGTTAAAGACTGGGTGTCCTTGGAACATGCAAAACTCTCCCAACCAGTTTGATCCCTTCCGTGGATACACAAACAAAACACCACCCCTTAACTGCCAAAACCCACCCACTCATTGGCCCCACGCTTAAGATTTTTCAAAATTCTTTTTAATCTGACAACCCTTCTCCTTGGCTTGGTCCACTCACCCCACTTAAGAACAACCCAGACTTCCCACCAGGCACAGAACAAAATTTCCTTACAACTTCCTGGCCTCGCAAAGATATATTGACCAAACTTTTCTTTAAGACAGGGTCACTCCTTTCTAGAGAAGAGCTAAATAAGGAAATCAGCCCAAATGTAATCACATATTGGCAATACTTACAAATCAAACACTTCCTGACCAGAAAAGAAACTATCCATTCTTGGTCTAGGCCTCCTACAACCCTAGAACAATTATGCTTAAAGAAAACCCCTCAAAGACACACCATTTCCACCCTATACAACTCATTATTTGAAGGTCGTACAGATTTCTTCAATACTGCATGCCAAGCATGGGAAAAGGATCTTGGTATTAACATATCACAAACAGATTGGGAGTCAATCTATTTGCATGTCCACAAAGGTTTTCTGAATGTAGCCACCCAAGAGTGTGGTTTCAAAATCATTACCAGATGGTACAGAACTCCCACCCTGCTTCATAAATTCTCGCCTCAAATATCCAATAAATGCTGGAGATTCAAACGTGAGGAAGGCTCGATGATACATAAATGGTGGTCCTGTCCTCTGATCCAGTCTTTCTGGAAAATGGTACACAAAACTCAATCACCTCTGAAAACCTTAAACTTGAACCAGCACAGTATTTACTACATCACAACTCGATCCCTAAAAAGAAATATCTAAAATCACTTTCTATGTTTATGATTAATGCAGCAAGACACTGTGTTCCCTGCCCCTGGCGGTCGGATGTTACTCCAACAAAAAAGGAGTGGTTCTGTAGAATAAACAACATTAAAAAAATTGAAGAAATCATCAGCATAGCTCAGGAAAAAATAACTAAATTCACATTGATTTGGTACAATTGGTTAGAATTTAAAAACACTCCAGCTTATAGAGCACTTAATGTATAATAGCTTATACTCTTATACAGTTATTTATAAAAAAGATTCATTGGTGTTTACTTTGGTACTCCTACCTCATTGTTCCCACCCCCCCCCCTCCCTAGGGTTTTGTTTCTTTTGGTCTCTTCCATCCACACACAATAATATTTCTATATCATTTATCTATTACATTCAAAATTAAACATGAACCGTAATTCAATGTTTAACCTGATATAATTTTATTGATATGTCAATAATATTGTCATAAAGGAGAATGTCTTGCATTACCAATGTTATATCATTACTTCCAGAAAACTATGTCACTGTTATAGTGTTATTCTATGTTTTATATTATGTTCATACAATAAAATCTTTATGGAAAAAAAAATGGCCACTCAACCTCTCCAAATATTTAGTCTGGAGTCCCTGGTACCAACAAATTCCTAAATTTAAAATCAATTGGTTTTATTTTTTGTAATAATAAACAGGTGTTCTAAAGGAGAAAAGCTCCAGAGGTTCTCCTTCCTTGCTCTATATTGAGGGTATTTTATGGACTATCATGGACTGAAAATACTATCTTCTCCTTAAAACAGGATTTTTTTTGTTTTAAAAACAAATTATGCAAAATGTAAATATGAAAACACGTTTGGTATGAACCATGGGTTAAAAAGTATTTTTTTAGTAAATTAGTGCAAAACTTTACAAAGATTATGATGACCTTGGATAAAAAAAAAAAACGTAAAATTGGAATTCATTGGAATTTAATAGACAAGCATAATATTAATTTAGCCAGATGATTGATAGATAGATAGATAGATAGATAGATAGATAGATAGATAGATAGATAGATAGATAGATAGATAGATAGATAGATAGATAGATAGATAGATAGGATACTATAGTATGCAATCAAACTAAAATCATTAAACTTAATTTATTTCATTTAAATAAATCTAAACCTAAATCTTTAAACGTACATCAAACACAAGTATTCTTATTTAAGAAACATATTGTGGTATGCTATTTTCTAAAAATCAAAGTAGATAAAGTGATTTTTTTTTGTTGTTAACGCAAAGCAGAAACAGTCAGTAAGCCAGTTAATATAGATTTAGATTTGTTTACTGCTGACTTAACATCCTTGTTCCTCAAAGTGTAAATAAATGGATTTAACATCGGAGTTAGGACAGTGTATACAAGAGCTAGGAATTTGTCCATTTGGGTGCCAATGGGTGTAATATATACAATCATGGCTGTACCATAGTACAGACTGACCACAGTAAGATGAGAGGAACAGGTAGAGAAAGCTTTTTTCTTTCCAGCAGAACTTTTAATTTTTAAGATAGTGTTAATAATATGAATATAGAAACCTATAATAATAATAAATGGGATGACTACAGCTAAGACAGCCGCTACTAGTATAGCCAGTTTGCTGATTAAAGGATCAGAGCAAGACAAATCTTGAAGCGGTGCTGCATCACATACAAAATTGTTGATCTGGTTTGGACCACAGTAATTTAGGCGAGCTGTACAAAATGTAGTCACAAAAGAAATAGAAAGCCCAACAATCCATGGTGCCACAGCTAGTTTAAAACAAAACTTCTGATTCATAATAGATAGATAATGAAAGGGATTGTTAATAGCTAAATCACGATCAAAGGCCATTACTGCCAATAGGTAGCATTCAGTTATCCCTAATCCGTTAAAGAAATATAACTGTATGAAACATCCTAGAAAATAAATACTCTTTTTTCCTGAAATTAAGTTATTCAGAAGCTTAGGTATTGTAACTGTTACAAACATAATTTCCAGGAATGCAAAGGTGCCTATAAATGTATACATTGGGTTATGAAGTAAAGGATCAGTTATAATTAAAATGATAATAGAAATATTTCCAGTAACACAGATCAAGTATGACAGCAAAATGGTGACAAACAGTAATATCTGCAATTGTGCTAAGTCAGAAAATGCCAATAGGATGAATTCTTTCACCATTGTCTTATTGTTGTCATCAGTTATGTAGGACGCTAATATCTAAGATAGAAATACAGTTAGCTTCCATTACCACGCAAGGAAAGAAGGAAGTATACTGGTGAAACTCGAAAAATTAGAATATCGTGCAAAAGTTAATTTATTTCACGAATGCAACTTAAAAGGTGAAACTAATAAATGAGATAGACTCATTACATGCAAAGCAAGATAGTTCAAGCCATGATTTGCCATAATTGTGATGATTATGGCTTACAGCTCATGCAAACCCCAAAATCACAATCTCAGAAAATTAGAATATTGTGAAAAGGTGCAATTTTAAAGTGTCCTACTCCAAACAGCTAATTAAGTCATAACACCTGCACAGGGTTCCTGAGCCTTTAAATGGTCTCCCAGTCTGGTTCAGTAGGAATCACAATCATGGGAAAGACTGCTGACCTGACAGTTGTGCAGAAAACCATCATTGACACCTTCCATAAGGAGGGAAAGCCTCAAAAGGTAATTGTTAAGAAGTTGGATGTTCCCAAAGTGCTATATCAAAGCACATTAATAGAAAGTTATGTGGAAGGGAAAAGTGTGGAAGAAAAAGGTGCACAAGCAGCAGGGATGACTGCAGCCTGGAGAGGATTGTCAGGAAAAGTCCATTCAAAAGTGTTGGGGACTTTCACAAGGAGTGGACTGAGGCTGGAGTCAGTGCATCAAGAGCCACCACACACAGACGGATCCTGGATATGGGTTTCAAATGTCGTATTCCTCTTGGCAAGCCACTCCTGAACAACAAACAACGCCAGAAGCGTCTTACCTGGGCTAAAGAAAAACAGACCTGGTCTGTTGCTCAGTGGTCCAAAGTCCTCTCTTCTGATGAGAGCAAAATTTGTATCTCATTTGGAAATCAAGTACCCAGAGTATGGAGGACGAATAGAGAGGCACACACTGCAAGTTGCTTGAAGTCCAGTGTGAGGTTTCCACAGTCTGTGTTGATTTGGGGAGCCATGTCATTTGCTGGTGTTGGTCGCAGCCGTCTACTAGAAGATTTTGGAGCACTTCAGGTTTCCTTCCGCAGACGAGCTCTATGGGGATGCTGACTTCATTTTCTAGCAGGACTTGGCACCTGCCCACACTGCCAAAAGCACCAAAACCTGGTTTAATGACGGTGGGATTACTGTGCTTGATTGGCCAGCAAACTCGCCTGACCTGAACCTCATAGAGAATCTATGGGGCATTGCCAAGAGAAAGATGAGAGACATGAGACCAAACAATGCAGAAGAGTTGAAGGCCACTATTGAAGCATCCTGGTCTTCCATAACACCTCAGCAGTGCCACAGGCTGATAGCTTCCATGCCACACCGCATTGAGGCAGTCATTTCTGCAAAAGGGACCCAAACCAAGTACTGAGTACATATGCATGCTTATACTTTTAACAGGTCCGATATTGTACAATCCTTGTTTTATTGATTGCATGTAATATTCTAATTTTCTGAGATTGTGGATTTGGGGTTTTCATGAGCTGTAAGCCATAATCATCACAATTATGACAAATCATGGCTTGAACTATCTTGCTTTGCATGTAATGAGTCTATCTCATATATTAGTTTCACCTTTTAAGTTGCATTAGTGAAATAAATGAACTTTTGCACGATATTCTAATTTTTCGAGTTTCACCTGTACATTGCATAAAGATAACTGCATTACCTAAAGTATGTCATGGAATGGCTACTGCAGTTATGCTTTGGTGCATATTGCTTTACTATATTATATAGTCAGAAGTGTACAACCAGAATAAAAATTCATACAAGGTATATTTTTGGCTTTTTATATATTCACTGTGTTTTGCAACTATGGCACAAAATATCTTATGTAGTTAAAATAACCATTTGATCAAATGCATCATAATAACTATATGTGATTTTTATTCTACCACTCAAATTTAAGTCAATCATTGTTTTACTTCAAACTTACTTGTAAATTATCATCCATGGTACAAACAAAGTGAATAAAAAAAATAGTTATTATTTTGTACATCATGTAGAGCATATAAAGCTCGAAACAATTTGGATGTGCAACAATTTATATAATAATTGTAGGTATGGGAGGAGGAACCTTGAGACTTGTAATTCCCATTTGATGATCATTTGTATATTTAATGAAAACATCTAAGAGTAAAAATTAAAATGAATATAATAAACTCCTATGGGTATTTTTTTTATTTATTTGTTCTGCCATTGACTTCTATTTTTATTTTATTTTTTATAAATAAAAGATTTTATGTCTTTGAGGGAAAAGATTTAAAGTAACCCTTTTGGCAAAACAAAAAAGTTCAGTTCCTAACTATAGCATCTTTGTAAATATATTTTCTAAACTTACATGCAAACAAAGCTATCCTGCAAAAGTGACAGTGAACAGGGCTGGGACAAACCATAACCATGTAGCAACAGGTTTTTTTTTTGTAGAACACTTTTTCTTGTTCAAAAATTTTATTGAGGAAAGGAACAAAGTTTACATAGTAAAGAGATAAATGTGAGTCATCCCCTACGAACAGGGGGTAGGACAAAGTATGTAACAACCCGGTACAATGACTGGGACGCAGCCCACATTAATAAAGCATAAATGTAATAGGTACATAAATAAGGATTGGAGGGTGCGTGATGTGCACATACCCAAAGTGACACAAGTTTTCAATTTAAGTTTTGTGCCGGTAGATACTGAGATACTGATCAACGGTATGATACCCCATGTAGGGCTGTGTGTATATATATATATATATATATATATATATATATATATATATATATACACTCACATATTTTTCTATACATATATATTTTTTACATATATATCTAGTACGCACATCTATTTTATACAAATGTTTACTCTCCACCACTTTGTATATGTTTTTATATTTGTGCTCTGACCACATTGGCTACTCTCATTGTGATTGTTAATCCAGCTGAAACCATTTTTGCAGCACAGACTGGGTTAATTGTATTCCCTATTTAAACTTGGTGGCAGCGTCAGAGGATCAGCTGATGAAGGAGGCATGGCCCTGCTTCCGAAACGCGTTCTGATTTCACCAAACACAGTGGTACAGTCTGATCAATATTCCTATCGCACACGTTCCTGATAGATATGGCTCATACAAATGGTGGGTGCTGCAGCGATTACCAGTTGGGTCCTGAAAACATGAAACAAGCGTACATATTCGCCAGCACACCATGGATTGAAAAATTTCATCCAGAAAGTTTTAATGAAAAGAGATCATATCACAAAGGTGCAACGTTTCGGAGCTACGCAGGACCCCTTTGTCAGGCATGTGCCTGACGAAGGGGTCCTGCGTGGCTCCAAAACGTTGCACCTTTGTGATGTGATCTCTTTTCATTAAAACTTTCTGGATGAAATTTGTCGATCCATGGTGTGCTGGTGAATATGTACGCAAACACAGTGGTAGGTGGCTCCCAGGTTTAAATCTATAGATCATCTCGACACCAAGTTACCCAGCCAGCATCCCCCAGAGGTCCCTCAAGGCTTCAGCTCCCTCTGATTTATGGCGCTCGTGGCTTAACATCCAAGGGATCCACCGGCGGTTCTGTTCCCATGCTGGACGTGGCAAGCCCCCACCTACTGAGCACTATGTGAGTGCAATCTATATGGTCATTACCTTGCTTTTAAAATAATGCTGTATTAGGAATTGCCTGGCGCTTCTCCGTCTTTTTCTTGCCTTCCAATCTCTTACAGTCGGACCCCAGCCCGTGCTTGAAGCAGCCTCACTACCATCTGCAGCATTCACATCAGAGACTAACTTAACCAACTAGTCAACTGCCCACCGTCAAATGACGGCGGGCGGAAGACCCTGTTGTTCTGTGCGGACGTCATAAGACGTTGCGCCTTTAAAAGCCACTAGGGGGCGCGCGCGCCGCGTCACTGGGGACCCGATGCGCGTGGATCTTTCTTATATTCTCTCTCTCTGTGACTGTCAGAGAATAGCAGACCTTTCTTGCGTTCCTCATTTACAACAATGGATGGGCTTAAAACTCATTAACCTCCCTGGCGGTATGATTCTTTCTGGAATTATGTACCAAAAGCGGTACAATTATTTTGCATGGAAATTTGGTGTTATGTATTATAGGCCTGCAATTCTTAGTAATTACTTACTTAAACCTGAGCAAACCAGAGTCTAGTAGACATCCCGGGTATGATAAAGTTTGAAACACAAAATTATAAATTATAATATAATAAATAACTATAAATAATTATAAAAAATAGTAATCTAATTATAATAAAAATTATTCAATAATGTAATCAAATCAAAAACACTGAAATTTGCTCAGTTGCAGAATTGTCGCTGTCATTAGATTTAGTGTTTGATGACGAATTTCCCCACAAATCGCTATCGCTCAATTCTGCAAGTGATTCTAATTTATTATCACGGTTTTCTAGCTGGTCTAAAAACACTTTTGACATAAAGGGACACTTTTTGGTTGCTATGGACAATCTCCAGTTTCCAGGCAGAAAGAATAGTTTTTATTATATAAAACTGCATGCAGGGCACTGGGCAGACCACTAGGGACAAAGGGGGTGTGTAATTATTACATACAGTACTGTAATCAGTAAGATTACAGTATACTGTATGTATACTATGTGTTTACCTTTTTGAATTTGCCGCCCAGTTCCGCTCCCATGCGCCGCTGCGGCTCGCAGGGAACGGAACTAGGAAGTCAGTTGGGGTCGAAAGTGCCGACACTCGCCGGAGATCTCGCTGGCGATCACAGCAGAGGACATCATCGCTGGATCGCCAGGAGAAGGTAAGGAAACTCCGCTGTGGGCTCTGCAATGTCTACCCCGAGCGTGACTCGGGGTTACCGATCCTAGCATAAAAAAACAACCCCGAGTCACTGAGTTCCACACTATCTTTGTGTGTGTGTTTTTTTATCTTTGTGGGGCTGTTCGGGGACAATGCAGAAAGTGAGAGTTTAGAGGACCTGGAAATAGGAGGAAGAGGGGGAAGGGTAGTAGCTATCAAGTACAGTTAGGTATGGGATTAATGAGGTAAAGATTGTGTGGCTGGTGTCATATAGGTTCTAGACAAACAGGAGGGACAATGTTATTAGGGAGCACCCACAAGCGTGGAAGGCTAGCTTTAAGGAGGATAGAGAAGGGGGAGGGGGTAAGAAGAAAGGGTAGGACAGGTGAAGAAGCAGAAAGTAGAGGTAGCCACCGAAGGGGGATGAAGTGAGTTTAGGGAGCCATTACCCATAACTAACACAAAACCGATGAGCAGCTACTATCCTGACAATCCATCTCACTCTGCTATACATATTGCAACTATTTTCCATCTGCATCTAGCTTACATCATAATGTAAGCCGTCTCACACCTATAACATTTAGGGTGTGAGAATAACTAACCAACTTCACTGTTATTAGGACTTTTTTTCTATATTTAAAGTAGTGCAACAGACTCAACGATATCAGCAATCTCAGTGCTAGCCGGACATCTGCTAAATTTAGTGTAATGCATCTATTTCCACAAATTTTTCTCTTTCGTCCATGGACAGACACAGCTCCTTTAGTCTTGACAAGTGGGACGTCCCCAAGCAGTGTCAAAAAAACGAGGGGTGGGAACAGCAAGAAAACAAACTTCACCCCAAACAAACAGAGCTCCTCAACAGAGGAGTTGCAACCTTAAACAGCTGCCTGCAAAACCTTGCGGCCGAAGCAAGCATCCGCAGATGCATGCACATCAACCTTGTAAAATTTAGTGAAGGTGTGAACGGATGGCCAGGTCGCCGCCTTACACACCTGTGAGACAGACACTTGATGTCGAAAAGCCCAGGAGGCACCAATCGCCCTGGTCGAATGCGCCGTGACAGGAAAGGGAGGCACCCGCCCTGTAAGAGCATAAGCCTGAATCACAATCGGTTTGATCCACCAAGAAATGGTGGCCAACGAGACCGCCAGGCCTTTCTTTGGACCAGTCACAAACAGTGAGTCTGACCTCCAAAACAGAGCCGTAGCAGACAGATACACCCGCAGAGCACGTGCCACGTCTAAGGAATGTAACGCAACCTCTTTGGGATGCGACGGCCGAGGACACAAGGATGGAAGTACAATGTCCTCATTCAGATGAAAAGCCGAAACCACCTTCGGAAGAAACAAAGGCTGTGGGCGTAGCACCGCTTTATCCTTATGGAAGATCGAGTAGGGGGACTTGCAAGACAAGACCGCCAACTCAGAAACCCTCCTGACAGATGTAATGTGACAGAGGCAACTTTCTGAGAGAGTGTCAAAAGAGGAATCTCTCTGATGTTCTCAAAGGGAGGTTTCTGAAGTACTGAGAGCACCAGATTCAAATCCCCATGTCGGACCTCTTGCACAAATGTACTCACCAGTGAATGAGCCGCCAGGGGTCATTGAAAGAAAACAGCCAAGGCTGAAATCTGCCCCTTAATGGTGCTTAAGGCAAGTTTCTGATCCACTCCACGCTGTAGAAACAGCAGGATCCTGGAAACCAAATATGCCCGTGGATGCCACTACATCTCCTCACACAGAGATGTATGCCTTCCACGTGCGATGGTAGATCTTCCGAGAAGATGACTTCCGTGCCCTCAGCATAGTGGAAAACCCGACAGGCCTCTGTCCCTCAATTGCCAATACCCTAATTAAGACAAAACGCGAAATAGAGCACAATGTCAGCATTGCCGTGAATTGGTTTGTATTCGTTTTTTTGTAGATCGTTACAATACCATTAAACAAGCAATAAACAGTGAGACAGTGAAAGGCTAAGATAGGAAAATATGCAGGAAAATAAGATAGCTGACTGATAGATAACTTTAGCACAGGTTAAGTTATTGTTGCATTACAAGTCTGAAAACATAACAGAAATATGTTTTAACCACTTAAGCCCTGGACCATTTTGTAGCTAATGGACCAGAGGTGTTTTCAGAATTTTGCACTGCGCTGCTTTAACTGTAAATTGTGCGGACATGCAATGTTGTACCCAAACAAAATTTGCGTCCTTTTCTTCCCACAAATAGAGCTTTCTTTTAATGGTATTTGATTGCCTCTGCGATTTTTATTTTTTGCAATATAAATGGAAAAAGACTGTTTTTTTTTTTTAAAACGTATATTTTCAAATTTTTGTGATAAGAAAAATCGAATAAACTCAAGTTTAGTCATACATTTAGGCCAAAATGTATTCAGCCACATGTCTTTAGTAAAAAAAATGTCAATAAGCGTATATTTATTGGTTTGTGCAAAAGTTATAGCGTCTACAAACTAGGGTACATTTTCTGGAATTTACACAGCTTTTAATTTATGACTGCCTATCTCATTTCTTGAGGTGCTAAAATGACAGGGCAGTACAACCCCCCCCCCCAAATGACCCCATTTTGGAAAGTAGACATCCCAAGGAAATTGCTGAGAGGCATGTTGAGCCCATTGAATATTTTTTTTTTGTCTCAAGTGATTGAATAATGACAAAAAAAATAAAAAATTACAAAAAGTTGTCACTAAATGATATATTGCTCACACATGCCATGGTTATATGTGGAATTGCACCCCAAAATAAATTTTGCTGCTTCTCCTGAGTACGGGGATACCACATGTGTGGGACTTTTTAGGAGCCTAGCCGCGTACGGGGCCCCGAAAACCAAGCACCGCCTTCAGGATTTCTAAGGGCACAAATTTTTGATTTCACTCCTCACTACCTATCACAGTTTCGAAGGCCATAAAATGCCAAAATAGCACAAAACCCCCCCAAATGACCCCATTTTGGAAAGTAGACACCCCAAGCTATTTGCTGAGAGGCATGTTGAGTATTTTACAGCTCTCATTTGTTTTTGAAAATGAAGAAAGAAAATATTTTTTTTTTTTTTTTTTTTTCATTTTCAAAACTTTGTGACAAAAAGCGAGATCTGCAACATACTCACCATACCTCTCAGCAAATAGCTTGGGGTGTCTACTTTCCAAAATGGGGTCATTTGGGGGGGTTTGTGCCATCTGGGAATTCCATGGCCTCCAAAACTGTGATAGGCAGTGAGAAGTGAAATCAAAAATTTACACCTTTAGAAAGCCTGAAGGCGGTGCTTGGTTTTTGGGGTCCCGTACGCGGCTAGGCTCCCAAAAAGTCTCACACATGTTGTATCCTCGTACTCAGGAGAAGCAACAGAATGTATTTTGGGGTGTAATTCCACATATGCCCATGGCATGTTTGAGCAATATATCATTTAGTAACAACTTTGTGCAAAAAAATAAAAAATAAATTGTCTTTTTTCCGCAACTTGTGTCAACATATAAAATATTCCATGGACTCGACATGCCTCTCAGTATATAGCTTGGGGTGTCTACTTTCCAAAATGGGGTCATTTGGGGGGGTTTTGAACTGTTCTGGCATTTTATACACAACATTAGGAAGCTTACATCCACTCTTCTAACCACTTGAAGACAAAGCCCTTTCTGACACTTTTTGTTTACATGAAAATATATATATTTTTTGCAAGAAAATTATGTTGAACCCCCAAACATTATATATTTTTTTAAAGCAAAGGCCCTACAGATTAAAATGATGGGTGTTGCATTTTTTTTTCCCAAACAGTATTTGTGCAACGATTTTTCAAACGCATTTTTTGGGGAAAAAATACACTTTTTTAATTTTAATGCACTAAAACACACTATATTGCCCAAATGTTTGATGAAATAAAAAAGATGATCTTAGGCCGAGTACATAGATACCAAACACGACATGCTTTAAAATTTCGCACAAACGTGCATTGGCGACAAACTACATACATTTTTAAAAGCCTTTAAAAACCTTTACAGTTTACCACGTTAGATTTACAGAGGAGGTCTACTGCTAAAATGACTGCCCTCAATCTGACCTTCGCGGTGATACCTCACATGCATGGTGCAATTGCTGTTTACATATGACGCCAGACCGACGCTTGCGTTCGCCATTGCGCAAGAGCAGGGCAGGATAGGGGTGTTTTTTTTTTCTTTTTTTTATTATTATTAATTTTGCTTTTTTATTTTATTTTTAAACTGTTCCTTCCATATTTTTTTTAAAATCATTTTTATTGTTATCTCAGGGAATGTAAATATCCCCTATGATAGCAATAGGTAGTGACAGGTACTCTTTTTTTGAATTAGACCCTAGATCTTTCCTCTGCCCTCAAAGCATCTGACCACACCAAGATCGGTGTGATAAAATGCTTTCCCAATTTCCCAATGGCGCTTTTTATATCCGGGGGGGACATTCCCTCCCACTGCTTGTAAAAGCAGTACAGGGGCTACTTAGCCGCTAGGATTGCTTTTACATGAAAGCCGGCCGCTGGCTGAAAATAATGATACCAAGATGATATCTAAACCCGCAAGCATCAATCTGGTATAACCATTCAAAGTCCAGCAACATACCAGTACGTTGCTGGTCCTTGTTGGACATGTATTGTAATCTTTTTTTTCATGCAGCCTGTTGGCTGAACAAAAAAAAGAGATTGATCGGTGGGTATGCCCACCATTAGAATACCGCCATTCATCCACCCACTTCTAATGATGGGCATACATGCACCATTTATATATGCCGAAGCATTGGGGCATCCTCCCGCAAAAATTATGCCGCACACACATGGTCGGACTTTTCCACGGGGCAAGCCTCCGTCTGAATTTCGACCGTATGTACGCGGCATTAGGAGCAAAATCGCTTCTCCGCCCCTGCTGCCCCAATGCTTCGGCATATATGCTTTTTTTTTTTAACTGTGGTGGTGAAATCACCTCCTACAGCACTGGAGTCGCAGGGATCAGGCCTGTCTCTGCGAACGCTGCAGTTATGTGTGTTGTGTTTTGTAAGTGACAGTGATCAATCGATACTGCACTTGGGTGGCCTGGGCTGGACGGAGGGGCAAAACGCAGGTGCTAGCAGGTATCTGGGCTGATCCCGCTAACACTGCGTTTTTGGGAACCCTAAACTGCTGGGGACACTAGTATAGATCTGATCAGATCAGATATTGATCTGTTCAGATACTATACCACTAAGGGAGGTGTATGCTTCACGCATGGGTGTTAGCGTTACTGGCACTAACCTGACGCTGCCTGGGGTGTGACGCAGGGTTAACTAAGGGCATATATGGGGGTACCTGACGCTATAAAAATCTGCGGCGAACCTAAAAAAAATAACTGGCTATCTATCGGCACCAGCATAAGTAATACAGCTATCAGAAAAACGATCACTTAGTGACACTGGCAAAAGGGGGTGAAAGGGTTACCTGGGGGGGCGATCAAGGGGTTAAACCTTTATTAGGTAATATATGGGGGTACCTGACGCTATAGAAACCTGCGGCGAACCTAAAAAAAATAACTGGCTACCTATCGGCATCACCGACAATAAGACAGCGATCAGAAAAACGATCACTTAGCGACAGTGGTGATAGGGGGTAAAAGGGTTACCTGGGGGGCGATCAAGGGGGTTAAACCTTTATTAGGTAATATATGGGGGTAGCTGACGCTATAAAAACCTGCGGCGAACCTAAAAAAAATAACTGGCTAACTATCGGCATCACCGACAATAAGACAGCGATCAGAAAAATGATCGCTTAGCGACAGTGGTGATAGGGGGTGAAAGGATTACCTGGGGGGCGATCAAGGGGGTTAAACCTTTATTAGGTAATATATGGGGGTAGCTGACGCTATAAAAACCTGCGGCGAACCTAAAAAAAATAACTGGCTACCTATCGGCATCACCGACAATAAGACAGCGATCAGAAAAACGATCGCTTAGCGACAGTGGTGATAGGGGGTGAAAGGGTTACCTGGGGGGCAATCAAGGGGGTTAAACCTTTATTAGGTAATATATGGGGGTACCTGACGCTATAAAAACCTGCGGTGAACCTAAAAAAAATAACTGGCTACCTATCGGCATCACCGACAATAAGACAGCGATCAGAAAAAACGATCGCTTAGCGACAGTGGTGATAGGGGGTGAAAGGGTTACCTGGGGGGCGATCAAGGGGGTTAAACCTTTATTAGGTAATATATGGGGGTAGCTGACGCTATAAAAACTTGCGGCGAACCTAAAAAAAATAACTGGTTACCTATCGGCATCACCGACAATAAGACAGCGATCAGAAAAACGATCGCTTAGCGACAGTGGTGATAGGGGGTGAAAGGGTTACCTGGGGGGCGATCAAGGAGGTTAAACCTTTATTAGGTAATATATGGGGGTACCCGACGCTATAAAAACCTGCGGCGAACCTAAAAAAAATAACTGGCTACCGATCGGCATTACCGACACTAAAACAGCGATCAGAAAAACGACCGCTTAGTGACGGCGGTGCTAGGGGGTGAAAGGGTTATCTGGGGGGTGATCAGGGGGTTAAACCTTTATTAGGGGGGGTTGGGGGCTACACTGGACCTAAACTAACTGTAGTGACACTTTTACAGTCACAAATGTCACTGATTGCAGTGATCAGTAAATAAATGGTCATTGCAATCAGTGACACTGTGACTGGGGGCTGGGGGTGATCTGGGGGGGCCTGGGGGGTTGATTTATGTTCCTATGTGTCCTGGTGTCAGTGTACTGTTTGTGCACTAACCTGTGTGTCTTCTCTTGTACGGCGCTCGGTATATGTGAGCGCTGCATGAGAGATGACATCACTTCCTCTGCCTGTGTAAATACTACACAGCAGAGGAAGCTTTCTCATTCGCCGGGAGCGATCGCGGGGGGTGGCCGGAATCGAATGGCCGTCCCCTCATCCTGGATCGCTCCCCAATGGATAACGACCGCTCACTGTATAGAAGGGGGGTCCGATGGGACCCCCCAACTATACAAAGGCAATCACGTACACTGTACGTGATTGTGCCTATCGGTGCCATTCTGCCGACGTATATATACAGTGAGCGGTCGTTAAGTGGTTAAATTGCATGCAAGATAGTTTAATTTCCGGAAAATAGCTGAGTTTCAGCACATAGTTGTCAGACGGTTGAGAGATAGTTGCATTACTATAGCTGACTTACATGCAACCATTACTTGTAAGGCACAATATAGCAGAGTGAGCTTTTTATATTGATTTGGAGATAGCTGACTTACCTTAAATTTAGCACAGGTTTAGTTATCGTTGCATTACAAGATTGGATATATAGCAAAAATCGGTTTATATTACATATAAGATAGTTTCATTTCCGAAATATAGCTTTCAGATGACAAAAAAATATAGTTGTCAGATAGCATCACTATAGCTGACTTACAGGCAACCATTACCTGTAAGGCTCAATATAGCAGAGTGTAAGCTAAGTGCTATACATTATTTAAGAGATAGTTAAATTATTTTCAAACTACCAGAGAGAAAATATAGTAGCGGGACAGATTTCGAAGACTGAGAGATAGCTTAAATACTGTAAATGTAACACATGTCAGGATAGCACTAATATTTATGCTGATATCATCTAAATTTGAACACAGTCTGTTTCCACTAGTTGAGAGATATCAACAATATTTCAGGTTATTTGGGTTGAGGAATCTTAGCAATGCACTAAATAAAAAGTCCTGATAACAGTAAAGCCCTGTACACACGATCGGATAACCTATGGATTTTCGTCCGATGGATTTGTCCATCGGAAATCCGATGAAACTGTTTTTCATCAGTCTTGGCCACACACCATCAGTCAAAAAACCGACCGTTCCAAACGTGGTGACGTAAAACACTCAGATGAGCCGAGAAAAATGAAGTTTAATGCTTCTGAGCATGCGTCGACTTGATTCTGAGCATGCATGGGTTTTTTAACCGATGGACTTGCCCATAGACGATCGGAAATTCCCATCGGTTTTTTATCCATCGGAAAATTTTAAAACAAGTTCTATTTTTTACAACCGATGGAAAAAAGACCGATGGGTACCATACACGATCGGTTGGTCTGATGAAAACCATCCATCGGACGGTTTTCATCAGTCAAACCGATCGTGTGTACGGGGCTTAACAGTTGGTTTACATTGGTTGATAAATTATTTTAAGATTGTGAGACGCTCTCCATTAGGTATCTTAACCACTTAAGCCCCGGACCATTTGGTAGCTAGAGGACCAGAGGTGATTTCAGAATTTTGCACTGCGCTGCTTTACCTGTAAATTGTGCGGACATGCAATGTTGTACCCAAACGAAATTTGCGTCATTTTCTTCCCACAAATAGAGCTTTCTTTTAATGGTATTTGATTGCCTCTGCGATTTTTATTTTTTGCGATATAAACGGAAATAGACCGAAAATTTTGAAAAAAAATGATATTTTCTAATTTTTGTTATAAGAAAAATCGAATAAACTCAATTTTAGTCATACATTTAGGCCAAAATGTATTCAGCCACATGTCTTTAGTAAAAAAAATGTCAATAAGCGTATATTTATTGGTTTGCGCAAAAGTTATAGCGTCTACAAACTAGGGTACATTTTCTGGAATTTACACAGCTTTTAGTTTATGACTCATTTCTTGAGGTGCTAAAATGGCAGGGCAGTACAAAACCCCCCCAAATGACCCCATTTTGGAAAGTAGACATCCCAAGGAAATTGCTGAGAGGCATGTTGAGCCCATTGAATATTTTATTTTTTTGTCTCAAGTGATTGAATAATGACAAAAAAAAAAATTACAAAAAGTTGTCACTAAATGATATATTACTCACACATGCCATGGTTATATGTGGAATTGCACCCCAAAATACATTTTGCTGCTTCTCCTGAGTACGGGGATACCACATGTGTGGGACTTTTTGGGAGCCTAGCCGCGTACGGGCCCCCGGAAACCAAGCACCGCCTTCAGGATTTCTAAGGGCGCAAATTTTTGATTTCACTCCTCACTACCTATCACAGTTTTGAAGGCCATAAAATGCCAAAATAGCACAAAACCCCCCCAAATGACCCCATTTTAGAAAGTAGACACCCCAAGGAAATTGCTGAGAGGCATGGTGAGCCCATTGAATATTTTTTTTTTGTCCCAAGTGATTGAATAATGACAAAAAAAAAATTACAAAAAGTTGTCACTAAATGATACATTGCTCACACATGCCATGGTTATATGTGGAATTACACCCCAAAATACATTTTGCTGCTTCTCCTAAGTACGGGAATACCACATGTGTGAGACTTTTTAGGAGCCTAGCCGCGTACGGGCCCCGAAAACCAAGCACCGCCTTCAGGATTTCTAGGCACAAATTTTTGATTTCACTCCTCACTACCTATCACAGTTTCGAAGGCCATAAAATGCCAAAATAGCCCAAAACCCCCCCAAATGACCCCATTTTGGAAAGTAGACACCCCAAGCTATTTGCTGAGAGGCATAGTGAGTATTTTACAGCTCTCATTTGTTTTTGAAAATGAAGAAAGAATTTTTTTTAATTTTTTTTTCATTTTCAAAACTTTGTGACAAAAAGCGAGATCTGCAAAATACTCACAATACCTCTCAGCAAATAGCTTGGGGTGTCTACTTTCCAAAATGGGGTCATTTGGGGGGGTTTTGTGCCATCTGGGCATTCCATGGCCTCCGAAACTGTGATAGGCAGTGAGAAGTGAAATCAAAAATTTACACCCTTAGAAAGCCTGAAGGCGGTGCTTGGTTTTTGGGGTCCCGTACGCGGCTAGGCTCCCAAAAAGTCTCACACATGTGGTATCCCCGTACTCAGGAGAAGCAGCAGAATGTATTTTGGGGTGTAATTCCACATATACCCATGGCATATTTGAGCAATATATCATTTAGTGACAACTTTGTGCAAAAAATAAATAAAAATAAAATAAATTGTCTTTTTTCCGCAACTTGTGTCAACATATAAAATATTCCATGGACTCGACATTCCTTTCAGTATATAGCTTGGGGTGTCTACTTTCCAAAATGGGGTCATTTGGGGGGGTTTTGAACTGTTCTGGCATTTTATACACAACATTAGGAAGCTTACATCCACTCTTCTAACCACTTGAAGACAAAGCCCTTTTTGACACTTTTTGTTTACATGAAAACATTTTTTTTTTGCAAGAAAATTATGTTGAACCCCCAAACATTATATATATTTTTAAAGCAAAGGCCCTACAGATTAAAATGGTGGGTGTTGCATTTTTTTTTCTACACAGTATCTGCGCAGCGATTTTTCAAACGCATTTTTTGGGGAAAAAATACACTTTTTAAAATTTTAATGCACTAAAACACACTATATTGCCCAAATGTTTGATGAAATAAAAAAGATGATCTTAGGCCGAGTACATAGATACCAAACACGACATGCTTTAAAATTTCGCACAAACGCGCATTGGCGACAAACTACATACATTTTTAAAAGCCCTTAAAAGCCTTTACAGGTTACCCCATTAGATTTACAGAGGAGGTCTACTGCTAAAATTACTGCCCTCGATCTGACCTTCGCGGTGATACCTCACATGCATGGTGCAATTGCTGTTTACATATGACGCCAGACCGACGCTTGCGTTTGCCATTGGGCAAGAGCAGGGCAGGACAGGGGGTGCTTTTTTTTTTTTTTTTTTTTATTAATTTTGCTTTTTTATTTTATTTTTTAATTGTTCCTTCCATATTTTTTTTTTAATCATTTTTATTGTTATCTCAGGGAATGTAAATATCCCCTATGATAGCAATAGGTAATGACAGGTACTCTTTTTTGAAAAAACTGGGGTCTATTGGACCCTAGATCTTTCCTCTGCCCTCAAAGCATCTGACCACACCAAGATCGGTGTGATAAAATGCTTTCCCAATTTCCCAATGGCGCTTTTTATATCCGGGGGGGGGGGGACATTCCCTCCCACTGCTTGTAAAAGCAGTCCAGAGGCTAATTAGCCACTAGGATTGCTTTTACATGAAAGCCGGCCGCTGGCTGAAAAGAATGATACCAAGATGATACCTAAACCCGCAGGCATCATTCTGGTATAAACATTCAAAGTCCAGCAACATACCAGTACGTTGCTGGCCCTTGTTGGACATGTATTGTAATCTTTTTTTTTCATGCAGCCAGTTGGCTGAACGAAAAAAGAGATTGATCGGTGGGTATGCCCACCATTAGAATACCGCCCTTCATCCACCCACTTCTAATGATGGGCATACATGCACCATTTATATATGCCGAAGCATGGGGGCATCCTCTCGCAAAAAAGTTATGCCGCACACACATGGTCGGACTTTTCCACGGGCAAGCCTCCGTCGGAATTTCGACCGTATGTACACGGCATTAGGAGCAAAATCGCTTCTCCGCCCCTGCTGCCCCAATGCTTCGGCATATATGCTTTTTTTTTTTTAACTGTGGTGGTGAAATCACCTCCTACAGCACTGGAGTCGCAGGGATCAGGCCTGTCTCTGCGAACGCTGCAGTTATGTGTGTTTTTGTTTTGTAAGTGACAGTGATCGATCGATACTGCACTTGGGTGGCCTGGGCTGGACGGAGGGGCAAAACGCAGGTGCTAGCATCTGGGCTGATCCCGCTAACACTGCGTTTTTGGGAACCCTAAACTGCTGGGGACGCTAGTATAGATCTGATCAGATCAGATATTGATCTGTTCAGATACTATACCACTAAGGGGGGTGTATGCTTCACGCGTGGGTGTTAGCGTTACTGGCACTAACCTGACGCTGCCTGGGGTGTGACGCAGACCCTCTCTGACGCTAAAACCTAATTGATATCACCCACCGGGCGATCAGGGGGTTAAACCTTTATTGGGTTATATATACGGCGGGTGCCCTGACACTATAAAAAGCAAACTAACTAACCAGCGTCACCTGTAACACTTATATGGTGATCACTGGTGAAAGGGTTAACTAGGGGCAATTAGGGGGTTAAAACCCTTATTAGGTAATATATGGGGGTACCTGACGCTACATAAAAACCTGCGGCGAACCTAAAAAAAAATACTGGCTACCGATCTGCATCACCGACGCTAAGACAGCGATCAAAAAAATGATCGCTTAGCGACAGTGGTGATAGGGGGTGAAAGGGTTACCTGGGGGGCGATCAAGGGGGTTAAACCTTTATTAGATAATTTATGGGGGTACCTGACGCTATAAAAACCTGCGGCGAACCTAAAAAAAATAACTGGCTACCGATCGGCATCACCGACAATAAGACAGTGATCAGAAAAACGATCGCTTAGCGACAGTGGTGATAGGGGGTGAAAGGGTTACCTGGGGGGCGATCAAGGGGGTTAAACCTTTATTAGGTAATATATGGGGGTACCTGACGCTATAAAAACCTGCGGCGAACCTAAAAAAAACTGGCTACCGATCGGCATCACCGACAATAAAACAGCGATCAGAAAAACGATCGCTTAGTGACAGCGGTGCTAGGGGGTGAAAGGGTTACCTGGGGGGGCGATCAGGGGGTTAAACCTTTATTAGATAATATATGGGGGTACCCGACGCTATAAAAACCTGCGGCGAACCTAAAAAAAATTACTGGCTACCGATCGGCATCACCGACGCTAAGACGGCGATCAGAAAAATGATCGCTTAGCGACAGTGGTGATAGGGGTGAAAGGGTTATCTGGGGGGCGATCAGGGGGTTAAACCTTTATTAGGGGGGGTTAGGGGGCTACACTGGACCTAAAACGAAACTTTGGTGACACTTTTACTGTCACAAATGTCACTGATTGCAGTGATCAGTAAATAAATGGTCACTGCAATCAGTGACACTGTGGCTGGGGGCTGGGGGGTGATCTGGGGGGTGATCTGGGGGTGTCTGGGGGGGCCTGGGGGGGCGATTTATGTACCTATGTGTCCTGGTGTCAGTGTAGTGTTTTGTGCACTAACCTGCATCTTCTCCTGTACGGCGCTCGGTATATGTGAGCGCCGCAGGAGAGATGACATCACTTCCTCTGCCTGTGTTTACATTACACAGGCAGGGGAAGCTCTCTCATTCACCGGGAGCGATCGAGAGGGGGTGGCCGGAATCGAGCGGCCATCCCCTCATGCCTGATCGCTCCCGATCAGTTAACCACCGCTCTCTGCCGACGTATATTTACAGTGGGCGGTCGTTAAGTGGTTAAAACATATCTAGCAAGATGGATTACACTGGATGAGAGACAATTGTTGTAGGTTTAGAATAGCATTTACCAAATTATACATTAGCAATGAGGTAAGATTGTTTAACCCCTTGAGGCCCGCGCTATAGCCAAATGACGGCTTCAGCGCGGACCTGAAAATCCAGGAGGCCGTCAATATCCTTGGACAATATCCTTGGACACAACGAATCACAGATCGCTGTGAATGGCCAATCAGAGTGGCCATTTACTATGGGATCTGTGCGGCCAATGAGAGATGATCTCAAATGTAAACATATGAGATCATCTCTCATTGCCTGCTCTCCCTCCTCACACAGAGACGCGTGTGAGGAGGGAGAGCGAATCTGCTACGTTGTATCCACAGTGAGTCAATTCAGAGAGTGCCATACAGTGCTCACATGCCCATACAGTGCCCACTGTTGCCCATACAGTGCCCACAAGTGCCCATACAGTACCCACAAGTGCCAGTCTGTGCCCACCTGTGCCAGTCTGTGACCACCTGTGCCAGCCTGTGACCACCTGTGCCAGTCTGTGACCACCTGTGATGTCAGTGATCTGTGCAATCAGTGCCCACCTGTGCCACCTCATCAGTGCCTACCTGTGCCACCTCAGTGCCTACCTGTGCCACCTCAATGCCTACCTGTGCCAATCAGTGCCCACCTGTGCCAATCAGTGCCCACCTGTGTCATCAGTGCACATCTGTGCAATCAGTCAGTGCACATCTGTGCCGCCTCATCAGTGCACATCTGTGCCACCTCATCAGTGCCCATCTGTGCCACCTCATCAGTGCCCATCTGTTCCGCCTCATCAGTGCCCATTTGTTCCACCTCATCAGTGCCCATCTGTTCCGCCTCATCAGTGCCCATCTGTGCCGCCTCATCAGTGCCCATCTGTTCCGCCTCATCAGTGCCCATTTGTTCTGCCTCATCACTGCCCATCTGTTCCACCTCATCAGTGCCCATCAGTGAAGGCTTAGCACACTGTGTAGTCGCACCACCACCAGCAACCAGCAACCATGTCAAAAAGATTATTTTCCGCCGAGGAGGCATACCAAATCCTTTCCGCGCCCAACGAGAGCAACGTGGAGCTCTCTCTTTCAGATTCCCTTTCCAATTCTGATTCTGAATCGGACGTCAATTACGAGCCAGTCCTCAGTAGTGCAACACTGAGTGACTCAGAGGAGGAAGGTAGTAGGCCCACCAAACGAAGGCATTCTGGTGAGGAGGCAATGCTATCCACCAGTAGAGATGTACAGAACTATTCGCCGGCGAACAGTTCCCGGCGAACATAGCTTGTTCGTGTTCGCCGCGGCCGGCGAACATATGCGATGTTCGGTCCGCCCCCTATTCATTATCATTGAGCAAACTTTGACCCTGTACCTCACAGTCAGCAGACACATTCCAGCCAATCAGCAGCATACCCTCCCTCCCAGACCCTCCCACCTCCTGGACAGCATCCATTTTAGATTCATTCTCAAGCTGCAGTCTTAGCGAGAGGAGGGACAGTTTAGCTGCTGCTTATTTTATAGGGAAAGCTAGGCTAGGCAAGTGTATTCAGTGTTCACTCCACTCCTGAAAGACTCATCTGATCTCTGCTGTAAGCACAGCGTCCTGACAGCACCCCAAAAAGCCCTTTTTAGGGCTGGTAAAACACCAGTCTGCTTTTTTGTTTTTTCCTGGACAGCATCTATTTTAGATTCAGTCTGTACTTAAGCTGCAGTGTTAGCCAGAGGAGGGACAGTTTAGCTGCTGCTGATTTTATAGGGAAAGCTAGGCTAGGCCAGTGTATTCAGTGTTCACTCCACTCCTGAAAGACTCATCTGATCTCTGCTGTAAGCACAGCGTCCTGACAGCACCCCAAAAAGCCCTTTTTAGGGCTGGTAAAACACCAGTCTGCTTTTTTGTTTTTTCCTGGACAGCATCTATTTTAGATTTAGTCTGTACTTAAGCTGCAGTGTTAGCCAGAGGAGGGACAGTTTAGCTGCTGCTGATTTTATAGGGAAAGCTAGGCTAGGCCAGTGTATTCAGTGTTCACTCCACTCCTGAAAGACTCATCTGATCTCTGCTGTAAGCACAGCGTCCTGACAGCACCCCAAAAAGCCCTTTTTAGGGCTGGTAAAACACCAGTCTGCTTTTTTGTTTTTTCCTGGACAGCATCTATTTTAGATTCAGTCTGTACTTAAGCTACAGTGTTAGCCAGAGGAGGGACAGTTTAGCTGCTGCTGATTTTATAGGGAAAGCTAGGCTAGGCCAGTGTATTCAGTGTTCACTCCACTCCTGAAAGACTCATCTGATCTCTGCTGTAAGCACAGCATCCTGACAGCACCCCAAAAAGCCCTTTTTAGGGCTGGTAAAACACCAGTCTGCTTTTTTTTTTCCTGGACAGCATCTATTTTAGATTCAGTCTGTACTTAAGCTGCAGTGTTAGCCAGAGGAGGGACAGTTTAGCTGCTGCTTATTTTATAGGGAAAGCTAGGCTAGGCAAGTGTATTCAGTGTTCACTCCACTCCTGAAAGACTCATCTGATCTGTGCTGTAAGCACAGCGTCCTGACAGCACCCCAAAAAGCCCTTTTTAGGGCTGGTAAAACACCAGTCTGCTTCTTTTTTTTTCCTGGACAGCATCTATTTTAGATTCAGTCTGTACTTAAGCTGCAGTGTTAGCCAGAGGAGGGACAGTTTAGCTGCTGCTGATTTTATAGGGAAAGCTATAGGCAAGTGTATTCAGTGTTCACTCCACTCCTGAAAGACTCATCTGATCTCTGCTGTAAGCACAGCGTCCTGACAGCACCCCAAAAAGCCCTTTTTAGGGCTGGTAAAACACCAGTCTGCTTTTTTTTTTTTCCTGGACAGCATCTATTTTAGATTCAGTCTGTACTTAAGCTGCAGTGTTAGCCAGAGGAGGGACAGTTTAGCTGCTGCTGATTTTATAGGGAAAGCTATAGGCAAGTGTATTCAGTGTTCACTCCACTCCTGAAAGACTCATCTGATCTCTGCTGTAAGCACAGCGTCCTGACAGCACCCCAAAAAGCCCTTTTTAGGGCTGGTAAAACACCAGTCTGCTTCTTTTTTTTTTCCTGGACAGCATCTATTTTAGATTCAGTCTGTACTTAAGCTGCAGTGTTAGCCAGAGGAGGGACAGTTTAGCTGCTGCTGATTTTATAGGGAAAGCTATAGGCAAGTGTATTCAGTGTTCACTCCACTCCTGAAAGACTCATCTGATCTCTGCTGTAAGCACAGCGTCCTGACAGCACCCCAAAAAGCCCTTTTTAGGGCTGGTAAAACACCAGTCTGCTTTTTTTTTTTCCTGGACAGCATCTATTTTAGATTCAGTCTGTACTTAAGCTGCAGTGTTAGCCAGAGGAGGGACAGTTTAGCTGCTGCTGATTTTATAGGGAAAGCTATAGGCAAGTGTATTCAGTGTTCACTCCACTCCTGAAAGACTCATCTGATCTCTGCTGTAAGCACAGCGTCCTGACAGCACCCCAAAAAGCCCTTTTTAGGGCTGGTAAAACACCAGTCTGCTTTTTTGTTTTTTCCTGGACAGCATCTATTTTAGATTCAGTCTGTACTTAAGCTGCAGTGTTAGCCAGAGGAGGGACAGTTTAGCTGCTGCTGATTTTATAGGGAAAGCTAGGCTAGGCCAGTGTATTCAGTGTTCACTCCACTCCTGAAAGACTCATCTGATCTCTGCTGTAAGCACAGCATCCTGACAGCACCCCAAAAAGCCCTTTTTAGGGCTGGTAAAACACCAGTCTGCTTTTTTTTTTTCCTGGACAGCATCTATTTTAGATTCAGTCTGTACTTAAGCTGCAGTGTTAGCCAGAGGAGGGACAGTTTAGCTGCTGCTGATTTTATAGGGAAAGCTATAGGCAAGTGTATTCAGTGTTCACTCCACTCCTGAAAGACTCATCTGATCTCTGCTGTAAGCACAGCGTCCTGACAGCACCCCAAAAAGCCCTTTTTAGGGCTGGTAAAACACCAGTCTGCTTTTTTTTTTTTTCCTGGACAGCATCTATTTTAGATTCAGTCTGTACTTAAGCTGCAGTGTTAGCCAGAGGAGGGACAGTTTAGCTGCTGCTGATTTTATAGGGAAAGCTATAGGCAAGTGTATTCAGTGTTCACTCCACTCCTGAAAGACTCATCTGATCTCTGCTGTAAGCACAGCGTCCTGACAGCACCCCAAAAAGCCCTTTTTAGGGCTGGTAAAACACCAGTCTGCTTTTTTGTTTTTTCCTGGACAGCATCTATTTTAGATTCAGTCTGTACTTAAGCTGCAGTGTTAGCCAGAGGAGGGACAGTTTAGCTGCTGCTGATTTTATAGGGAAAGCTATAGGCAAGTGTATTCAGTGTTCACTCCACTCCTGAAAGACTCATCTGATCTCTGCTGTAAGCACAGCGTCCTGACAGCACCCCAAAAAGCCCTTTTTAGGGCTGGTAAAACACCAGTCTGCTTTTTTTTTTTCCTGGACAGCATCTATTTTAGATTCAGTCTGTACTTAAGCTGCAGTGTTAGCCAGAGGAGGGACAGTTTAGCTGCTGCTGATTTTATAGGGAAAGCTATAGGCAAGTGTATTCAGTGTTCACTCCACTCCTGAAAGACTCATCTGATCTCTGCTGTAAGCACAGCGTCCTGACAGCACCCCAAAAAGCCCTTTTTAGGGCTGGTAAAACACCAGTCTGCTTTTTTGTTTTTTCCTGGACAGCATCTATTTTAGATTCAGTCTGTACTTAAGCTGCAGTGTTAGCCAGAGGAGGGACAGTTTAGCTGCTGCTGATTTTATAGGGAAAGCTAGGCTAGGCCAGTGTATTCAGTGTTCACTCCACTCCTGAAAGACTCATCTGATCTCTGCTGTAAGCACAGCATCCTGACAGCACCCCAAAAAGCCCTTTTTAGGGCTGGTAAAACACCAGTCTGCTTTTTTTTTTTCCTGGACAGCATCTATTTTAGATTCAGTCTGTACTTAAGCTGCAGTGTTAGCCAGAGGAGGGACAGTTTAGCTGCTGCTGATTTTATAGGGAAAGCTATAGGCAAGTGTATTCAGTGTTCACTCCACTCCTGAAAGACTCATCTGATCTCTGCTGTAAGCACAGCGTCCTGACAGCACCCCAAAAAGCCCTTTTTAGGGCTGGTAAAACACCAGTCTGCTTTTTTGTTTTCCTGGACAGCATCTATTTTAGATTCAGTCTGTACTTAAGCTGCAGTGTTAGCCAGAGGAGGGACAGTTTAGCTGCTGCTGATTTTATAGGGAAAGCTAGGCTAGGCCAGTGTATTCAGTGTTCACTCCACTCCTGAAAGACTCATCTGATCTCTGCTGTAAGCACAGCGTCCTGACAGCACCCCAAAAAGCCCTTTTTAGGGCTGGTAAAACACCAGTCTGCTTTTTTGTTTTTTCCTGGACAGCATCTATTTTAAATTCAGTCTGTACTTAAGCTGCAGTGTTAGCCAGAGGAGGGACAGTTTAGCTGCTGCTGATTTTATAGGGAAAGCTATAGGCAAGTGTATTCAGTGTTCACTCCACTCCTGAAAGACTCATCTGATCTCTGCTGTAAGCACAGCGTCCTGACAGCACCCCAAAAAGCCCTTTTTAGGGCTGGTAAAACACCAGTCTGCTTTTTTTTTTCCTGGACAGCATCTATTTTAGATTCAGTCTGTACTTAAGCTGCAGTGTTAGCCAGAGGAGGGACAGTTTAGCTGCTGCTGATTTTATAGGGAAAGCTATAGGCAAGTGTATTCAGTGTTCACTCCACTCCTGAAAGACTCATCTGATCTCTGCTGTAAGCACAGCGTCCTGACAGCACCCCAAAAAGCCCTTTTTAGGGCTGGTAAAACACCAGTCTGCTTTTTTTTTTTTTCCTGGACAGCATCTATTTTAGATTCAGTCTGTACTTAAGCTGCAGTGTTAGCCAGAGGAGGGACAGTTTAGCTGCTGCTGATTTTATAGGGAAAGCTATAGGCAAGTGTATTCAGTGTTCACTCCACTCCTGAAAGACTCATCTGATCTCTGCTGTAAGCACAGCGTCCTGACAGCACCCCAAAAAGCCCTTTTTAGGGCTGGTAAAACACCAGTCTGCTTTTTTGTTTTTTCCTGGACAGCATCTATTTTAGATTCAGTCTGTACTTAAGCTGCAGTGTTAGCCAGAGGAGGGACAGTTTAGCTGCTGCTGATTTTATAGGGAAAGCTAGGCTAGGCCAGTGTATTCAGTGTTCACTCCACTCCTGAAAGACTCATTTGATCTCTGCTGTAAGCACAGCGTCCTGACAGCACCCCAAAAAGCCCTTTTTAGGGCTGGTAAAACACCAGTCTGCTTTTTTGTTTTTTCCTGGACAGCATCTATTTTAGATTCAGTCTGTACTTAAGCTGCAGTGTTAGCCAGAGGAGGGACAGTTTAGCTGCTGCTGATTTTATAGGGAAAGCTAGGCTAGGCCAGTGTATTCAGTGTTCACTCCACTCCTGAAAGACTCATCTGATCTCTGCTGTAAGCACAGCGTCCTGACAGCACCCCAAAAAGCCCTTTTTAGGGCTGGTAAAACACCAGTCTGCTTGTTTTTTTTTCCCCGGCACAGTAGCTTACATAAAAAAAACCACAACAGTTTTGACTGCAGTAGATGAGCAGTCAGTTGCCTGCCAGCGTGTGTGTCAGACCTACAGTGTCTACTGTGCCAACTTCTGCCAGTGCACAGTGCCACTCATATCTGGTGTCACAGTAGCTTGCACGCATAGTACAACAAAACTAATCTAAAAAAAATGACAGGCAGAGGCAGGCCACCCCGCAGGGGCTGTCGTGGTCATGGTGCTGTGATTCCCTTTGGCCCTAGAATAATGCCCAGTGTTCAGGGGCCACGTACCCTGAACTCGAAAAGTTCTGAGGACATAGTTGACTGGCTAACACAGGACAGCCAATCTTCTACAGCTTCCGCTTGGAACCTTGACGCACCATCCTTCTCCAGCTCAGCTTTGGGCACCTCTCAAGTTACCACTCGCCCGCCTGCCGCCACCACCAACACTAGCACCACAGTTGTTTCACTTGATCTGTCAGAGGAGTTATTTACACATGAGTTGGAAGAAATGAGTGATGCGCAAACATTATTGCCAGAGGATGTAGATAAAAGGGATATGTCTCAGTCAGGCAGCATTACACACATGGATGTACGGTGTGATGATGATGATGTTGTACCCGCTGCTGCTTCCTTTGCTGAGTTGTCAGATACAAGTGAAGCGGTTGATGATGACGATGTGGATGTCACGTGGGTGCCCGCTCGAAGAGAAGAAGAACAGGGGGAAAGTTCAGATGGGGAGACCGAGAGGAGGAGGAGACGAGTTGGAAGGAGGGGTAGGTCGTCGCAAGGAGCTAGTGGCACAGTCAGACAGCATGTATCGGCACCCGGGGTCAGCCAGACAGCACGCCAATCAACGCATGCTGTTGCCACCACCAGAATGCCGCCATTGCAAAGCTCAGCAGTGTGGCATTTTTTTTGTGTGTCTGCCTCTGATAACAGCGATGCCATTTGCAACCTGTGCCAAAAGAAACTGAGTCGTGGGAAATCCAACACCCACCTAGGTACAACTGCTTTGCGAAGGCACATGATCTCACATCACAAACGCCTATGGGATCAACACATGATGACGAGTACAAGCAGCACACAAGCTCAAAGCCACCATCCTCCTCCTGGTCCAGCATCTTCAGCCACGTCAACCACTGCTGTCCTCCTTGCCCTCTCTCAACCATCTGACACTACGTCTCTCGCCTTGAGCAGTTCCTGCTCATCTGCCCACAGTCAGGTGTCTGTCAAGGACATGTTTGAGCGTAAGAAGCCAATGTCACAGAGTCACCCCCTTGCCCGGCGTCTGACAGCTGGCTTGTCGGAACTCTTAGCCCGCCAGCTTTTACCATACAAGCTGGTGGAGTCTGAGGCCTTCAAAAAATTTGTAGCTATTGGGACACCGCAGTGGAAGGTACCCGGCCGAAATTTCTTTTCACAAAAGGCAATCCCCAACCTGTACTCTATTGTGCAAAAGGAAGTCATGGCATGTCTGGCACACAGTGTTGGGGCAAGGGTCCATCTGACCACTGATACCTGGTCTGCAAAGCACGGTCAGGGCAGGTATATCACCTACACTGCTCATTGGGTAAACCTGCTGACGGCTGCCAAGCATGTAATGCGTGGCTCTGCAGAGAAGTTGGTGGTGACACCACCACGACTTGCAGGCAGGCCTGCTGTCACCTCCTCTACTCCTCCTACTCCATCCTCTTCGATAACCTCCTCGGCTGAGTCCTCTTCTGCTGCTGCGTCTTGCTCCACATCAACAGCACCCCCCCAGCTCCCCAGGGGCTATTCCACATCCCGGATACGACAGTGTCACGCTGTCTTGGGGTTGACTTGCCTGAAAGCAGAGAGTCACACCGGACCAGCACTCCTGTCCGCCCTGAACGCACAGGTGGATCAGTGGCTGACTCCGCACCAACTGGAGATCGGCAAAGTGGTGTGTGACAACGGAAGCAATTTGTTGGCGGCATTGAATTTGGGCAAGTTGACACATGTGCCGTGCTGGGAATTTTTTTGCCACGTTACTGGACGCTCATGCGCAATGCCTGTAGGCTCATGCGTCCTTTTGAGGAGGTGACAAACCTAGTCAGTCGCACTGAAGGCACCATCAGCGACATCATCCCATTGTTTTCTTCCTGGAGCGTGCCCTGCGAAGAGTGCTGGATCAGGCCGTAGATGAGCGTGAAGAGGAAGAGGAAGAGTTGTGGTCACCATCACCACCACCAGAAACAGCCTTATCAGCATCGCTTGCTGGACCTGCGGCAACGCTGGAAGAGGAATCTGAGGAGGAGGAGTCAGAGGAGGAATGTGGCTTTGAGGAGGAGGAGGAAGACCAACCACAGCAGGCATCCCAGGGTGCTCGTTGTCACCTATCTGGTACCCGTGGTGTTGTACGTGGCTGGGGGGAAGAACAGACCTTCAGTGAGATCAGTGAGGACGAGGAACAGGACATGAGTAGCTCGGCATCCAACCTTGTGCAAATGGGGTCTTTCATGCTGTCGTGCCTGTTGAGGGACCCTCGTATAAAAAGGCTGAAGGAGAACGACCTGTATTGGGTGGCCACGCTACTAGACCCCCGGTATAAGCAGAAAGTGCCAGAAATGTTACCGAATTACAGGAAGTCGGAAAGGATGCAGCAGTTCCAAAATAAATTAAAAAGTAAGCTTTACACAGCGTATAAGGGTGATGTCACAGCACAACGGGAATCTAACAGGGGAAGAGGTGAAAGTAATCCTCCTACCACGACCATGCCGGCAAGGACAGGACGCTTTACAGACGTATTGTTGATGGAGGACATGCGGAGCTTTTTAAGTCCTACGCATCGCCACAGCCCTTCGGGGTCCACCCTCAGAGAACGACTCGACCGACAGGTAGCAGACTACCTCGCCTTAACTGCAGATATCGACACTCTGAGGAGCGATGAACCCCTTGACTACTGGGTGTGCAGGCTGGACCTGTGGCCTGAGCTATCCCAATTTGCGATAGAACTTCTGGCCTGCCCCGCTTCAAGTGTCCTTTCAGAAAGGACCTTCAGTGCAGCAGGAGGTATTGTCACTGAGAAGAGAAGTCGCCTAGGTCAAAAAAGTCTAGATTACCTCACCTTTATTAAGATGAATGAGGCATGGATCCCGAAGGGACTGACAGTGGGCGATACATTTGACTAAAAAAGGCCTGATGAGATGAGCTGCCTTGGGCTAAAAATGGTCCACAAGCCGCAATGTTTTAGGGCACTTTCTGCCTGAAAAACATAATTTTTTCTGGCCGCTGCTACAGCAGCGGCTGCAACAATACCTAATTTTACAGGCATGTGTACATGCCTAATTTTTCTGGCCTCTGGTGCTGCACTGTGGCTGCAAAATAAACAAACAAAAAAACACATACCTGTGTCAATTCCCCTTCGTGATCGTTACCTTGTTGTGGTGAAGGGGCTTGCGTATCACAATGAAGCGACCACCTCTATGAGTGTGTTGGCAATGGCGTTGTTGGCACACCCCAGATGGTAAGGTCGTTGCTTCATTGTGAACAGACCAAAAGCGATCGGCTTGATAATTTTGCATAGAAAAAACAAAAATTTTCTTTGTGATCATCTAAGGTGATCATTAAAGCCTTGCGGTTGTGCAAATGGACTGTTTGCAGTTGTTTGCGGTGCGTTAAACGGGGAGTTTGGTCTGTCCGAGTTTGGTCTGTCACTGTGAAGCGGGCGTAACCCTTACACTACCTGATCGATACAACATCATACCTGATGTTTTAAAGCACGTTATTCCAAACACATTAGGAATGTTAGGTGATTTATGCCCTTTATGGATTAAAACCCGACTCTGCGTCAACTACGTAATTTTCCATGGGAGTTTTGCCATGGATCCCCCTCCGGCATGCCACAGTCCAGGTGTTAGTCCCCTTGAAACAACTTTTCCATCACTATTGTGGCCAAAAAGAGTCCCTGTGGGTTTTAAAATTCGCCTGCCTATTGAAGTCTATGGCGGTTCGCCCGTTCGCGAACATTTGCGGCAGTTCGCGTTCGCCGTTCGCGAACGGAAAATTTTATGTTCGCGACATCACTATCCACCAGCACCACAGTGCTATCCACCAGCACTGCAGTGCCATCCACCAGCACTGCAGTGCCATCCACCAGCACCGCAGTGCCATCCACCAGCACCGCAGTGCCTCGGCAAGAAAGGCCAAGGACCCATGCCAGCCTTCCCTATGCCCTTCAGAATCCCTTGTGGCTTCCTCCTAATTCAGGAGAAGCCAACAGTCCAAGTAAAAACTGAGAATTTTACCCCAATCGATTTTTTTGATCTTATCTTTACCGAGAACATGCTATCCAACATTGTCACCCAGTGCAATCTATATGCCCAACAATTTATTTTGAACAATCCTACAGCATATTATGCCCGTCTGTCACGTACCTACAGCGGAGCCGGGGTAGTGGGGGCAGCCTCTCGCACGATCCCGGTCCCCGTACCCCCTGGAGGTGGGAACAGGGAATGCAGGGGCACGAGAAGGTGCGGGTGCCTCTTAGAACTGGTAGAGCCACTGTAAGGCACTGGAACCCTCTTCAGGCACAGGTGTGGTGGAAACCAGGCGTCAGATCTGTTCAGGGAAGATCCAGAGGGACAAGAGGTGGAGGCAGAGGTTCAGCAGCGAGCTAGCAGGGAGGTACAGATCGTGAGGCAATATCGTGGTCAAAGTCCAGGCCAAGGTCAGAGGTACAGGCAGGCAGGAGAGCAGGTAAGGGGAATCCGAGAAGGGTAACCAAAAGCAAGCCAGGAGTCTTCAGGAGAAGATCAGTCAAACAAGCAGGTTTTCAGACAGGGACACAGGTACTAGCCAGAAAGACAATCCAGCACTGACACTCAGGTGAACCTGGTTTAAATAGGTTATATAGAAATATGAAGGTATTGGGACTTTTAAGGTGCAACAACTACACAATATTCAATATAAAAAATATAATTTTATTACAAAAAAATATATGAAAATTCATATGTACAAATATACATGAACCATCAAAATAAACATAATAGAGTTTCCAAAGTGCATACAGACAAAATTCTCTACATGTTTCGCCATTTTGTAGGCTTCCTCAGGAGTTTGTCATGCAAATACTGGAAACAAAGAAAGCAAAATAATAAATACATAATAATATTTACTCAAATTTCAAACTCAAAATTACGAAACAGAATATTATTAAGAAAAAAAGGATAACTGAAAACCATAACCAGCCCAATGGTTGCTCAAAAGTTCATCTCAAAATTAGATCTATTTATTCAAGGTATATGACCTTATTAGTATCAGTTGTAAGTACATTACCTGTAAATTTTGATGGTACAATCTAAAATGAAGAATGACCAGATAGCCAATGAGCTATCCCACACGGGGGCGCCCGTAAGGAGGGGATCATATGGTGTATCATAGAGGGGGAGAAATACTGGCACAAATAACCACCCGGATATTACTAGCACAGGAACAGAGGGCCATCTGGGGGAAATTACAAAGAAAAATCGAATGAAGTCAAATAACAATCTATGTATAAGAGTAAAGGCGTCTCCATCTAGTTATACGGCACATACCCCATCAGTATTTACCTGTTTATGGCTGTTGATAGTAAAAAATATTAGAATAGGCAAAAAAGGGGGCAGTATCTCCAAAGTACCCCAATCAGTGTCCAATCTAAAGGAAAAAGAATTAGTGGAAATTACTATAAATATATAATAATCCCCTCTAGTTTGTAATCAAAATTTTAATTTTTTAGCCATATACTTGCTAGCTGATATATACCTGGTTAATCCAATTGGATAAAGTGTGTCCACATTAGGGCATCTCTGCCGAAAAACTTGTTTTACAAAACCGATCAATCAGTTTACTGAAAAAATATATAAAATATAAAAACCATTTTAGATTAAAGACCAAGTAAACCAGACAACAGGATAAAAACCAATGTTGCCCGTAAAGAGATCTAGTGCCTAAGTAATTTACCTTTGACTGATATCTAAGAACGTCTTCTCCCCAGAATGTTGGTCATGCTACTGATTGGCAAGGCTGCGATCCGGACTATATACCCCCCCCTCCCCCTTGGACGCACAATGGCGCCAAATAAATGGGCGGAGCGGGCACGTCAGTTCCGACATCCGCCCATCGTCAGATCCAACCCGGAAGTGACAATTCCACCACTGAAAAACCGGAGACGTCCGCCGGAAGCGCCACCCCGCTCATCAGGAGAAAACATCCTGACGAGCTGGACGCACCATAAGACGGATCCGGAAGGGGAAAACATGCCTAAAGTATAGAAAAGGGCAGACTTCCCTTTAAAATCACGGCAGAAATGGCACATTGGATGTTAGAAAAATGGGGCCAGGATATCCGGTGGGCTTGGTCAGATGGCGCTCAGATTGTCTCCCAAAGGAGAACAAAGAGAAACGCCCTGGGCGCCCATATGATCACCAAATCCCCCCCAAAAAAGAAAAGGGAAACGCCACCCTAAAAAATGTGGTAAACTCCATTGAAATCAATTACATATAATGTAGATTTATCAATAATTAAAGAGAGCCCCTATGGAATATAGAAATGGTACATTCAGTCACCTGTACATAAAGACAAATTTAATAAACAAAAATAAAATAACAAAACAAAATTTTATTTGTTTTAAACAGAGTCTACATATACAGCATAACTATTTTTATCCTACAAAAAGGGTTTGAAACTGATGGACTCATTTAACCCAGGATACATAGTAGCTCTCAAGGTATGTATCCATCTGGTTTCTCGTTGTAGGAGATTTTTGTCCACATCCCCACCTCTTTCATTAAGAGGTATGTATTCTAAAGCAAAGAATTTAATCTTTGACAGATCGAAGGAGTGGAAAAGACCACTATGTCTACTAATAGGAGTCTCCATTTTTTTCTTTTGAATGAGAGATACATGGTCTCTCATTCTGTGAAAGAAAGGCCTCTTCGTTTTACCAACATAAAAGGCCTTACAATCACAGATCATCAAATAAATAACGCCAATTGACTGGCAATTGCTAAAGAAATTTGGTCTATACGTAACTCCATTAGGGAGAACTATTTCAGTAGAATCATATATAAACCTACAAAATTCACAATGACCACATGGGGCCGAACCCTTTCTACTCTCAACCCTCTTGATTTGGAGATGGCTATGAACTAGTTGATCTTTTAAAGACCTAGATTTTCTATAGGTAATTTGGGGAAATGGCTTAATATATTTGGAGATAATCTCATCTGTTGCTAGCAAAGGCCAGAATTTTTCAATAATTTTTCTTACTTTCTGATGTTCACCAGAGAACCTGGTAATTAATCGTACCGATTGGTCAGTAGTTTGAGATTTCTTAGGATGTATTAGATCTTTCCTGTTTTTATTTTTTGCTCGTTTGTAAGCTTTTTTGAGGGTTGAACGACTATACCCTCTAGCAATTAGTCGAGATTGGAGGGCAGAGGCCTCCGTCTCGAAATCTACTTCCTTACTACAATTTCTTCGAATTCGTAAGTACTGACTGTATGGGATACTTTGTACCAGAGTCCTGGGATGAGAACTTGTGGCATGCAGGATGGTATTGCCTGAAGAGGGCTTTCTATATAATGAAGAGCCCAAGATGCCATCCAAATTTAAGTAAATAGAAATATCCAGAAAATTTATCACATTCTGGTCACAAATCATCGTAAATTTGAGATTAAAGGAATTTACAGCTAATGAAGACATAAAAGATGTTAATTCCTCTAAGGAGCAAGTCCACACAACAAAAATTTCATCGATAAAGCGTCGCCATATCAAGACTTTATCAAAAAACATTTCAAATGATTCTAAAGAAAAAATCTCCCGTTCCCACCCCCCCAGGTACAGGTTGGCGTACGATGGGGCACACTTGGTCCCCATCGCAACACCCTGCACCTGGAGGTAGTGGGAACGGTCGAAAACAAAAATATTGTTGGTAAGTATGAACAGCAACAATTCCAAAATGAAATTGTTGTAGGGCCTGGCTCCAGGTCCTCTCTCAGAAAGGAAGTAGTCTATAACTCTAATACCCCTAGTGTGGGGGATAGAGTTATAGAGGGCTTCAACGTCTATAGCTACTAGCCATGACCCCGGTGGTACACATAGACCATCCAAAGATCTCAGTAGATCGGCGGTGTCTTGAATGTAGGAACTTAAAGAACCTACATGGGGCCTCAAATAGTCGTCTACCAGCTTACTAGCTGGTTCTGTAAGGCAACCAATCCCTGACACAATCGGACGGCCAGGGGGATTTTCCAAATTTTTGTGCACCTTTGGCAGAGCATAAAACGTGGGAAGTCTCGGCTTATCAATAACCAAGAATTCACACGTCTTCTTGTCTATAAGGTTATCACAAAATGCCCGATTAATGAGGATACGGTATTTTGTCTCCGCATATTTTACCTGTGCAAAAGGAATAGAGCGATACCAACTTTTATTTGAAAGGAGGTTCATGACCATCTGCTTATATTTGTTTAAATCCATTACCACTATGTTACCTCCTTTATCCGAAGGTTTTATCACTAAATGTTCGTTCTGTTTTAAAGATAACACGGCTTTTTTTTGGGATGGCTTAAGGTTGGTATTTCTTCTAAACCTTTTCCAATTGGTACTCTGTAGTTCCTTTGTAACTTGTTGGGTGAATGCCCAAATGTTGGGGTTTCCTTGGAGAGTAGGAAAGGTCCTGGATTTCGGTTTATATAGATTAGGTGGAGGAAAAATTCTCTCCGTGGAAATCTCATCTACGAGGCCAGACTGGGGTTCCTCAAGGGGGTCATCTAGTGGATTACCTTCTTCCCATAATTCCATTAATTCATTTATTGCCTGAATCTCCTTAATTGTTTTATTTTGCCAGAGATCTTCCCCCATGGAATCCATGGGAGAACGTTTATAATCCCTGTCAAACATGATCTTAAAAGTAAGTTTTCTCGCAAAGAGATTGACGTCCTTTATAATTTCAAAGGCATCAACCTCCTGATCAGGACAAAAAGTCAGGCCAAGGCCCAAAACCTCCGTCTGATCCGGTGTAAGTAAATGTGAAGACAGATTAATTACTTGGAAAGTACTTTGGAAGTTACTTTGAGTGCCTGTGAAAGAATGGGTGTCTTTTTGGTGTCCACAATTGGGGGTGGTGAAAAGATTGGCGCAGTGCGAAGATCCCCTATATTGGGGATTTGAAAGTCCCCCGAAGGGGTAACTATTGATTGATTTAACTTCGGTGCATTAAGAATATTAGAAAAACTGGGTGTGGATAAATTAAGGTGACCATCACCTGTGGGATGAGTGGGAGAGGGTACATTTTTGGACTGTGAACGTAAACCCTGACGATTCATATCCTGTTGAGTACGTTTAGAAAGCGCTGACATCGAAGGTACTCGATCAGTCTTTCTTTTATTAGAACTAGCTGACGTGTTTGAGGCATTAGCTGGTAGGGACGAGGAGGTGGGAACAGGGAATGCAGGGGCACGAGAAGGTGCGGGTGCCTCTTAGAACTGGTAGAGCCACTGTAAGGCACTGGAACCCTCTTCAGGCACAGGTGTGGTGGAAACCAGGCGTCAGATCTGTTCAGGGAAGATCCAGAGGGACAAGAGGTGGAGGCAGAGGTTCAGCAGCGAGCTAGCAGAGAGGTACAGATCGTGAGGCAATATCGTGGTCAAAGTCCAGGCCAAGGTCAGAGGTACAGGCAGGCAGGAGAGCAGGTAAGGGGAATCCGAGAAGGGTAACCAAAAGCAAGCCAGGAGTCTTCAGGAGGAGATCAGTCAAACAAGCAGGTTTTCAGACAGGGACACAGGTACTAGCCAGAAAGACAATCCAGCACTGACACTCAGGTGAACCTGGTTTAAATAGGGCGCTGTGCGCCGGGATTGGAGGAGGCGCGCGCATGCGCATGGGCGCGCGCATTGCGTGCGCGCGGTCTGAGTCCTATTCGGCCCATTCTAAGTGACCGCGCATGCGCACTAGCACCTGGAGAGCGGACATTCCTTGCTGACACCCGGAAGTGTGTGTCAGCAGCGCTGGGTCTCTGACATTGCCCCCTCCCTAGGGGCAGCCTCCGGATGCCCACTTGGCTGGTTGGGAGCGATGAAATGCCTGTATTAGCCGCGGGGCATAGAGATTGGTCTCAGGTTCCCAGGAATTTTCTTCTGGGCCGAAGCCCTTCCACTTAATTAGGTATTGGTTGAGTCCACGTCGTTTCCTATGACCCAGGATGGCTTCCACCTCAAATTCTTCTTCACCATCTATCATTATGGCCTCAGGGGGCCCAGTGTCTCGATCTGGAAAAGGGTTTGACACGTCAGGTTTTAGTAGAGAAACGTGGAATACCGGATGTATTTTAAAAGACTCGGGAAGCTCGAGCTCATATGCCACCGTGTTAAGTTTCCTCTTAATTGGGAAGGGTCCCAGGTACCTAGGCCCCAATTTTTTAGAGGGACAGGCCAGTTTCAGGTTTGCTGTGGACAGCCAGACAAGGTCACCAGTCTTTAGATCCAGCTCCCCCCTTCTCCTCCTGTTGAAAAATTTCTTGTTATTCTCCTGAGCTTTAAGAATGGCTTCCTTTAGGATACGGTTATTGGACGAAAGGAAATTTAACCTATCCTGGACTGCTGGTAATGGAGATTCCGTAATTAGTGTTGGTAGGAAAGTAGGATGGAATCCATAGTTGGAGAAAAAGGGAGTTTGGTTAGTAGCCGTGTGAATAGAATTGTTAAATGCGAACTCCGCCAGGGGGAGCAAAGATGCCCAATCCTCCTGGGTGAAGGATGAGAAGCACCGTAGGTACTGTTCCAGTGTCTGGTTCGTACGTTCCGTCTGCCCGTTAGTTTGAGGATGGTAGGCTGAGGAGAAGTTGAGTTTAATGCCCAGGGTTCCACATAGTGTTTTCCAAAATTTTGATGTGAATTGTACTCCATGGTCAGAAATTATGTCATCCTGAATCCCGTGTAGTCTGACGATCTCTTTCACGAATACCTTGGCTGTTTCAGGTGCAGATGGGGTTCCCTTCATGGGGATGAAATGCGCCATTTTAGAGAATCGGTCGACCACTACAAATATAGACGAAAATACCTCCGAAGGGGGAAGTTCAACAATGAAGTATATCGCAATTCTTTCCCAAGGTCTTTCGGGGATGGGCAGAGGTCTTAAAAATCCCCAGGTCTTGTTCTTCAGACTCTTATTCCTGAGACAGGTTAGGCAGGAATTTACGTAGGCCCTGCAATCCTTTGCTAGCCCCGGCCACCAGAACTGTCGCTGAACTAAGTCCGTGGTCTTGTGGCCCCCGAAATGGCCAGCCAAGGGGGAATCGTGACACATCTGCAAGACATTCGTATGGAGATCCTGGGGTATGAATATTTTGTTTCCCTGCCAGTAAAGCCCCTCTCTTTCCTGGAGACCGGTATGCGGAGGGAGAGGAATATCCGAAGATGCCTGGCGGATCTGAGACACAAAGTCAGTTAGTAAGAAATTTCCAGCTTGCAGGATAGTGTCTGGCGGGGATGATGTTTCGGTATCTGGGAACATACGGGAGAGAGCGTCAGGCTTAATGTTCTTGGATCCTGGCCGGAACGTTATGTGAAAATTAAAGCGAGAAAAAAAAAGAGCCCATCTTGCTTGCCTGGGCCTAAGGCGTTTGGCGGTTCTGAGGTACTCCAGATTTTTGTGATCTGTAAAGATCAGTACAGGATGTGCTGCTCCCTCCAAGAGAAACCGCCATTCTTCCAAAGCTGTCTTTATGGCCAGCAATTCTCGGTCCCCCACGTCGTAATTCTTCTCGGAAAGTCCCAGTTTCCGGGAGAAGAAGGCCACAGGGTGCATCAAAGATTTGGTTCCCAGACGTTGGGACAGGATGGCCCCTACCGCAGTCTCAGAGGCGTCCACCTCCAGGACATATGGTAACGTAGGGTCAGGGTGCCTTAGTACTGGGGCAGATGTGAATAGCTGCTTAAGTTTGTCAAAGGCGTTTTGTGCTGCTTCAGTCCATTGGAAGTGGCTCTGTTTTTTGGTAAGGTTTGTAATGGGCGCTATAATGCCGGAAAAGTTCTTTATGAACTTCCTATAGAAATTGGAAAATCCAATAAAACGTTGCACCCCTTTTTTGTCAGTGGGAGGCGGCCAGGACATGATAGCTGCAACCTTCTGAGGGTCCATGGCCACACCCCCAGTTGATATGACTAGGCCGAGAAAGTGGATGGTTTGACGCTCAAACTCACACTTCTCGGCCTTAGCGTAAAGTCCATTTTGTCTTAACCTGAGGAGGACTAGCTTCACATGAGTCCGGTGTAACTCTAGGGATGTTGAGAAAATCAGGATGTCATCCAAGTATACAATCACGAACAGGTCCAAAACGTCTCTGAAAATGTCGTTGACAAAGTGTTGAAAAGTCACTGGTGCGTTGCATAATCCAAAGGGCATCACGAGATATTCAAAATGACCAAAACGTGTTCGGAAGGCCGTCTTCCACTCATCCCCCTCATGGATTCTAATTAAGTTGTATGCACCTCGTAAATCAAGTTTGGTAAATATTTTGGCCGAGCGAAGTCTCTGGAACAGCTCTGGGATCAACGGAAGAGGGTAGCGGTTTTTAATGGTAACCTTATTCAACTCCCTGTAGTCGATACAGGGACGAAGGGAGTGGTCCTTCTTTTCGACAAAGAATATTCCCGCACCAGCTGGGGAGGATTAGTGTCGGATGAATCCCTTGTTGAGATTCTCGTCAATGTAGTCCTTGAGGACAAGAAGTTTGGGTTCTGAGAGAGGAAAAATTCTTCCAAAAGGAATCTCTGCCCCTGGTAGTAACTCAATTGGGCAATCATATACCCGGGGTGGAGGAAGAACGTTCGCCTTTTGTTTGTCAAACACGTTGAGGAAGGCGTGGTAAACGGGTGGAATTAGTTTCTGGATTTCAGGGATAGCTTCCAGACAGCCAACTACCGGGGTGGTAGGGCGGAAGACCTGGAGACAGTTCTGGATGCAGTATGAGGACTGGAAGATCACCTGGCCGGTGGACCAATCAATGTGAGGGTTATGAGCCCATAGCCACGGCATTCCCAGGATGACTGGGAATAGCGGAGAGGGAATGACATCCAGACGTAGAAGTTCCAGGTGGTCCGGTTGGATAGTTGAGGGAAGAGGTTGGGTTTCATGGGTAATGGGCCCAGACTTGATGTTTGATCCATCAGCCAGTCGCATGGAGAGTTGCTGTGACTTGAGTTGCAGAGGGATGTTATGTTGCTGGGCGAAGTCACGGTCTAAGAAGCAACTGCAGGCACCTGAATCAATTATTGCTTGGACCCGGACCACCCCTTCCGAAAGCTGAAAAGAAACAGAAATAGAGATGTGAGCGGTGTTGGTTAAGGTCAAGAGACTAGGATCTGGAGGAGGGGGAGCAGACTTATGGGTCTTGTTGGGGCACATATTCACATAATGTCCAGTTCCACCACAGTATAGACAGAGATTGTTCCTGCAGCATCGCTGTTTTTCTTCTGGGGTCAGAGGTGCACGGAGGAGGCCTATTTGCATTGGCTCAGGAACGTCAGAGGCAGTATCAGGAGAGGAGGAGGCAGGGACTGCTGGGTGGCTGGGGACCCTGGGTAGCATCCATACCGGACGTTATTGGCTAGGTCTTTCAGACCTACGCTCCCTTAGGCGTCGGTCTATCTGAATAGATAGCTGGATCAGGTCTTCCAAGGAACTAGGGAACTAGGCCAATGCGAAATTGGTATCGGAGGGCAGCATCATTCCATAGGGTATCGGAACTCCATTGCTTAAAATCCGTGATGTAATCCTCTACTGGCCTACGTCCCTGTTGGAGGGCACGGAGGCTGGTTTCAGCCGTGGCAGTACGTTGAGTGTCATCATACAACTTAGCCATTTCATCCAGGAATTCATCCAGGGTATTTAGGCAAGCATTGGCTTGTTCCATCAAGCGATGAGCCCAGGTTTGAAGCACTCCTTGGAGAAGAGATACGATGAAGCCCACCTTTGTGCTTTCCAGAGAGAAAGTGCATGGTTGCAGCAGAAAGTAGAGCCGACAGGCGTTTCTGAACGCACGGAATTTGCTGCGATCCCCTGAGAACCTTTCCGGAATAGGAACATATGGCTCTGGGGGTGACACTATTACTGTGGTAGGAGGAGCTGGTGCTATGGCTGCTGGAGGTGCTGCTGCTGTGGCAGGTGAAGGTGAGGTACCCGGGGTGATGGATATTACTCTTTGCTCCAGTCGGCCGTAGCCTTCTTGAAGGCCCTGAACCGCCTGGGTGAGATCATCGATCTGCTGGCACAGAGTGTCCAGAGGCGAAGCCCCCGACCCGGACTCGATTTCTGGCTGGATTGTACTGTCACGTACCTACAGCGGAGCCGGGGTAGTGGGGGCAGCCTCTCGCACGATCCCGGTCCCCGTACCCCCTGGAGGTGGGAACAGGAAATGCAGGGGCACGAGAAGGTGCGGGTGCCTCTTAGAACTGGTAGAGCCACTGGAAGGCACTGGAACCCTCTTCAGGCACAGGTGTGGTGGAAACCAGGCGTCAGATCTGTTCAGGGAGGATCCAGAGGGACAACAGGTGGAGGCAGAGGTTCAGCAGCTGTGGTGGATATTTTGAATATGTCATATACTAAATAAAGCACCATGCCCCAATGGATGTATATGTAGGGGGATGGGTGTAACCGTATATAATGTTACAGGAATATATATATATTTTGTGATATAATGCCAAGTTCTGATCTTAAAGGACAGTTTTTACTGCCTACTGAGAATATAAAGTAGGTTTCAGGTGATACTCAGATATCTTTTGTCTCAAAAGAGCCAGACCCCATCACAGCAGGGGCCCTTAGCATGCTAATGTGGGAACTGGTTACACTGAGCTGATAAAGCAACCAGTATTTCAGCTTTAGGCCCCATGCACACGAGACGCCAGTGCAAACTCTCCTGAACACACGTTTTTAAAGGCTAAAACCGGCGTTTAAAAACGTCCGTTTTGCCGCGATTTTAGCGGCGTTTTACCGCGTTTGCGTCTATAGGCGTTTAGTTAAGAAACATCATAAGACCCTCCCTAAGCTCAAAAAACATTATTATTTAACCATTTCAGCCATTTTGGGAGACCAGCAGCTGAGAGAGCAGCAGTGTACTTGTATTTAGCGTATCACTTGCCACATCATCTGCCACAAGCTGTGGATTGTCCACTTGCCACGTCACCTGATACGTCACCTGGCCACGTCACCTGCCACAAGTTGTGAATTGTCCACTTGCCACGTCACCTGGCCACAAGTTGTGGATTGTCCACTTGCCACATCACCTGGCCACGTCACCTGGCCACGTCACCTGGCCATGTCACCTGCCACGTCACCTGCCACAAGTTGTGGAATGTTCACTTGCCACGTCACCTGCCACGTCACCTGCCACAAGTTGTGAATTGTCCACTTGCCACGTCACCTGCCACGTCACCTGGCCACAAGTTGTGGATTGTCCACTTGCCACATCACCTGGCCACGTCACCTGGCCACGTCACCTGGCCACGTCACCTGCCACAATTTGTGGATTGTCCACCTGCCACGTCACCTGCCACATCACCTGGCACAAGTTGTGGATTGTCCACTTGCCACGTCACCTGCCACATCACCTGCCATGTCACCTGGCCATGTCACATGCCACGTCACCTGGCCACATCACCTGCCACAAGTTGTGGATTGTCCACTTGCCACATCACCTGGCCACATCACCTGCCACAAGTTGTGGATTGTCCACTTGCCACGTCACCTGCCACATCACCTGGCCACGTCACCTGCCACAATTTGTGGATTGTCCACCTGCCACGTCACCTGCCACATCACCTGGCCACGTCACCTGCCACAATTTGTGGATTGTCCACCTGCCACGTCACCTGGCCACGTCACCTGCCACAAGTTGTGGATTGTCCACTTGCCACATCACCTGGCCACGTCACCTGCCACAAGTTGTGCATTGTCCACTTGCCACGTCACCTGGCCACGTCACCTGCCACGTCACCTGCCACAAGTTGTGAATTGTCCACTTGCCACGTCACCTGCCACAAGTTGTGGATTGTCCACTTGCCACATCACCTGGCCACGTCACCTGGCCACGTCACCTGCCACAATTTGTGGATTGTCCACCTGCCATGTCACCTGCCACATCACCTGGCACAAGTTGTGGATTGTCCACTTGCCACGTCACCTGCCACATCACCTGCCATGTCACCTGGCCACGTCACATGCCACGTCACCTGCCACAAGTTGTGGATTGTCCACTTGCCACATCACCTGGCCACATCACCTGCCACAAGTTGTGGATTGTCCACTTGCCACGTCACCTGCCACATCACCTGGCCACGTCACCTGCCACAATTTGTGGGTTGTCCACCTGCCACGTCACCTGCCACATCACCTGGCCACGTCACCTGCCACAATTTGTGGATTGTCCACCTGCCACGTCACCTGGCCACGTCACCTGCCACAAGTTTTGGATTGTCCACTTGCCACGTCACCTGCCACGTCACCTGCCACGTCACCTGCCACAATTTGTGGATTGTCCACCTGCCACGTCACCTGGCCACGTCACCTGCCACAAGTTTTGGATTGTCCACTTGCCACGTCACCTGCCACGTCACCTGCCACAATTTGTGGATTGTCCACCTGCCACGTCACCTGCCATGTCACCTGGCCACGTCACCTGGCCACGTTACCTGCCACAATTTGTGGATTTCCACCGGCCACGTCACCTGGCAACATCACCTGCCACAAGTTGTGGATTGTCCACTTGCCACGTCACCTGCCACAAGTTGTGGATTGTCTACAGTGCAATGCAAGCAATTACAGTTTTTTTTCATATTTTTTTGATGGTTTTTCATAATTTGCCATCATTTTTGAGATTTCTAATGTAAAAAAATAGGTCACCTTTAAAAACGCTAATAAACGAAATCGCGGCAAAACGCCGGTACCGCGTTTTGCCGCGTTTAGCGGCGTTTAGCCGCGTTTTGCGTCTGAAACGTGGAAAACTTTTGCGTCTGAACCCGTTTTTTTGCTTCTGGAAAAACGAGGTTAAACGCAACTGCCTAAAAACGGCAATAAACGAGACTGTGTGCATGGACACATAGGATAACATTGAATGGGTTCAGGAGCAGTTGAAAAAAGTGTCCAACTGCCTCTGAACACGCGTTTAACAGCAAATAACAGAGTCTCGTGTGCATGGGGCCTTAGAGTGGGCAGGCTAGGTAAAGAGACTTGAGATTTCAACCAATCAGGTGGTCAGCTTTGAACCAATGAGACCATGGGATTTTGCATCCTGGGGGATGGGGGAGTAGGCATAGAGGGGGTATATATTAGTCAGCCAGAGCCATAATAAGCCTCTTAGAATGAAATTGCAGCAGGGTGTCGGTATGAATGATAAGGGCTCTGTTTGGAATCAATTTCAGTTGACCCTTTGAATAAGATTAGGCCAATCTTTGGGATTGAAACAAACCTGTGCGTATAGGGCTGCGTTTCCACTGGCGCAACTCCAATGTCGTGTGACGTTGAAATGCAGCTTTAGTGCGACTGTGGTGTGGTGTTGAATGCGATTTTGATAGAGTCACTGCAGCTTTGAGTCACATAGATTGGAATGGGTGCTATTGAAATCAATGATAAGCGATTTGTAATGCGACTTTGTGTCCAAGGTCGCATGGCGAATTGCATCAGTGGAAACAGAGACTAAATCACACTGAATTATCTGGATGTATGGGAATCTATCTTTCTGTGTAAACTACTAGTAGTGCGTTTTTTTTCGATGTTGCAATCTGATGGAGACTATTTTTTGTTTTCCTGTGTGTGTGGGAACCCATGTGGTATGTGCCATGCTGGTTTTGGCTGGAAAAATTGGGCATCATCCACCATTTTGTCATGGTCCATGAGATGTGCGGTGGTCATCCACCATTTTGTTGTGTCTTGGCTTGTCGGACATCTTGAGAGGCGTTTAGAGTTTGAGATGGGAAGTTCCAGGTTAGCAAACAAAACTGTCTCCTGCACTACAAGCAATCAGAGGGTCTAATCAAGCTTAACGCTTGAGAAGCCCTGTGATACAGTCATTTTTTATTTATTTTTTGGAATACTTTGGAGAAGTCCACGGGGAGATTAAACTATTTATTTAGTAGGCTTATTTTTTGAAGGACTATAGTCAGAGCAGCGGTTGTTCTGGCAGAGTAGTGAAAAAAGGTTCGCAACGGCGACAGGGGCAGTACCTGTCGACCCAATCATTGGTCAGAGAGTAGCTAGCTCTGGGAAAAAAGCAACCTATAAGAGGTTTGCGGGATCGTCCGTAAAGGATGGGTAAAAAACAGTTCAAGGTCTTTCGTCCGTAAAGGATGGGTAATAAAATTGCTTCAAAGAGGGAGTCTAGCCGTGGGGAACCTTACCACTTGACCCCGAAGGAAGAAAGGATTGATACAGGGGCCTTGAGTTGGAAAATATGCAATGTTGGGAATGGTGGACTGGGAAATTGTATTTTGAAAAAAAAATGGTACGGTCAAGCCAAATGCTTGGGAAAGAGATGCTTATTGTGCATGGATGGTAGAATAATGATGAACAGGGGGACAAGGAGGAACCTGACCAAACAGATGTTATGGGTTTAAGAAGTACAGGTTGTGATAGAAAAGATTCTGATTTGTGTGATGTCTAGAGGTCATCTTTGACCAAGTGTGTGAATATGTGTGTGTGTGGAGACTATGCGAGAGGTGTAGTGCGGATCTGTGACATTATGTTCTCAGCTGCTGACAGCCCGAAATGACCCCCCTTTCTTTCCAACCAGATCTGTGAGAATGTAAAACGAATTGTATTGACATGCAAATGACCTGAGCCAGGCTGTAATAGTTTTTTGTGAAAGTGCTTTTACTAAACTGTGTTTGTGTTACAGAAGACGATTCAGCAAGGGATTTTGTGGTGAAGTATTATGATTGGTTGATAAATGGTACTGTTAAAAAGTTTGCTAATTTTTTTTCTCACCATGGTGAATAATTTTTTTGGGGGGATTACTGGTATAAAACACAAACCACGTGGTATTATTGTGTATCATGTAATACATATTAATTAAAAGTTGAGCTCAACAATTTTTGGTATTTAAAAAAAAAAGTGCACGGTTTATGTAATGTAAAGTAATGTAATGTATATTTGTGTTTCATATGCTAATGTCTTGATACTGGAATTGTTTTTTGTAAATTGCAAAAAATGGAATGTTTATCCCTAACTTTTATTGGAATTTTATCCCTCAGAGTCGATAATTGGGTTTTCTGGCTTTCAGAACAAGAGGAAATCGTAGCCTCCAGAGGACAACCTGATAAAAAATTATTTTTTCCTGGTTGGTCGGGTTTCACATGTAAAATGTTTTAGGTTGTCGCCACCATTATCTAGTTGGAATGTCTAGTTGTCAGTCCATTCGGTTGTGTTTTGGACCACCCAGTGTGTGTTGTATGTTCTGATATACTGAGTAGCAGAACCAATTAACTGAAGTCTGCATATTAGTTGTTATAAAGTAAAAGTTGAGTAAGACTGCCGGGGATAATTGGCACTCTAACACATATGTGAGGCTAAGGAGCATTATAAATATCTGCCAGGGGTACTGCACTTAGTGGTAAAAGGGTAATGGTCTGATGTTACTTTGGGCGAACTTGTGTTCAGGAGTAGGACTGCTTACACCCCCCCTCGCTGTTATTGTAATTAGGTACACGCCCAACCATACCTGGCTGTATAAGTTTGGCTCATTGCCTGAAGCTAAGGTATGCTAATGTCCCTAGCTATCTGTGTGTCCCCAAATGTAGTTCAAGTCTGTTTCCTACCGTGTCACCAAGCAATCACATCTCTCTGCCTAAATCTCTGCCTCCCTCTCTTCCCCTCTCTCCCCCTCTCTCTCCTCCTATCTCTCTCTCTCTCTCTCTCTGCCTAAATCTCTGCCTCCCTCTCTCCCCCTCTCTCTCTCCCTCTCTCTCTCTCCCTCTCTGCCTCTCTCTCTCTCCCTCCCATAAGGGTGCCGCTGCTTCTCTCTTGCTCTCTTGTTACTATTGGTATTATCATGTAACATTGGTATCATCTTCATCATAGGTATTATCATGTTTGTCATAGCAATATTCCTATTATGTATCGTGTAACATTGGTATCACCTTGCTATTAGGTGGTATCGTTTCTGTATAAATAAATGTCATTGTTTTCTCCTTTCCCACCGCTATCGTTTGATTTCATTTTATATAGACAAAAGGTTTTTAATCACTTATTTATAAGCATTTAAGCGAGGTTATGACTTTTTCCGTTACAGATGGTGCCCTGTGTGAGGAAGTTTAAAGTTGGGTGAATATTATTTCTTGTATGGTAGACAGAGGTGGTCATAACGCCAGAAATGCTAAGCGTTTTCTTATGTCTTTTTAACCTGTCTGAATACCTAACAAAAACTTCTCAGAACTTAACTTTTTACCTTTTTGTCTAGGCGAATATTTTGATGAGACTGATTTTTGAATAATGTATGTATATAGAAATAGGGGAAACCAACACTTCTCACAGTTTCCTGCTGGGACTGTTTTTGTGGCTATTTGTTACCAATTGCCTAATAAATATCTGTGTGTTTCAAGGCACACCGGTCGGCTCGGGTACCCCCTACTGTTCAGTGGTCCCAGCGCCTCAGTGCTGCAAGGGATTTGTCCTAGTCTGCTGGTCAGGTGTGTCTGGTAGCAGCAGTTTCTCAAGCTGGATACACATTATGCAATTTTGTTTTCCCATTTATTTTAGATTTACCTGCAGATGTGTGGTATGAGGGCCTGCCTGCTTGCATACAAGTTGAGAGGGTATAGGTCTGTCCTCATATTGTATAGTTTTGGTTGAGTCTGGGAAAAAAAAATAAAAATTGTGCAGGAAGGTTGGATGGGGTGTTACCAGCGCTTGGCTGTTCCAAGAGCCCTCAAGTCCGAGGTATGTGTGGGCATGCCGTATTCTCCTCAGTTTACACCCATAGGTGTCCTTCCTGTCCTAGAGTCCTTGTGTACCTTAACTAGTTGTCTGTGTCTTGCAGGCCAAGAAGACCAGTGCCCCAGTGTGGCACTAGGCTCCTGTCATTCATGTGAGTCCTGTCGGAATAGTGTAGGCAGCTTGTGTTGTAGGGGTGAAGGATAACATTGTCTGAATACCGAATTGAAAGAGGAGGGAGAAGGTATGCAATCTATATGAGGGATTGGGTTTACCTGGTGGCAGGTGGTTTTCAATCCCGGTATCCAGACCATATCCCATATAAAAAAGAGAGGCTTGATGGCGACTGTCTTTGGAGCGGGAGGCAGGTCACTGGGTACCATAAACACTATGGAGCTGGAGATAATCAGGAACACATTGGGAGGTCCTGGGCTACATATCAGGGAAAGGAGGAAATGTTTTTTGGGGGACAGGTGGGACACTGAATATGGTGCAGGTATCTACAGTATTCCATCACCACATGGCACTCCGGCATCTCATAATGGTTGATGAAAACCTATTATCCTATATGTACTGAATACACACTGAATCAAGCGCGGTCATGGTACCAGTGGCTTGCTTCCAGAAATGTGCGGACACAGAGTACAGGACGCTTATCTCGGAGGAGTAACCGGAAGAGGAGGGATGTGTTCAGCACTATATGGGGGGGGGGGGAAAGAGAACCACAGTGTAAAGTGGCTCAAGATTCCATCAACCATGGTGAGAGGTTGGTAGAGAGTGTGAGATGGTACAGGGCAGATATATGTCATTTGCTCTGGTGTGCACACATGGGCAGGTGGAGTTATCAACCAGCATCAAGCTGTTTGTACAAATCTCTCTATGAGGGGCAGTGGCCTGATGAGTTAGCATCACCACTCAGTAAGACTGTGCCAAAACACGTCGCCTACACTAATCCAAAGTGGTAGTCGAATGCCTGGATGGGCTGTACTGGTTTGGATTGTGAAAGGTGTTACAGAAATGCAGACTCGGTCTGTAGAGCTGAGGGAACCATTGGCTTACTGACTGGGGATTCTATCTTGTTGCATTTGTGGCTAAGGGACCCACATGTGATCAGAGGGTACGGAAGCTGGGGGCAGGTTGATATTTCCCTCTGTCAGAGGTGTGACCACAATGTCCCTTGCACGGCCAATACACAGTGGTGAATGTATTTCACTCTGTTCTGGATGGGGAGATCATAGCTGGGAAGGAAGCACCTGGGTATTATTTGGGATATAGGCGAGTTTGGTTATTTGACCTAGAGGATACTGATGTGGCGTTAGTCATGGAACAAGGGTGTTTCTTGAACCTAACAGTAGGTAGGGGTGCATGATATACCCTGGGCATGGTCACTGGGATAGAATTTTGTGGGTTTTTGTCATTGCTTCGATGGTGTAGGTGTTGGTAGACTCAATACCGGATGCTGGGGTACTGATGCTGACATCGCATGGCTAATGATACACTGTTTTCAGCATCAGGTTGAATTGTACTCAGCAGGGTACACTACCTCGGGGAGTCTATTGTACCTACACTCTTGTCCTTGGGAGGGATATAGAAGGAACCCGGGGTTTCACCCCGATAGCCCAGAAAGAAAGTTTTTTTATCAAACCTGACATCCCCTTACACTTAGTGAAACTTCCGTTGGGATTTGGGGAGGAGTTAAAAGATGGGTAGTTAAACTTTGGGCAACAGGATTTAATTGGTGCCAACAGTTTGGGCAAGGCGTGAATAAAAAGGCCCTTCTCTAGGGGTTGATAAACTAAGGGGAGGGGGTGGAACAAAAATAATAGCCGCTGGGAATTATCTGATATGGAGCGGGCTGAGGTAACATTTTAGGTGGAGGCGGGGTAGGCTTCCTGGAATGAAAGAGTATTTGGGGACACCTAGGTGTGGAAAAGGGAGCGCCTGGCTGGGCATATGGTTTTAAAGGTAGGGAGTTCCAGAGGTTCTGGAGCAGTCCTGAGGTGGAGCATGGGGGGAGATAACAAGGGAGATGGAAATCAGGATGTTCTGGGGCCAAAAAACTTTAGTAAACTCCACCCTGTTGCGGTCCCAATGCGGGTCACTAGTAAGAGACCGATTTAGAGTAGCTTGCGCATTTAAGAGAAGACCCTAGAACTATATTTTTCTTGTTTTTGTTCTAGGGATAAGCCTGTTCAATCTGTAATATTAAAGGACAGTCGGGGTGACTAAATTCTAAAAAAGTTTTTTTGGCAACCATTGGTTTAGCCTCTCCTTTTTAAAATATTAAAAAATTTTTGTTTTTATACCCGACTTGTAAATGGTTAGTGACAGTGATCCTGTTCACCTGTTGATCACTGATAGGATAGAAGAGTTATCTATTTTTATTTTTTTCCTCCTTTATTTTATTTTTATTTTTATTTTTTTCTGCCAAGCTGCTGCTGCAACAGCCACAATATATTATTTTTCGAGGCACTGTTTCAGGACAGTTATATATTGTTTGTTTGTTTGTTTTTATGAATGCAGAGTCAGTGCTCTTTGACATAAAGGGAATTGGGTGACAAACGGTCTGGGTCGAAGCAGCATTGAATCTGTATGTTTTGTTGCTTATTGTATTTTTTTTTTCTCTTTCTTTTCTCTTTCCTACTTTCTTTGGTTCATATTCTGCTTTATCTTGGAAAATAAATGTATTCATCTTCTGGAACGTTTGTTTGAATATCAGAGATGAGTTGTGAATTGTAAGGGTTTACCGTCTCTGCCTGACTCCATTTTTTTAAGAGTCCAGTGGGTTCCATAGAATGGGTTCCTGAAACATACAAATACCATATTTCACAAAGTATCCCTGGACATCCAGGTCCCATGTCTTAATGTAATTTTACCTCCCCTAATCTGCCCACTGCTTTAACCTGAGCCCCGTGAGCAGGTGTGGTGAACCCAGGGACCTAACAATAGCAGGCAGTGTTGACTATCCCTACCATCAAGGGCAATGGATGATACTGGCCGTGGCTCGGTCTCAGTACCCTGTGGGGATCCCACCTTACTTGTACACATTGTACCCCTCATAGGTATTTAGTCTTAATGGCCACGCCACTGCTCGTGTCTGACATTCCGCCAATAACTCCGGTCTGACGTTCTCCTTTTTTTGTTGTTTTTTTGTATTCATGCACGACTGTCTGGAGGCCCGCCCAACCACCACCTGAAGAAGCAACGCATCTCTTAAGAAAAACGTGCCACGAATAAGACTCTTCTGAAACTTTCCTTCACCATGCTGAAAAGTGCTGTCTCGCGGTCCAATCCAATCGTGACAATCATAACACCATATTTCCAAGCTACAGGACTAAATATGCAAGGATCCCGCCAGTAATGTTTGAATTCCGCTCTTCCAATGCAGAGGGGCGATGAAACATTGCAGTACAGACTCTCATGGGTCGGATGTGAAGTCTCAAAGGCACCAGGACTGTCTCAAGTCTACCTTGATGAGTTACGGCAGGTTCAAGAAAGGAAGAGGCCGCAGTGGTGGTGGGGGAAGGGTCGGAGGGCTTCTGGGCCGGTGTGGGTGGGTACAAGATCATTGAAGGAGGTCATAAGTTCAATAATGAACTTGAGGGGGTACTGTGGTGGATATTTTGAATATGTCATATACTAAATAAAGCACCATGACCCAATGGATGTATATGTAGGGGGATGGGTGTAACCGTATATAATGTTACAGGAATATATATATATATTTTGTGATATAATGCCAAGTTATGATCTTAAAGGACAGTTTTTACTGCCTACTGAGAATATAAAGTAGGTTTCAGGTGATACTCAGATATCTTTTGTCTCAAAAGAGCCAGACCCCATCACAGCAGGGGCCCTTAGCATGCTAATGTGGGAACTGGTTACACTGAGCTGATAAAGCAACCAGTATTTCAGCTTTAGAGTGGGCAGGCTAGGTAAAGAGACTTGAGATTTCAACCAATCAGGTGGTCAGCTTTGAACCAATGAGACCACGGGATTTTGCATCCTGGGGGATGGGGGAGTAGGCATAGAGGGGGTATATATTAGTCAGCCAGAGCCATAATAAGCCTCTTAGAATGAAATTGCAGCAGGGTGTCGGTATGAATGATAAGGGCTCTGTTTGGAATCAATTTTAGTCGACCCTTTGAATAAGATTAGGCCAATCTTTGGGATTGAAACAAACCTGTGCGTATAGGGCTGCGTTTCCACTGGCGCAACTCCAATGTCGTGTGACGTTGAAATGCAGCTTTAGTGCGACTGTGGTGTGGTGTTGAATGCGATTTTGATAGAGTCACTGCAGCTTTGAGTCACATAGATTGGAATGGGTGCTATTGAAATCAATGATAAGCGATTTGTAATGCGACTTTGCGTCCAAGGTCGCATGGCGAATTGCATCAGTGGAAACAGAGACTAAATCACACTGAATTATCTGGATGTATGGGAATCTATCTTTCTGTGTAAACTACTAACGGGTGAATTGTAAGCTTTTGGGGCAGATTTGGATGTTTGGTGCGAATGGAGTAGTGCGGTTTTTTTCGATGTTGCAATCTGATGGAGACTATTTTTTGTTTTCCTGTGTGTGTGGGAACCCATGTGGTATGTGCCATGCTGGTTTTGGCGGGAAAAATTGGGCATCATCCACCATTTTGTCATGGTCCATGAGATGTGCGGTGGTCATCCACCATTTTGTTGTGGCTTGGCTTGTCGGCCATCTTGAGAGGCGTTTAGAGTTTGAGATGGGAAGTTCCAGGTTAGCAAACAAAACTGTCTCCTGCACTACAAGCAATCAGAGGGTCTAATCAAGCTTAACGCTTGGGAAGCCCTGTGATACAGTCATTTTTATTTTTTATTTTTTTATTTTTTTGTAGGGGTGCGGAAATTAACGATTAATTGTTCGATTAATCGTTAATTTCTTTGATCGATCAAAAAAATTTTGATCGATGACGATCCGCGGAGTGAGCTCCGCGGTCTCGTCCATAGGAAAGGCCGCGGCTTCGGCCTAGCTCTGGAGCACGGCGGCCATCTTGGTCCACCCTGCGGCAGCCTAGTAGCGGCGCGCTGACGTCATCATCAGCCGCCTGCTTGTGCCGTCTACTCTGCGGACCGTTCTACCTGGATCTTAAGGTATGGGGGAGATGTGGACATTACGGGGGAGATGTGGACAATGACATTACAGTGGGAGCACATGTGGGCATTACATTATGGGGGGAGATGTGGACATTACGGGGGAGATGTGGACATTACAGTATGGGGGCACATGTGGACATTACAGTATGGGGGGGAGATGTGGACATTATGGGGGAGATGCGGACATTACGGGGGAGATGCGGACATTACGGGGGAGATGCGGACATTACGGGGGAGATGTGGACATTACAGTATGATGGCACATGTGGACATTACAGTATGGGGGGGAGATGTGGACATTATGGGGGAGATGCGGACATTACGGGGGAGATGCGAACATTACGGGGGAGATGCGGACATTACGGGGGAGATGCGGACATTACAGTATGGGGGGAGATGTGGACATTACGGGGGAGATGTGGGCATTACGGGGGAGATGTGGGCATTACGGGAGAGATGTGGACATTACAGTATGGGGGGGAAAAGTGGACATTACGGGGGAGATGTGGACATTATGGGGGAGATGTGGACATTACGGGGGAGATGTGGGCATTACGGGAGAGATGTGGACATTACAGTATGGGGGGGGGGGAAGTGGACATTACGGGGGAGATGTGGACATTACGGGGGAGATGTGGACATTACAGTATGGGGGGGAGATGTGGACATTACGGGGGAGATGTGGACATTACGGGGGAGATGTGGACATTATGGGGGCACATGTGGACATTACAGTATGGGGACACATGTGGGCATTGCAGTATGGGGGGGAGATGTGGACATTATGGGGGAGATGTGGACATTACAGAATGGGGGGAGATGTGGACAACTAACAAACTAACTTTCTACGTTTTTCTTAAAGCTTAATAAAAAAAAATTCTTGTAAAAACTGTATGTGCGTTATAATTAATCGAAATTAGTCGATTAATCGATAAAAAAAAAAACGATTAATCGAACAAGAAAATTTTAATCAGTAACAGCCCTATTTTTTTGGAATACTTTGGAGAAGTCCACGGGGAGATTAAACTATTTATTTAGTTGGGAAGATTTCCAGGCTTATTTTTTGAAGGACTATAGTCAGAGCAGCGGTTGTTCTGGCAGAGTAGTGAAAAAAGGTTCGCAACGGCGACAGGGGCAGTACCTATAAAAATAAAAAACAGAAAAAACCCTTGCGCTAACTGAGTAGTGAAACGGGTAGGAGGTAAGGGGGAGGGATAGGAAACGGATGGGATACTGCAGCAATCACCGAGGGGTCTGGTCCAAGTGAACAATAAAGTATAAAAAACGTGATGGTGACTGCGCTGTAGTGTGTCAGATAAAGTAAAATTGGGGAGGGGAGAGGAAGTATAAATGAAAAAGCGGTGGGGATAGGACAAACACAGGTGAAAAAAGTGGAAGGGAGGGGAAGGGGAAGGGGCCAATGAGGGAAAATGAGAGACAGAGTGAGTAAGTAATTAGCTGATATTCCGCTAACTAACAGCAATGTGCAATGTGTACAGTGACACAAAAGTACGTGCACTAATAAAGGACTGATCGAAATATGATCAGAACAACAAAAGAAAAAACTATATAACACAGTGAATAATAAGGCAATATTAGTGACATATAGACATGTGCACAACCAAAAAATTAGTTTCCTATCGTTTCGTTTCGTCTCGTTCCGTATGTTCGTAAAGATTCGTAATTTCGTAAGACGCGAGTTTTCCTATTCGGACTCGTTCGTATGTTCGTAACAGTTTAATTTTCGTTGATACTGAATGATTCGTAGTTCTGTCTAAGTTATTTTCGTTGATTTGAAATTCGTAATTTTGTTGATATTGAATGATTCGTATTTCTGTTTAAGTTATTTTCGTACTTTCGTAACAGTTTGATTTTCGTTGATACTGAACGATTCGTAATTCGTAATTTTGTTAGATAATAATTTTCGTTTTTCTGTACACTACTCTGCCGTTTCTGTTGATTCGTAACATTGTTTTGTTTTCCTTGATTCGTGTCTACTACCGTGCTTCGAATGGATTCGTAATTTTTTTATACTTTCGTAAATACATCTCGGCGCGGTCATTCGCAATCTCGCGTTACTAGTTATTTTTATTTTCAACACGCGGCTATAGCCGCGTGTTGAAAATGAAACTAAAATACGTCCACGTGCTTCGAATGCATTCGTACTCCCGTAAATACATCGCGGCCATTCGCAATCTCGTATTTTAGTTTCGTTTTCAACAAGCGGCTATAGCCTCCGCCCCTGTACGCCATTTTGAGAGGGTGTAAGTGGTGTGGTGAGGGAGGAGCAGAGAGCAGTGCAGAGAGTGATATTGTGGTTTTTGTAGTTGTTTTTGTGTGGTTTGGTGGTTTTATTGCAATTAGAATGTCATAGTTGCCAACAGTCACGGATTGGCCGGGACGTTCCCGGGATTCAAACCCTTTTCCCGGATTTATTTTGTCCCGGCCAATGTCCCGGCCAATCCGATTTTTCCTGTTTTCCCCGAATTTGGACGCCGCAGGCCGCCGCCGCTAGAGGTCCACGGCTGGCGGAGACAATGTCTCGGCCGGCCGCCATGTTCAAGAAGACCAAAACACGGATGTAGTACAATAGAAAATAAAGCCGCTGCGGCGCCGCCCACACCCCGCACCTCCCCGGGGTTGGGCGGCGCCGCAGCAGCTTTATCTTCTATTGTACTACATCTGTGTTTTGGCTGGCCGGCCGGCCACCCCCCCGCCCCGCCCCGCCCCGCTGCAGGTCTGTCTGTAATGGAAAGGGGCGGGGGTCGGCAGCGCCACAGCTTAATTTTTTATTTTTTTTGCAGCCACACTGTCGGCTCCGCCTCTATTTTGTTCCCCTTCGGGGAAGGGGAAACAATAATGGCGGCCGAGACAGGAGACGCCTGTGGTTAAGGGGGGACTCCGCTGGGGATGCCTGTGGTAACTGGGGACTCCGCTGGGAACGCCTGTGGTAAGGGAGGACTCCGCTGGGGACGGCTGAGGTAAGGGGGGACTCCGCTGGGGACGCCTGATGTAAGGGGGGACTCCGCTGGGGACGCCTGATGTAAGGGGGGACTCCGATGGGGACGCCTGATGTAAGGGGGGACTCCGCTGGGGACGCCTGATGTAAGGGGGGACTCCGATGGGGACGCCTGATGTAAGGGGGGACTCCGCTGGGGACGCCTGATGTAAGGGGGGACTCCGCTGGGGACGCCTGATGTAAGGGGGGACTCCGCTGGGGACGCCTGATGTAAGGGGGACTCCTCTGGGTACACCTGATGTAAGGAAGGACTCCGCTGGGTACGCCTGATGTAAGGAGGGACTCCTCTGGGGACGCCTGATGTAAGGAGGGACTCCCCTGTGGACACCTGATGGCATCTGGTGGCAGGCGACGTGGCAGGTGACACACTCGGGGCTTCCACTGATTCGGCATTTTGGTGAGTTGAATGATTTCATTTTATATTAAAATGTAATAAGAGAAATAATGCACTTCAGTCATCCTGACACCCTAACAACCATGGTGCCGGGATGATTAAAGAACTAACACCAGATGTTTGGATTATCTTTATCTGTTGATTGTTAAACTCTGGAATACACATATTTCTATTATGGTGTAGGATCTGGGCCTGCTGTCCTTCCATCCTTCCTTCTCTTTCCTTCCCTCCCTCTTTCTTTCTCCCTTCATCCCTCATTCATCTCAGACTTTAACCACACCCCCTTTGAGCCACGCTCATTTAAGCCACTCCCACTACCCACGTAAACCACGCCCACGCTTCGTGCGCCACTTTTTTCTCCTAAAGTATAACACACCTTCAAATGAATGCCCCACCCCCTAATTATACCAAGGCTCCGCCTACATGCGAAAAAGTGTCACGGATTTTTTTTTTGCAATGTTGGCAACTATGGAATGTCTGGGAGTGAGAATGGACGTGTGAGTCTTGTAAGTGAGAATGTTGGTGTTAGTGAGTGTGTTGGTATGAGAGTTGGTGTTGGTGTGACTGAGAGTGGAGGGATTGAGGACTGGAGTATTCTTATTTTACCGGTCCATGCAAAAAAAAAAATATACTAATCTACTTCTCCTACCATGAATACGTAGTATATGCTGCCTGGGCTGGCCTAGTAGTGGCACTGGCTAACACAACAAAAAAAATAGGTAGGGGCAGACAGACAGCAATATAATAAAACACAGTCCCAGAAAAGGGAAAAAAACTAACTTTAGAAAATCCTAGGAGTAATAGAAATAGTAAGAAATTTATAATTTCTATATCAATCTCTTTGAATGACTCACAAATCAAACACCACCCACACCCTGTCTAGAATGTAGTCTGACAAAGAAGAAAAATACAATATGTCAGAGATATTACATAAATAAAATTATAAATTAGAATGTAGACTCTAGAATCTCAATCTAATATCCTTAAGAAACAAAGAATTTCTCTCTCCCAAGTAAAAAATTTACTCACAAAATCCAACAGAACAGTGCAACCTACCCAACCACACCCTATCTGGACTCTGGATGGAATGCACTGCAGTCTAACACAGAAAAACACACATACACACACATTATAGCACATGTCTATAAGAAACAAGCTCATTGGGGGAAGAGACGACCTCTTCAGGGGAAGGGACAAGCTTATTGGCCATTGGCCAAAGTCCAGAACTAATTCAGAACTAACGAAATAGAATTTAAGTTTTTACGAATTGTCGTTGTTTTCATTTCCGTTTTCCGAAGATTCGTAATTTTTTTTCCGTTCATTTTGATATTCGTTAATATGGATCTTTGTTCGTTATTCGTTGTTTTGTTTTTCGAATATTCGTAATATCTAGTTTTCGTTCATTTTTATTTTCGTTATTTTTTATATTTTTTCTGTGTTTTCGTTGTTTTTATGTTTTCGTTTTTCACTTTTTCGTTTTTTGTTTGTTTCAAATTTACTAAATTCGTATTTTATTTGTTTTCCATATTCGTTCGTTTAGATTATTCGTTGTTCGTTTGTAATGTTATCGAACCGTTCGTTCATTCGTATGTTTACGAATCAACGAATATAACGAATTTTGACGGATAACGAATTCGTAACTAAACGAATTGCACATGTCTAGTGACATATACAACCAATATCTAAATAATCCAAATGTGCAGCACGTGTTAAAAAATGTAATCACTAAAACATATTAGTAATCCACAAACATTATCCATAACTGAAAAGGATAGGATGGATAGGATAAATAGATTAACACACTCAGTGCATGCGTGAACTGAACTGGTAGAGAAAAAACAGTCCCAAAAAAAGTCCTGGTGGTGACTTCCCAATACTTCCAAAAGAGGGAGTCTAACCGTGGGGAACCTTACCACTTGACCCCGAAGGAAGAAAGGATTGATACAGGGGCCTTGAGTTGGGAAATATGCAATGTTGGGAATGGTGGACTGGGAAATTGTATTTTGAAAAAAAAATGGTACGGTCAAGCCAAATGCTTGGGAAAGAGATGCTTATTGTGCATGGATGGTAGAATAATGATGAACAGGGGGACAAGGAGGAACCTGACCAAACAGATGTTATGGGTTTAAGAAGTACAGGTTGTGATAGAAAAGATTCTGATTTGTGTGATGTCTAGAGGTCATCTTTGACCAAGTGTGTGAATATGTGTGTGTGTGGAGACTATGCGAGAGGTGTAGTGCGGATCTGTGACATTATGTTCTCAGCTGCTGACAGCCCAAAATGACCCCCCTTTCTTTCCAACCAGATCTGTGAGAATGTAAAACGAATTGTATTGACATGCAAATGACCTGAGCCAGGCTGTAATAGTTTTTTGTGAAAGTGCTTTTACTAAACTGTGTTTGTGTTACAGAAGACGATTCAGCAAGGGATTTTGTGGTGAAGTATTATGATTGGTTGATAAATGGTACTGTTAAAAAGGTTGCTAATTTTTTTTCTCACCATGGTGAATAATTTTTTTTGGGGGATTACTGGTATAAAACACAAACCACGTGGTATTAATGTGTATCATGTAATACATATTAATTAAAAGTTGAGCTCAACAATTTTTGGTATTTAAAAAAAAAAGTGCACGGTTTATGTAATGTAAAGTAATGTAATGTATATTTGTGTTTCATATGCTAATGTCTTGTTACTGGAATTGTTTTTTTGTAAATTGCAAAAAATTGAATGTTTATCCCTAACTTTTATTGGAATTTTATCCCTCAGATTCGATAATTGGGTTTTCTGGCTTTCAGAACAAGAGGAAATCGTAGCCTCCAGAGGACAACGTGATAAAAAATTATTTTTTCCTGGTTGGTCGGGTTTCACATGTAAAATGTTTTAGGTTGTCGCCACCATTATCTAGTTGGAATGTCTAGTTGTCAGTCCATTCGGTTGTGTTTTGGACCACCCAGTGTGTGTTGTATGTTCTGATCTACTGAGTAGCAGAACCAATTAACTGAAGTCTGCATATTAGTTGTTATAAAGTAAAAGTTGAGTAAGACTGCCGGGGATAATTGGCACTCTAACACATATGTGAGGCTAAAGAGCATTATAAATCTCTGCCAGGGGTACTGCACTTAGTGGTAAAAGGGTAATGGTCTGATGTTACTTTGGGCGAACTTGTGTTCAGGAGTAGGACTGCTTACACCCCCCCTCGCTGTTATTGTAATTAGGTACACGCCCAACCATACCTGGCTGTATAAGTTTGGCTCATTGCCTGAAGCTAAGGTATGCTAATGTCCCTAGCTATCTGTGTGTCCCCAAATGTAGTTCAAGTCTGTTTCCTACCGTGTCACCAAGCAATCCCATCTCTCTGCCTAAATCTCTGCCTCCCTCTCTTCCCCTCTCTCCCCCTCTCTCTCCTCCTATCTCTCTCTCTCTCTGCCTAAATCTCTGCCTCCCTCTCTCCCCCTCTCTCTCTCCCTCTCTCTCTCTCCCTCTCTGCCTCTCTCTCTCTCCCTCCCATAAGGGTGCCGCTGCTTCTCTCTTGCTCTCTTGTTACTATTGGTATTATCATGTAACATTGGTATCATCTTCATCATAGGTATTATCATGTTTGTCATAGCAATATTCCTATTATGTATCGTGTAACATTGGTATCACCTTGCTATTAGGTGGTATCGTTTCTGTATAAATAAATGTCATTGTTTTCTCCTTTCCCACCGCTATCGTTTGATTTCATTTTATATAGACAAAAGGTTTTTAATCACTTATTTATAAGCATTTAAGCGAGGTTATGACTTTTTCCGTAACAGATGGTGTCCCGTGTGAGGAAGTTTAAAGTTGGGTGAATATTATTTCTTGTATGGTAGACAGAGGTGGTCATAACGCCAGAAATGCTAAGCGTTTTCTTATGTCTTTTTACCCTGTCTGAATACCTAACAAAAACTTCTCAGAACTTAACTTTTTACCTTTTTGTCTAGGCGAATATTTTGATGAGACTGATTTTTGAATAATGTATGTATATAGAAATAGGGGAAACCAACACTTCTCACAGTTTCCTGCTGGGACTGTTTTTGTGGCTATTTGTTACCAATTGCCTAATAAATATCTGTGTGTTTCAAGGCACACCGGTCGGCTCGGGTACCCCCTACTGTTCAGTGGTCCCAGCGCCTCAGTGCTGCAAGGGATTTGTCTTAGTCTGCTGGTCAGGTGTGTCTGGTAGCAGCAGTTTCTCAAGCTGGATACACATTATGCAATTTTGTTTTCCCATTTATTTTAGATTTACCTGCAGATGTGTGGTATGAGGGCCTGCCTGCTTGCATACAAGTTGAGAGGGTATAGGTCTGGCCTCAACGTGATAAAATATTATTCTTTCCTGGTTGGTCGGGTTTCACATGTAAAATGTTTTAGGTTGTCGCCACCATTATCTAGTTGGAATGTCTAGTTGTCAGTCCATTCGGTTGTGTTTTGGACCACCCAGTGTGTGTTGTATGTTCTGATCTACTGAGTAGCAGAACCAATTAACTGAAGTCTGCATATTAGTTGTTATAAAGTAAAAGTTGAGTAAGACTGCCGGGGATAATTGGCACTCTAACACATATGTGAGGCTAAGGAGCATTATAAATCTCTGCCAGGGGTACTGCACTTAGTGGTAAAAGGGTAATGGTCTGATGTTACTTTGGGCGAACTTGTGTTCAGGAGTAGGACTGCTTACACCCCCCCTCGCTGTTATTGTAATTAGGTACACGCCCAACCATACCTGGCTGTACAAGTTTGGCTCATTGCCTGAAGCTAAGGTATGCTAATGTCCCTAGCTATCTGTGTGTCCCCAAATGTAGTTCAAGCCTGTTTCCTACCGTGTCACCAAGCAATCCCATCTCTCAGCCTAAATCTCTGCCTCCCTCTCTTCCCCTCTCTCCCCCTCTCTCTCCTCCTATCTCTCTCTCTCTCTCTGCCTAAATCTCTGTCTCCCTCTCTCCCCCTCTCTCTCTCCCTCTCTCTCTCTCCCTCTCTGCCTCTCTCTCTCTCCCTCCCATAAGGGTGCCGCTGCTTCTCTCTTGCTCTCTTGTTATTATTGGTATTATCATGTAACATTGGTATCATCTTCATCATAGGTATTATCATGTTTGTCATAGCAATATTCCTATTATGTATCGTGTAACATTGGTATCACCTTGCTATTAGGTGGTATCGTTTCTGTATAAATAAATGTCATTGTTTTCTCCTTTCCCACCGCTATCGTTTGATTTCATTTTATATAGACAAAAGGTTTTTAATCACTTATTTATAAGCATTTAAGCAAGGTTATGACTTTTTCCGTAACACAGCGAGCTAGCAGAGAGGTACAGATCCTGAGGCAATATCATGGTCAAAGTCCAGGCTGAGGTCAGAGGTACAGGCAGGCAGTTCGTGAAGATTCGTAATTTCGTAAGACGCGAGTTTTCCTATTCGGACTCGTTCGTATGTTCGTAACAGTTTAATTTTCGTTGATACTGAATGATTCGTAGTTCTGTCTAAGTTATTTTCGTTGATTTGAAATTCGTAATTTTGTTGATATTGAATGATTCGTATTTCTGTTTAAGTTATTTTCGTACTTTCGTAACAGTTTGATTTTCGTTGATACTGAACGATTCGTAATTCGTAATTTTGTTAGATAATAATTTTCGTTTTTCTGTACACTACTCTGCCGTTTCTGTTGATTCGTAACATTGTTTTGTTTTCCTTGATTCGTGTCTACTACCGTGCTTCGAATGGATTCGTAATTTTTTTATACTTTCGTAAATACATCTCGGCGCGGTCATTCGCAATCTCGCGTTACTAGTTATTTTTATTTTCAACACGCGGCTATAGCCGCGTGTTGAAAATGAAACTAAAATACGTCCACGTGCTTCGAATGCATTCGTACTCCCGTAAATACATCGCGGCCATTCGCAATCTCGTATTTTAGTTTCGTTTTCAACAAGCGGCTATAGCCTCCGCCCCTGTACGCCATTTTGAGAGGGTGTAAGTGGTGTGGTGAGGGAGGAGCAGAGAGCAGTGCAGAGAGTGATATTGTGGTTTTTGTAGTTGTTTTTGTGTGGTTTGGTGGTTTTATTGCAATTAGAATGTCATAGTTGCCAACAGTCACGGATTGGCCGGGACGTTCCCGGGATTCAAACCCTTTTCCCGGATTTATTTTGTCCCGGCCAATGTCCCGGCCAATCCGATTTTTCCTGTTTTCCCCGAATTTGGACGCCGCAGGCCGCCGCCGCTAGAGGTCCACGGCTGGCGGAGACAATGTCTCGGCCGGCCGCCATGTTCAAGAAGACCAAAACACGGATGTAGTACAATAGAAAATAAAGCCGCTGCGGCGCCGCCCACACCCCGCACCTCCCCGGGGGTGGGCGGCGCCGCAGCAGCTTTATCTTCTATTGTACTACATCTGTGTTTTGGCTGGCCGGCCGGCCACCCCCCCGCCCCGCCCCGCCCCGCTGCAGGTCTGTCTGTAATGGAAAGGGGCGGGGGTCGGCAGCGCCACAGCTTAATTTTTTATTTTTTTTGCAGCCACACTGTCGGCTCCGCCTCTATTTTGTTCCCCTTCGGGGAAGGGGAAACAATAATGGCGGCCGAGACAGGAGACGCCTGTGGTTAAGGGGGGACTCCGCTGGGGATGCCTGTGGTAACTGGGGACTCCGCTGGGAACGCCTGTGGTAAGGGAGGACTCCGCTGGGGACGGCTGAGGTAAGGGGGGACTCCGCTGGGGACGCCTGATGTAAGGGGGGACTCCGCTGGGGACGCCTGATGTAAGGGGGGACTCCGCTGGGGACGCCTGATGTAAGGGGGGACTCCGCTGGGGACGCCTGATGTAAGGGGGACTCCTCTGGGTACACCTGATGTAAGGAAGGACTCCGCTGGGTACGCCTGATGTAAGGAGGGACTCCTCTGGGGACGCCTGATGTAAGGAGGGACTCCCCTGTGGACACCTGATGGCATCTGGTGGCAGGCAACGTGGCAGGTGACACACTCGGGGCTTCCACTGATTCGGCATTTTGGTGAGTTGAATGATTTCATTTTATATTAAAATGTAATAAGAGAAATAATGCACTTCAGTCATCCTGACACCCTAACAACCATGGTGCCGGGATGATTAAAGAGCTAACACCAGATGTTTGGATTATCTTTATCTGTTGATTGTTAAACTCTGGAATACACATATTTCTATTATGGTGTAGGATCTGGGCCTGCTGTCCTTCCATCCTTCCTTCTCTTTCCTTCCCTTCCTCTTTCTTTCTCCCTTCATCCCTCATTCATCTCAGACTTTAACCACACCCCCTTTGAGCCACGCTCATTTAAGCCACTCCCACTACCCACGTAAACCACGCCCACGCTTCGTGCGCCACTTTTTATTCCTAAAGTATAACACACCTTCAAATGAATGCCCCACCCCCTAATTATACCAAGGCTCCGCCTACATGCGAAAAAGTGTCACGGATTTTTTTTTTGCAATGTTGGCAACTATGGAATGTCTGGGAGTGAGAATGGACGTGTGAGTCTTGTAAGTGAGAATGTTGGTGTTAGTGAGTGTGTTGGTATGAGAGTTGGTGTTGGTGTGACTGAGAGTGGAGGGATTGAGGACTGGAGTATTCTTATTTTACCGGTCCATGCAAAAAAAAAAATATACTAATCTACTTCTCCTACCATGAATACGTAGTATATGCTGCCTGGGCTGGCCTAGTAGTGGCACTGGCTAACACAACAAAAAAAATAGGTAGGGGCAGACAGACAGCAATATAATAAAACACAGTCCCAGAAAAGGGAAAAAAACTAACTTTAGAAAATCCTAGGAGTAATAGAAATAGTAAGAAATTTATAATTTCTATATCAATCTCTTTGAATGACTCACAAATCAAACACCACCCACACCCTGTCTAGAATGTAGTCTGACAAAGAAGAAAAATACAATATGTCAGAGATATTACATAAATAAAATTATAAATTAGAATGTAGACTCTAGAATCTCAATCTAATATCCTTAAGAAACAAAGAATTTCTCTCTCCCAAGTAAAAAATGTACTCACAAAATCCAACAGAACAGTGCAACCTACCCAACCACACCCTATCTGGACTCTGGATGGAATGCACTGCAGTCTAACACAGAAAAACACACATACACACACATTATAGCACATGTCTATAAGAAACAAGCTCATTGGGGGAAGAGACGACCTCTTCAGGGGAAGGGACAAGCTTATTGGCCATTGGCCAAAGTCCAGAACTAATTCAGAACTAACGAAATAGAATTTAAGTTTTTACGAATTGTCGTTGTTTTCATTTCCGTTTTCCGAAGATTCGTAAAAAAATTTCCGTTCATTTTGATATTCGTTAATATGGATCTTTGTTCGTTATTCGTTGTTTTGTTTTTCGAATATTCGTAATATCTCGTTTTCGTTCATTTTTATTTTCGTTATTTTTTATCTTTTTTCTGTGTTTTCGTTGTTTTTATGTTTTCGTTTTTCACTTTTTCGTTTTTTGTTTGTTTCAAATTTACTAAATTCGTATTTTATTTGTTTTCCATATTCGTTCGTTTAGATTATTCGTTGTTCGTTTGTAATGTTATCGAACCGTTCGTTCATTCGTATGTTTACGAATCAACGAATATAACGAATTTTGACGGATAACGAATTCGTAACTAAACGAATTGCACATGTCTAGTGACATATACAACCAATATCTAAATAATCCAAATGTGCAGCACGTGTTAAAAAATGTAATCACTAAAACATATTAGTAATCCACAAACATTATCCATAACTGAAAAGGATAGGATGGATAGGATAAATAGATTAACACACTCAGTGCATGCGTGAACTGAACTGGTAGAGAAAAAACAGTCCCAAAAAAAGTCCTGGTGGTGACTTCCCAATACTTCCAAAAATGACTAATAATAAGTTTATGGTGAATGGATAATATATGTGAATAAGGTCCCGTCACCAAATGCTTGGAGAAAGTTCTGTGGCATCCACCCTGTGATCACACCTGGCTTACCTCCCTGTTGGAGGGGGGGGCGGTATGCAGCAACTCTCTGTAGTTAGGGAGGGTATCGCGTCCTTATGGGCTGGTCTTTATGGCACCGTTAATCATTGGAGTGTATATGGAAAAACACAAACAAAAAGCACATCAATAGCGCAACTTTGTGAGTGCAGCAAGATGGATCACTGGTGCATACATTCACACACTCACTTGTAATGAAGTGAGCGTGGACCTCAATCCAAACGAACGCCGAGCTCGTGCCAGTGGGAAAAGTGTGTAGCATCTATGGTGCAATCAGTGCATCCATGTGAAAAAGATGCAGGCTGCCATCATTCCTCTTAGATCTTCACTCTGCCCCACGGAGAGCTGTGCTGTGTGCTGGACAGGAGGATATATATTAGTCAGCCAGAGCCATAATAAGCCTCTTAGAATGAAATTGCAGCAGGGTGTCGGTATGAATGATAAGGGCTCTGTTTGGAATCAATTTCAGTTGACCCTTTGAATAAGATTAGGCCAATCTTTGGGATTGAAACAAACCTGTGCGTATAGGGCTGCGTTTCCACTGGCGCAACTCCAATGTCGTGTGACGTTGAAATGCAGCTTTAGTGCGACTGTGGTGTGGTGTTGAATGCGATTTTGATAGAGTCACTGCAGCTTTGAGTCACATAGATTGGAATGGGTGCTATTGAAATCAATGATAAGCGATTTGTAATGCGACTTTGCGTCCAAGGTCGCATGGCGAATTGCATCAGTGGAAACAGAGACTAAATCACACTGAATTATCTGGATGTATGGGAATCTATCTTTCTGTGTAAACTACTAACGGGTGGATTGTAAGCTTTTGGGGCAGATTTGGATGTTTGGTGCGAATGGAGTAGTGCGTTTTTTTTCAATGTTGCAATCTGATGGAGACTATTTTTTGTTTTCCTGTGTGTGTGGGAACCCATGTGGTATGTGCCATGCTGGTTTTGGCGGGAAAAATTGGGCATCATCCACCATTTTGTCATGGTCCATGAGATGTGCGGTGGTCATCCACCATTTTGTTGTGGCTTGGCTTGTCGGCCATCTTGAGAGGCGTTTAGAGTTTGAGATGGGAAGTTCCAGGTTAGCAAACAAAACTGTCTCCTGCACTACAAGCAATCAGAGGGTCTAATCAAGCTTAATGCTTGGGAAGCCCTGTGATACAGTCATTTTTTTTTTGGAATACTTTGGAGAAGTCCACGGGGAGATGAAACTATTTATTTAGTTGGGAAGATTTCCAGGCTTATTTTTTGAAGGACTATAGTCAGAGCAGCGGTTGTTCTGGCAGAGTAGTGAAAAAAGGTTCGCAACGGCGACAGGGGCAGTACCTGTCGACCCAATCATTGGTCAGAGAGTAGCTAGCTCTGGGAAAAAAGCAACCTATAAGAGGTTTGCGGGATCGTCCGTAAAGGATGGGTAAAAAACAGTTCAAGGTCTTTCGTCCGTAAAGGATGGGTAATAAAATCGCTTCAAAGAGGGAGTCTAACCGTGGGGAACCTTACCACTTGACCCCAAAGGAAGAAAGGATTGATACAGGGGCCTTGAGTTGGGAAATATGCAATGTTGGGAATGGTGGACTGGGAAATTGTATTTTGAAAAAAAAATGGTACGGTCAAGCCAAATGCTTGGGAAAGAGATGCTTATTGTGCATGGATGGTAGAATAATGATGAACAGGGGGACAAGGAGGAACCTGACCAAACAGATGTTATGGGTTTAAGAAGTACAGGTTATGATAGAAAAGATACTGATTTGTGTGATGTCTAGAGGTCATCTTTGACCAAGTGTGTGAATATGTGTGTGTGTGGAGACTATGCGAGAGGTGTAGTGCGGATCTGTGACATTATGTTCTCAGCTGCTGACAGCCCAAAATGACCCCCCTTTCTTTCCAACCAGATCTGTGAGAATGTAAAACGAATTGTATTGACATGCAAATGACCTGAGCCAGGCTGTAATAGTTTTTTGTGAAAGTGCTTTTACTAAACTGTGTTTGTGTTACAGAAGACGATTCAGCAAGGGATTTTGTGGTGAAGTATTATGATTGGTTGATAAATGGTACTGTTAAAAAGGTTGCTAATTTTTTTTTCTCACCATGGTGAATAATTTTTTTGGGGGGATTACTGGTATAAAACACAAACCACGTGGTATTAATGTGTATCATGTAATACATATTAATTAAAAGTTGAGCTCAACAATTTTTGGTATTTAAAAAAAAAAGTGCACGGTTTATGTAATGTAAAGTAATGTAATGTATATTTGTGTTTCATATGCTAATGTCTTGTTACTGGAATTGTTTTTTGTAAATTGCAAAAAATTGAATGTTTATCCCTAACTTTTATTGGAATTTTATCCCTCAGAGTCGATAATTGGGTTTTCTGGCTTTCAGAACAAGAGGAAATCGTAGCCTCCAGAGGACAACGTGATAAAAAAATTTTTTTTCCTGGTTGGTCGGGTTTCACATGTAAAATGTTTTAGGTTGTCGCCACCATTATCTAGTTGGAATGTCTAGTTGTCAGTCCATTCGGTTGTGTTTTGGACCACCCAGTGTGTGTTGTATGTTCTGATCTACTGAGTAGCAGAACCAATTAACTGAAGTCTGCATATTAGTTGTTATAAAGTAAAAGTTGAGTAAGACTGCCGGGGATAATTGGCACTCTAACACATATGTGAGGCTAAGGAGCATTATAAATATCTGCCAGGGGTACTGCACTTAGTGGTAAAAGGGTAATGGTCTGATATTACTTTGGGCGAACTTGTGTTCAGGAGTAGGACTGCTTACACCCCCCCTCGCTGTTATTGTAATTAGGTACACGCCCAACCATACCTGGCTGTATAAGTTTGGCTCATTGCCTGAAGCTAAGGTATGCTAATGTCCCTAGCTATCTGTGTGTCCCCAAATGTAGTTCAAGTCTGTTTCCTACCGTGTCACCAAGCAATCCCATCTCTCTGCCTAAATCTCTGCCTCCCTCTCTTCCCCTCTCTCCCCCTCTCTCTCCTCCTATCTCTCTCTCTCTCTCTCTCTGCCTAAATCTCTGCCTCCCTCTCTCCCCCTCTCTCTCTCCCTCTCTCTCTCTCCCTCTCTGCCTCTCTCTCTCTCCCTCCCATAAGGGTGCCGCTGCTTCTCTCTTGCTCTCTTGTTACTATTGGTATTATCATGTAACATTGGTATCATCTTCATCATAGGTATTATCATGTTTGTCATAGCAATATTCCTATTATGTATCGTGTAACATTGGTATCACCTTGCTATTAGGTGGTATCGTTTCTGTATAAATAAATGTCATTGTTTTCTCCTTTCCCACCGCTATCGTTTGATTTCATTTTATATAGACAAAAGGTTTTTAATCACTTATTTATAAGCATTTAAGCGAGGTTATGACTTTTTCCGTAACAGATGGTGTCCCGTGTGAGGAAGTTTAAAGTTGGGTGAATATTATTTCTTGTATGGTAGACAGAGGTGGTCATAACGCCAGAAATGCTAAGCGTTTTCTTATGTCTTTTTAACCTGTCTGAATACCTAACAAAAACTTCTCAGAACTTAACTTTTTACCTTTTTGTCTAGGCGAATATTTTGATGAGACTGATTTTTGAATAATGTATGTATATAGAAATAGGGGAAACCAACACTTCTCACAGTTTCCTGCTGGGACTGTTTTTGTGGCTATTTGTTACCAATTGCCTAATAAATATCTGTGTGTTTCAAGGCACACCGGTCGGCTCGGGTACCCCCTACTGTTCAGTGGTCCCAGCGCCTCAGTGCTGCAAGGGATTTGTCTTAGTCTGCTGGTCAGGTGTGTCTGGTAGCAGCAGTTTCTCAAGCTGGATACACATTATGCAATTTTGTTTTCCCATTTATTTTAGATTTACCTGCAGATGTGTGGTATGAGGGCCTGCCTGCTTGCATACAAGTTGAGAGGGTATAGGTCTGGCCTCAACGTGATAAAATATTATTCTTTCCTGGTTGGTCGGGTTTCACATGTAAAATGTTTTAGGTTGTCGCCACCATTATCTAGTTGGAATGTCTAGTTGTCAGTCCATTCGGTTGTGTTTTGGACCACCCAGTGTGTGTTGTATGTTCTGATCTACTGAGTAGCAGAACCAATTAACTGAAGTCTGCATATTAGTTGTTATAAAGTAAAAGTTGAGTAAGACTGCCGGGGATAATTGGCACTCTAACACATATGTGAGGCTAAGGAGCATTATAAATCTCTGCCAGGGGTACTGCACTTAGTGGTAAAAGGGTAATGGTCTGATGTTACTTTGGGCGAACTTGTGTTCAGGAGTAGGACTGCTTACACCCCCCCTCGCTGTTATTGTAATTAGGTACACGCCCAACCATACCTGGCTGTACAAGTTTGGCTCATTGCCTGAAGCTAAGGTATGCTAATGTCCCTAGCTATCTGTGTGTCCCCAAATGTAGTTCAAGCCTGTTTCCTACCGTGTCACCAAGCAATCCCATCTCTCAGCCTAACTCTGCCTTCCTCTCTTCCCCTCTCTCCCCCTCTCTCTCCTCCTATCTCTCTCCCTCTCTCTGCCTAAATCTCTGTCTCCATCTCTCCCCCTCTCTCTCTCCCTCTCTCTCTCTCCCTCTCTGCCTCTCTCTCTCTCCCTCCCATAAGGGTGCCGCTGCTTCTCTCTTGCTCTCTTGTTATTATTGGTATTATCATGTAACATTGGTATCATCTTCATCATAGGTATTATCATGTTTGTCATAGCAATATTCCTATTATGTATCGTGTAACATTGGTATCACCTTGCTATTAGGTGGTATCGTTTCTGTATAAATAAATGTCATTGTTTTCTCCTTTCCCACCGCTATCGTTTGATTTCATTTTATATAGACAAAAGGTTTTTAATCACTTATTTATAAGCATTTAAGCAAGGTTATGACTTTTTCCGTAACACAGCGAGCTAGCAGAGAGGTACAGATCCTGAGGCAATATCATGGTCAAAGTCCAGGCTGAGGTCAGAGGTACAGGCAGGCAGGAGAGCAGGTAAGGGGAATCCGAGAAGGGTAACCAAAAGCAAGCCAGGAGTCTTCAGGAGGAGATCAGTCAAACAAGCAGGTTTTCAGACAGGGACACAGGTACTAGCCAGAAAGACAATCCAGCACTGACACTCAGGTGAACCTGGTTTAAATAGGGCGCTGTGCGCCGGGATTGAAGGAGGCACGCGCATGCGCATGGGCGTGCGCATTTAGCGCATGGGCGCGCGCATTGCGTGCGCGCGGTCTGAGTCCTATTCGGCCCATTCTAAGTGTCCGCGCATGCGCACTAGCACCTGGAGAGCGGACATTCCTTGCTGACACCCGGAAGTGTGTGTCAGCAGCGCTGGGTCTCTGACACCGTCCTTACGAGTGGAGAGACCTAACGGTGGAGGAGTTGAAGATGGTTTTAGGCCTCACATTTTGTATGGGACTCAACCCAAAAAACACTTTGCGTTCCTTTTGGTCAAAACGCCCCATCTATCACATGCCAATATTCTCCAACGTAATGCCCAGAACCAGATACTTCATGATAATGAGATTCCTACATTTTAACGATAATGCCGAGTGCCTTCCCCGAAATCACCCAAATATTGACAGGCTTTTCAAAATTCGGCCCTTACTGAATTATTTATCAGAAAAATACCCCCCAGTTGCATACCCCGGACCAGCACATATGTGTGGATGAGTCCCTTATTAAATTTAGCGGCAGGCTTCAAATAAAGCAATTCATTCCCAGCAAAAGGGCCCACTATGGTGTGAAGGTGTACAAGCTATGTGACCGAGTCACAGGGTACACGTATACCTTCTTAGTGTACGAAGGGAAGGACAGCCAGCTAAATCCCCCTAATTGCCCAGACTAATTGGGATCAAGTGGGAAAATTGTTTGGGACCTCATATACCCCCTACTGGAAAAAGGCTACCATCTGTACGTTGACAACTTTTATACATCTCTTCCCCTGTTCCATAAACTTCACCGGATTCAGACGCCAGCATGTGGCACAGTCAGAAAGAATCGGAAGGGCTTTCCTCAGAGTCTTGTAAATAAGAAGCTGAGAAGAGGAGAATCGGCAAGTCTGAGAAACAAGGTTCTGGCAGTGAAGTGGAGGGACAGAAGGGATGTATACATGTTATCTTCCATCCACAACGACACCTTCATGGAAATCCCCAGAAGGAATGGCCCCATCTGAAAGCCCACTTGCATCCAGGACTACAATTTGTTTATGGGGGGAGTCGACTTCAATGATCAGATGCTGGAACCCTATCTTGCCACAAGACGGACATATCATTGGTACAAAAAGTTGCAATTTATTTTTTTCAATTGGCCATTTATAACTCGTATATCATATACTGCAAATCCACCCAAAACCCCAAACGCTTCCTTGGCTACCAGGAGGACCTTATCACTGCCCTTATATTCCCGAACGGCCCACCCCAAAACATCCGATCTGATGTTATGTGTCGACTCTCTGAACGTCACTTTCCCGATAGAGTCCCTCCCACAGCAACAGGCCGACGACGTAAAAAAAAATGTAAGGTGTGTACCAGTGGAGGAGTCAGACGAGACACAGCTTATCATTGTGCCGAATGTCCTTCCCAACCAGGCCTCTGTGTAGTAGACTGTTTTCGCCGTTACCATACTTCACTAAATTATTAGTGAAGTATGGTAAACGTAATCCTCAGTTTCTGCCTTCACACACCTTCACACCCCTTATGCCACTGCCTGCTCTGTAACTGACCCTGGCTTGTTATTCGACCACGCTTCTGCCAAACGATTCTGTACTACCTCTGCCTGATCTGGAACTGACCTTGGACTGTTTGACCATGCTTTTTGCCTGCCTCTTGGATTGATCTTGTACCCGGCTACTGGACTAGTGGGATTCAACACAGGGGTCTCACATATGTGAGGGGCTCCAGAAAAGTTTTTCTGGATGAAGAAAACAATTTTTTTTTGTTTTCTCATCCTAGATTAGGGTCTGGAGACTCGGAGGCTTCAAAGAGATTTGGGTGGGAGAAGCCTCTACCCCTGTCCCCATTCTGTCCTGAACAAGGCCCTACTTCTGCCTGCTGTCTGTAGGACCTATGCCATCATGCCTCTGCCTGTCGCATGAACTGACCACACCACATGGACCTGCCTACTACCAGGACCAATATTTTTGGCACTGCTGACAATATCTCTGCCTGCACTGACCCTGGACTGTATATGGACAGTATCCCTGCCTGCTGCCTGGACAATTGTGTATGCCGTTGCTGACCAAGTCCCTGCCTGCTGCCTGGACCAGTGCTATCCTGCTGTGTAGAACTGCGCTACTAAAACCACAGGTAATCTTTTGTTTACGCTTTGCTCAGCATAATGTATTTTGGGGTGTAGTTCTTGGTATTTGCATGCTATGTGTCCCTAGAACATCTGATGGTGTTCCTTGCATGTTGGGCCTCTGTATGTGGACAGGCTGTGTAAAAGTCCCACACATTTGATATCTCCATACTCAGGAGGAGTAGCAGAATGTATTTTGGGGTGTAATTTTTGCTATGTAAATGCTATGTGTTGGAGATATCTTATAAACTGACAACTTTGTGTAAAAAAAATGCGTTTTAATTTTTTTCCACATTTTCCAAAAACTTCTGGAAAAAAATGAACCGTTCAAAAGACTCATTATGCCTCATAGATTATACGTTAGGGTGTTAGCTTTCCAAAATGGGGTCATTTTGTGGGTGTTTCCATTGTCCTGGTGCTCCAGGGCCTTCAAAATTGTAATAGGTGGTTGAGAAATGAGATGTGTAATTTATGCTCCTAGAACGCCTGAAGGTGCTACTTCAATGTAGGTCCTCTGTATGTGGACAGGCTGTGTAAAAGCCCCCCACATTCGGTATCGCCATACTCAGGAGGAGTAGCAGAATGTATTTTGGGGTGTCATTTTTGCTATGTACATGCTATGTGTTGGAAATATCTTATAAATGGACAACTTTGTGTAAAAAAAAATGCGTTTTCATTTTTTTTCCACATTTTCCAAAAACTTCTGGAAAAAAATTAACCGTTCAAAAGACTCATTATGCCTCATAGATTATACGTTAGGGTGTTAGCTTTCCAAAATGGGGTAATTTTGTGGGTGTTTCCATTGTTCTAGTGCTCCAGGGCCTTCAAAATTGTAATAGGTGGTTGAGAAATGAGATGTGTAATTTATGCTCCTAGAACGCCTGAAGGTGCTACTTCAATGTAGGTCCTCTGTATGTGGACAGGCTGTGTAAAAGTCCCCCACATTTGGTATCGCCATACTCAGGAGGAGTAGCAGAATGTATTTTGGGGTGTCATTTTTGCTATGTACATGCTATGTGTTAAAAAATATCTTATAAATGGACAACTTTGCGTAAAAAAAAATGTATTTTCATTTTTTTTCCACATTTTCCAAAAACTTCTGGAAAAAAATGAACCGTTCAAAAGACTCATTATGCCTCATAGATTATACGTTGGGGTGTTAGCTTTCCAAAATGTGGTCATTTTGTGGGTGTTTCTATTGTCCTGGTGCTCCAGGGCCTTCAAAATTGTAATAGGTAGTCAACTAGTTAGATGTGTAATTTATGCTCCTAGAACACCTAATGGTGCTGCCTGCATGTTGGGCCTCTGTATGTGGCCAGGCAGTAAAAAAGTCCCACACATGTGGTATCGCCATACTCAGGAGGAGTAGCAGAATGTATTTTGGGGTGTCATTTGTGGTATGCACATGCCATGTGAGAGAAATAAGCTATTACAATGAAAATTTTGAGAAAAAAAAATCTTAATTTTGCAAAGAATCGTGGGAAAATATTACAACTTCAAATAACTCACCATGCCTCTTACTAAATACCTTGGAATGTCTACTTTCCAAAAAGGGGTTATTTGGGGGGCATTTGTACTTTCCTGGCTTGTTAGGGTCTCAAGAAATGAGATAGGCCGCCAGTACATCAGATGTGATACATTTTTTATGATTTGCACTATAGCTTGTAGACTCTAAAACTTTCACACAGACCAAATAATTTCCCAAAATTTTGGGTTATTCTTATCAAAGATATGTAGCAGTATAAATTGTGGCCAAAATTTATGAAGAAAAATTAATCATTTGCAAAATTTTATCACAGAAACTAAGAAAAATTTGTTTTTTTTCTAAATTTTCGGTTTTTTTTCATTTATAGCGCAAAAAAGAAAAAACCCAGAGGTGATCAAATACCACCAAAATAAAGCTCTATTTGTATGAAAAAAAGGACAAAAAAATCATTTGGATACAGTGTTGCATTGTCTGAGTAATTGTCATTCAAAGTGTGACAGCACTGAAAGCTGAAAATTGGTCTGGGCAGGAGGGGTGTTTAAGTGTCCAGTAAGCAAGTGGTTAATGCATAACAAAAAATAGATCACAATATTATCAAAGCCGTAAATCGGTTTCTATTGGAGAACATTACAAACCAATATAGAAAGTAGATAAGATAACAGTGGGACAGTAATTTCAGCAGAATGTCAGGATTGCACTGAGACAGCTGATATTAATTGATTGATTGTTGCATTACAAGAGTACAAAGAAAATTAGCAGTAAAAGTGTTTGTATTAGATGTAAGATTGAGGAGTTTTGGCATAGCATAGCACATCTGTCAAACGGTTTACATTTGATTTGAAAAACATTGTCAGAGTGTAATTGAGACAGACCCCATTGGTTGCAAGATAGATTTAAAGTGGAGCTCCACCCTAAATAGCAACTTTTGCTATTTGGATGCCTCCCCCCCTCCGGTGTCACAATTGACACCTTTCAGGGGGGAGGGGGGTGAAGATACCTGTCTAAGACAGGTATTTTCACCCACATCCGGGAGTCCTGTCTCCGGGAATCTGCGGGAGTTACGTCACTTCCCGCAGACTTCCCTTGGTGTTCTGGGAGACACTCGGCTCCCAGAACACAGGAGCACCAATCAGAACGGCGCAGCGCGACTCGCGCATGCGCCGTAGGGAACCGGGCATGAAGCCGCAGGGCTTCACTTCCTGGTTCCCTCAGCGAGGATGGCGGAGGGAGCAGCAGAGCGACGAGCGGTCGCTCGTCCTCTGCTGCGGACGTCGGTGGACTCCAGGACAGGTAAGTGTCCAAATATTAAAAGCCAGCAGCTGCTGTAGCTGTAGCTGCTGGCTTTTAATTTTTTTTTTCCGGTGGAGCAACCCCTTTAACTTAAGGCAGGTAAACAATAAGTCAGTTTAATTTAGCAGCGTGTACGTTCAGCAGTTAAACAGTATACGTGGATAGTTAGTTAAATTATCTTCAAAATACCAATATAAATATGTGGCAAGTTTTCAATGGCTGGGTGATAGTTATATTACTCTAAAAGTAGCTATATTTATATAATTTATTTTAATGTAAACCGTTTACTGCTATATTTGCAACGTTAACTCAACTCAACGGAACTATGATAAACTTACACTGGTGCTAAATTTAGCTAACTCCAAAACAATATAAATATTTAAAATACTGCAACGATATTACATCTAAAGTAAGCTGTTTCACTGCTACACATATATTTTGCTTGATTAAATGTATTGTAACGATATTAAAACATAATAAAAATGACGCAAGGCTATGCTTACATTGTGCTCTATTTCGTGTTGCAATTATCAAACCAACTCATTGCTATTACGACATTTTGTCTTAATTATGGTATTGGAATCTCTCAGCCAGTGTAATCTGTCAAACTGCCACTGATTTGACACTAATATCTCTATGTTTGATATGGCTATGCTGACACTAAGCTGATAATTAGGAGGCAAAGAGGACGTGGGATTATAGCGGTGCTAAATTATATCACAATATCAAAATACATACATTTTTTAATAATATTTTTATTAAAATATCAATTTGAGAAAATTTGATATAACATATAGTACATAAAAACAGTTTCCTCAACATAAAACAGAACTTTCTGGGATGCTGGTATTCCCAATTGTAGTGAGAAGGTGGTCGAGTAGGATGTAGTGTCCCAATATATTTCGCCAAACATTGGCTTCCTCAGGGGAGTACACTGACCACTAATTTTAGTATAACCAGCTCTATCAAAACAAATCTAAAGAAGCAACAGATTAAACACAACATACATATATAATATATGGTAGATAAAGATACAATGCCGAAATTTCCCAAAAGGAACCAACCTTACTCAGTCCCAGCAGAAGGAACCTACATGTGGAGCCCCACACGAGGATGTAAGGAAACCCAAGCCCAGGGTCATGCAGAGAGCATAGTTCAGCCGTAGGGGGCAAGAACAGAACCCAACTAAAAGGAACAAAAAACCTAATGAATATTGAGTTCCTGATATAAAATCACTTGACAAAATGGAAAAGGGGAAGCCTGTGGGCTCACAATCACTTACTCTATTGCTGGAATACTATATATAAAAAAGGAGGAGAGGACGAGCAAGTTGTATGACAAATCTGCCTCAGGATAATGAAAGTGAGTCCATATGACAGCAAACACTGAAAATAATAAGATATAATGAAAATGTACTTACACAAAAATAAAAAATGAATGAAAAATGAAAAAGAAAAAATTATGAAATGATATAAAGAGACTGAGTCTGGCATCCCAATTAGAAGTACAACTTAGAATAGGCAGCAATGGATATAATTAAATTATCCATTTGTATGCTTGGAAATATTGAGATAGGAGATGTCAGGCATAGTAAAACGTATATGGACACTTACTATTAATCAGAACATCCAAGGGTTATATTTAGAATATCTAGTTTATATAATTAATAAGGAAGTAAGTAATATTAAGATATAAAGGCCCCAGGAGTGGAGTGTGTTACCTGTATCTCAGTGACATACGATCGCTCCCGTGTAGAGGAGAAGGATAATATCAGGTCACCTACGGCCAGGTGACAGATGCACACCGTAGGGGGACAGGAGTGCACCGCAAGGTAGTGAACCCTATGGCTGACTGCTGCGGATAGGAAACTGGGTGGTTGTGGAAAGCGGGACCAGAGGAGCACAACCGGGATCCTATAGGAAGCTAGAGCCAAGATTCCTTAGGGCGCGGAGTCTAAGACCCAGCAGGTCTTCTCCAGAGCCTCTAGTGGTGAGGATGTTATGCTGCAGGCTGGGTCCAGGTCGCGGCCCCTAGAGTCTCCTAGCTCACGCCCCGTAGGATAAGGGGACAAGAGGGGAAGCAGCAGCACAAGATATAAGAGTAACGGATAACAAGCTGAAGGTCAAGGGCCACAAGCAGACAAGGATAACGAAAGACAAGCCGAAGGTCAAGGGTCACGAGCAGACAGGGATAGTCGGGGACAAGCCAATAACGTAACAGAGAGACAGACGTAGCACACGGCAGGCAGGAACCCAAACACACAATGCCTAACAAACACATTGATCAGCAAAGCAGGCTTGCAGTGCACAGGTTAATATAGTGTTCTGTGATAGGGCCTGGGGTGGAGTCAGGCTGGGAGGAGATTATAAAGGAAGCCAGGTGAAAGGGTTCTGGCCTCTAAGATGAACACATGAGGAGGAAAGGTAAGATGGCAGACAGACATTAATGCATATCCATGACAGTACCCTCCCTCTTACGAGGCCTCCCCCTTCGCCACCTGGGCCCAGGTTTAGAGGGAAACTTCAGATGAAACTCCTTTAACAGACAAGGTGCAAAGACCTCAGATGCAGTGATCCAAGACCTCTCCTCAGGACCAAACCCTTTCCAATGAACGAGGTACTGAAGAACGCCTTTACAGAGTCGGGAGTCCAGAATTTGACTGATCTCGTACTCCTGATTATCCTCAGAGACAGGTGCCACGGTAGGGAGAGGACGAGAGAATTTATTGAGGACTAAAGGCTTTAGAAGAGCAACATGGAAGGAGTTAGTGATTTTAAGGCTTTTAGGAATCTGGAGTTTGAAACAAACCGGATTCAGTTTAGCAGTTACTGTGTATGGACCAATGAATCGTGGAGCAAACTTCAGAGAAGGAACACGGAGCTTGATGTTCCTGGTAGAGAGCCAGACTTTGTCCCCTGGCTGAAGAGAAGGCGGTTTACGCCTGCGGCGGTCGGCAAAGCCTTTGAATTTTTCAGCAGCTGCCCGGAGGGAATCATGAACGTGACCCCAAACGGAATTGAGAGACTCCTGAACCGAAGCCAAAGCTGGAATATCTGGAGAACAGATCATGGGAAGAGGAAGTTGAGGGTGTTTTCCATAAACTGTGAAAAAGGGTGTCTTCTGCGAACTGGTATTCACATGATTGTTATGGGAGAATTCTGCCCACGGGAGTAGAGAGGACCAATCGTCATGGTGAGAAGACACAAAGGTGCGAAGAAAGACCTCTAACTCCTGATTAACCCTCTCAGTCTGTTCATTGGATTGGGGATGGTAAGAAGAAGAAAAATCCAAGACAATCTTGAGGGATTTGCAAAAGGCTCTCCAAAAACGAGACGTGAATTGGACTCCCCTGTCGGAAACAATATGAGAAGGAACCCCATGAAGGTGAAGAATTTCTCGAATGAAAATGGGAACCAAGGCAGGGGCAGAAGGAAGACCAGGAAGAGGAACAAAATGAGCCATCTTGGAGAACCGATCGATTACCACCCAAATGACTGTATTATTCTCAGTCAGTGGGAGGTCGGTGATAAAATCCATGGAAATATGAGCCCAGTGCTCCTTAGGAATGGGCAAGAGCATGAGGAGACCAGCAGGAGCTTGTGTGGAGGATTTGGACTGAGCGCAGACATGACAAGCTTTAACGTAGTCTTTGACGTCTGAGCGGAGATTAGGCCACCAGTAGTGACGACTGATGAGTAGGAAGGAACGGAGGAATCCAGAATGGCCTGCCACCTTGGAATCATGTCCCCAACGAAGGATCTTAGCTCTTAGCTCGGTGGGGACAAAGGTCTTACCAGGCGGAATTTTTGACTTCAGGGTGGTAGAGTGGGCAACAATGCATGAGGTTGGAATGATCGGCTCAGGTTCAGGGGCGGACTCCTCGTTCAAAGTGTCAAATGACCTAGAGAGCGCATCAGCCCGACCGTTGCAGGAACCAGGTTTGTAAGTAATCGTGAAATTAAAACGGGACTGTGTCACTAACTCCTGCAGATGCTGTATTTGAGAACAGCAATGACGGGTATATACAGGTGTATACTGTGCCACTAACTCCTGCAGATGCCTGTATTATAGAACACCAATGACGGGTATATACAGGTGTATACTGTGCCACTAACTCCTGCAGATGCCTGTATTTGAGAACAGCAATGACGGATATACAGGTGTATACTGTGCCACTAACTCCTGCAGATGCTGTATTATAGAACACCAATGATGGGTATATACAGGTGTATACTGTGCCACTAACTCCTGCAGATGCCTGTATTATAGAACACCAATGACGGGTATATACAGGTGTATACTGTGACACTAACTCCTGCAGATGCCTGTATTATAGAACACCAATGACGGGTATATACCGGTGTATACTGTGCCACTAACTCCTGCAGATGCCTGTATTATAGAACACCAATGACGGGTATATACAGGTGTATACTGTGCCACTAACTCCTGCAGATGCCTGTATTTGAGAACAGCAATGATGGATATACAGGTGTATACTGTGCCACTAACTCCTGCAGATGCTGTATTTGAGAACAGCAATGACGGATATACAGGTGTATACTGTGCCACTAACTCCTGCAGATGCTGTATTTGAGAACAGCAATGACGGATATACAGGTGTTTACTGTGCCACTAACTCCTGCAGATGCCTGTATTATAGAACACCAATGACGGGTATATACAGGTGTATACTGTGCCACTAACTCCTGCAGATGCCTGTATTATAGAACACCAATGACGGGTATATACAGGTGTATACTGTGCCACTAACTCCTGCAGATGCCTGTATTATAGAACACCAATGACGGGTATATACAGGTGTATACTGTGCCACTAACTCCTGCAGATGCCTGTATTTGAGAACAGCAATGACGGATATACATGTGTATACTGTGTCACTAACTCCTGCAGATGCTGTATTTGAGAACAGCAATGACGGATATACAGGTGTATACTGTGCCACTAACTCCTGCAGATGCCTGTATTATAGAACACCAATGACGGGTATATACAGGTGTATTCTGTGCCACTAACTCCTGCAGATGCCTGTATTATAGAACACCAATGACGGGTATATACAGGTGTATACTGTGCCACTAACTCCTGCAGATGCCTGTATTATAGAACACCAATGACGGGTATATACAGGTGTATACTGTGCCACTAACTCCTGCAGATGCCTGTATTATAGAACACCAATGACGGGTATATACAGGTGTATACTGTGCCATTAACTCCTGCAGATGCCTGTATTATAGAACACCAATGACGGGTATATACAGGTGTATACTGTGCCACTAACTCCTGCAGATGCTGTACAGTATTTGAGAACAGCAATGACGGATATACAGGTGTATACTGTGCCACTAACTCCTGCAGATGCTGTATTTGAGAACAGCAATGACGGATATACAGGTGTATACTGTGCCACTAATTCCTGCAGATGCCTGTATTATAGAACACCAATGACGGGTATATACAGGTGTATTCTGTGCCACTAACTCCTGCAGATGCCTGTATTATAGAACACCAATGACGGGTATATACAGGTGTATACTGTGCCACTAACTCCTGCAGATGCCTGTATTATAGAACACCAATGACGGGTATATACAGGTGTATACTGTGCCACTAACTCCTGCAGATGCCTGTATTATAGAACACCAATGACGGGTATATACAGGTGTATACTGTGCCACTAACTCCTGCAGATGCCTGTATTATAGAACACAAATGACGGGTATATACAGGTGTATACTGTGCCACTAACTCCTGCAGATGCTGTATTTGAGAACAGCAATGACGGATATACATGTGTATACTGTGCCACTAACTCCTGCAGATGCTGTATTTGAGAACAGCAATGACGGATATACATGTGTATACTGTGTCACTAACTCCTGCAGATACTGTATTTGAGAACACCAATGACGGGTATATACAGGTGTATACTGTGCCACTAACTCCTGCAGATGCCTGTATTATAGAACACCAATGACGGGTATATACAGGTGTATACTGTGCCACTAACTCCTGCAGATGCCTGTATTATAGAACACCAATGACGGGTATATACAGGTGTATACTGTGCCACTAACTCCTGCAGATGCTGTATTATAGAACACCAATGATGGGTATATACAGGTGTATACTGTGCCACTAACTCCTGCAGATGCCTGTATTATAGAACACCAATGACGGGTATATACAGGTGTATACTGTGACACTAACTCCTGCAGATGCCTGTATTATAGAACACCAATGACGGGTATATACCGGTGTATACTGTGCCACTAACTCCTGCAGATGCCTGTATTATAGAACACCAATGACGGGTATATACAGGTGTATACTGTGCCACTAACTCCTGCAGATGCCTGTATTTGAGAACAGCAATGACGGATATACAGGTGTATACTGTGCCACTAACTCCTGCAGATGCTGTATTTGAGAACAGCAATGACGGATATACAGGTGTATACTGTGCCACTAACTCCTGCAGATGCCTGTATTTGAGAACAGCAATGACGGATATACAGGTGTATACTGTGCCACTAACTCCTGCAGATGCCTGTATTTGAGAACAGCAATGACGGATATACAGGTGTATACTGTGCCACTAACTCCTGCAGATGCTGTATTTGAGAACAGCAATGACGGATATACAGGTGTTTACTGTGCCACTAACTCCTGCAGATGCCTTTATTATAGAACACCAATGACGGGTATATACAGGTGTATACTGTGCCACTAACTCCTGCAGATGCCTGTATTATAGAACACCAATGACGGGTATATACAGGTGTATACTGTGCCACTAACTCCTGCAGATGCCTGTATTATAGAACACCAATGACGGGTATATACAGGTGTATACTGTGCCACTAACTCCTGCAGATGCCTGTATTTGAGAACAGCAATGACGGATATACAGGTGTATACTGTACCACTAACTCCTGCAGATGCTGTATTTGAGAACAGCAATGACGGATATACATGTGTATACTGTGTCACTAACTCCTGCAGATGCTGTATTTGAGAACAGCAATGACGGATATACAGGTGTATACTGTGCCACTAACTCCTGCAGATGCCTGTATTATAGAACACCAATGATGGGTATATACAGGTGTATACTGTGCCACTAACTCCTGCAGATGCCTGTATTATAGAACACCAATGACGGGTATATACAGGTGTATTCTGTGCCACTAACTCCTGCAGATGCCTGTATTATAGAACACCAATGACGGGTATATACAGGTGTATACTGTGCCACTAACTCCTGCAGATGCCTGTATTATAGAACACCAATGACGGGTATATACAGGTGTATACTGTGCCACTAACTCCTGCAGATGCCTGTATTATAGAACACCAATGACGGGTATATACAGGTGTATACTGTGCCATTAACTCCTGCAGATGCCTGTATTATAGAACACCAATGACGGGTATATACAGGTGTATACTGTGCCACTAACTCCTGCAGATGCTGTACAGTATTTGAGAACAGCAATGACGGATATACAGGTGTATACTGTGCCACTAACTCCTGCAGATGCCTGTATTATAGAACACCAATGACGGGTATATACAGGTGTATACTGTGCCACTAACTCCTGCAGATGCCTGTATTATAGAACACCAATGACGGGTATATACAGGTGTATACTGTGCCACTAACTCCTGCAGATGCCTGTATTATAGAACACAAATAACGGGTATATACAGGTGTACACTGTGTCACTAACTCCTGCAGATGCTGTATTTGAGAACACCAATGACGGGTATATACAGGTGTATACTGTGCCACTAACTCCTGCAGATGCCTGTATTATAGAACACAAATGACGGGTATATACAGGTGTATACTGTGCCACTAACTCCTGCAGATGCTGTATTTGAGAACAGCAATGATGGATATACATGTGTATACTGTGCCACTAACTCCTGCAGATGCTGTATTTGAGAACAGCAATGACGGATATACATGTGTATACTGTGTCACTAACTCCTGCAGATGCCTGTATTAGAGAACAGCAATGACGGGTATATACAGGTGTATACTGTGCCACTAACTCCTGCAGATGCTGTATTTGAGAACAGCAATGACGGATATACATGTGTATACTGTGCCACTAACTCCTGCAGATGCTGTATTTGAGAACAGCAATGACGGATATACAGGTGTATACTGTGCCACTAACTCCTGCAGATGCCTGTATTTGAGAACAGCAATGACGGATATACAGGTGTATACTGTGCCACTAACTCCTGCAGATGCTGTATTATAGAACACCAATGACAGGTATATACAGGTGTATACTGTGCCACTAACTCCTGCAGATGCCTGTATTATAGAACACCAATGACGGGTATATACAGGTGGATAACCTCACTAATGGCCCTAGGCGTACCCAGAGAAATGTCTCACGATGTGAGACAGGGAAAAAAAAAATCTTCAGTAAGTTTTGGTATCTGTTGACCTCTGACGAAAGGGTCAGCAGATACATTAAACCTTACCCGGAGATAACATACAAACGTTCGCGTTCTATTCGAGATATCACAATATCCAGTCACTATGCCGCTGACACTATCCCTAAGCCTACGAAGACAGGTACCTACCCATGTGGGAAATTTAACTTTTGCCGTTACATATTAAAAGGTCAAAATATTAATTTACCCAATGGAGATGATTGGGCACCCAAATGTAGAGTTACATGCCAAACAACAGGAATTGTTTATCTTATGAAATGCAGCTGCGGGCCATTCTACATAGGTAAAACAAAAATATTTTTTTTTTGTAGGATTCGGGACCATGTCTCTGCAATTTCCAAAAAACTGATGGAAACACCCATCAGTCGCCACATGGGCCTTTTTCATAACCACAATCTCAAAATGATAGGCTTTTTTGCCTTGGAACATCCTTCCTCCAATGAGAGAGGTGGAGACGTTGATCGACGTTTGCTCCAAATTGAAGCAAAATGGATCTATCGCCTCCAAGCCCCAAAATACCCGGGCCTAAACGAAGGCATTAGTTACAAACCCTTTTTGTAATAACCATCCATAATATGGTAGAGCCTGGATTCGAGCCCTCTGGCAAACCTGTGCAAATTCCTTTCATCCTTGCCCGTTTTTTTTTTTTTTTTTCCCTGTCTCACATCGTGAGACATTTCTCTGGGTACGCCTAGGGCCATTAGTGAGGTTATCCCACTTTCCCTTCCCTCCATTTCCTCACCCCCCCCCCTCCACCTATGGTCACTCTCTGGCCGACTCCTATACAGGAGAGCTATTGTCACCCAGGGATACAGGATTACCATCTTCACTGTAATCCCAGTTGCTCTCAGCAATAATGTTATAAATATCGGAAATATGTATATAATTAATATTATTAGTCTAAGTAATCTTTTTTATTGGTTTGTTCCTTTATTCAATCAAATTGATGTATTCTCTGTAGGTTACTAAGCAGTACCTCTCACTTTCTGTATGCCTTACATGTATATGTCCTGACATCACAGCAGGCTATACTTCCAAATTTCATCATTAAACACTTACCCTATCTGTTTGTATAATTTTCCTTTTCCGCTGCATACTATTGCAGCTTGAACAGTTATTGCATTCACCGACATCTGCGCTTGCAGTGTTTGGTTTCACCAGCTTGTGACAACCACAAAGATCCACTACGGGCGCTAGGGGGCAGTCATCAGTATGCATCTATGCCGCTGAACCTGAGCGGAGGCACGGGTGTTATGACTGTCCGCAATTGTGACCCAGTCCTGCTGGAGATGATCGCGTGCACTGAGACAGCATCGGCAATATTTGCGTCGCCCACATGGGGGCGCTGCCGTGCGCACCGCTTTCCATCTGATGGATCTCTCTGCACATGCGACCTTTCTCCTATCAGCAGGTTTTTTTTTTTTTTTTTGCTGATGTCATTACCCAGCGCCCGTAGTACGCCGCTGACGTGATTACGTCATATGCGGTGCTGCCATTCAATTGCACACCAGGGATATAAATAGGACCCATGCTGGTAACAACTCGGTCATGGGATCCTTTCTGGGAGCCACGCTAACCGCACAGAGTAAACAGGTATGTACCCACACCCAAAGCATCAAGCCCACTTTTGCTGGGCTGCTTTCTCTATACAAATTATTGAATTGTTCTTTGTTCATGCAGATCAGATATATTTTGTTGGCTTGGATTAAGCCTTTAGCTGCATCTCTGCAATGAACAATCAAAACCTTTGTGAAGAGATCTCAAGGTAAATGCCCCATCTTTCATGGGCTGCAGGGCCCACTATATGTTTTCTTTGGACCCTGAAGTGTTTTTATATCAGGCCTTGGTTGACTCCTCTCCACCCTTTTTTCTCTCCTTTTTCCCTGCCTTTGGCATTATCTATAGACATTGAACCAGGTGCTGTGGATTTGCTACATGTGCCTGTTGCCCCTTATGCTGTTATTCCTGGTCTCCCAGAATATGCACCCATTGCTATATCAATATGTAAGTTAATGAAATTTTATTTGCTATATTGCACTATATATAGTAGATCTGCGTGTAGTCATATTATTTGACAAACATTCTTAAGAGAGTCCTTTTGTCCTTTTTTCCTTTTTCTTTTGATATATATCTTAGATTGGACTAGCCTAGGTGCTAACCCAATATCCCCCTATTTGGATTTTGTGGATCCTATGCGCAGGCTGTTTCGAACCCGGACACTGTCCAACACAGATATCGGCTACTCCATATAGTGTTCCCAGTATATTTGATCCACCACAGGGACACTTATCTGGTTGTAAGGGCCATCAGGATTTCAGAGGTACTGCCTTATATATACCTTTATTCTCCAGCAATGTATTATACACTTTATTTGAGTAATTAATTAAATATATATATATTTTTTTTTACTTTGATGTTTAAAAATTATATAACTATGAACTGTTTATATTATTTTTAGATTGATATAGAGTCTCCAAACGTCCCTGAAGAAGCCTAGATTAGGCGAAAGATGTAGGACTGTTATGTTGGTGACTCACAAGGACAAAGTGCACTGCGTTGTACTCTTCCTCAAATATCTTTTAAATGTATTGTAACCTATGAATAAATTGTTATTTTTTATCAACCTTCTCTTTTTATCTATTCTATCCATTGGTATAATCAATACAAGCACCGTTATAGTCCCATGCACACACCCTCCCATTTCTGGGATTTCCCCAAACAATTCACAGGGATGCAGGTGCTGACCTATACCTATTTTGTTCCTCGTGTTAGCTCTACAAACCTTATTTACCAATGACGGGTATATACAGGTGTATACTGTGCCACTAACTCCTGCAGATGCCTGTATTTGAGAACAGCAATGACGGGTATATACAGGTGTATACTGTGCCACTAACTCCTGCAGATGCTGTATTTGAGAACAGCAATGACGGGTATATACAGGTGTATACTGTCCCACTAACTCCTGCAGATGCCTGTATTATAGAACAGCAATGACGGGTATATACAGGTGTATACTGTGCCACTAACTCCTGCAGATGCCTTTATTAGAGAACAGCAATGACGGGTATATACAGGTGTACACTGTGCCACTAACTCCTGCAGATGCCTGTATTAGAGAACAGCAATGACGGGTATATACAGGTGTATACTGTGCCACTAACTCCTGCAGATCCCTGTATTAGAGAACAGCAATGACGGGTATATACGGGTGTATACTGTGCCACTAACTCCTGCAGATGCCTGTATTAGAGAACAGCAATGACGGGTATATACAGGTGTATACTGTGTCACTAACTCCTGCAGATGCTGTATTTGAGAACAGCAATGACGGATATACAGGTGTATACTGTGCCACTAACTCCTGCAGATGCCTGTATTATAGAACACCAATGACGGGTATATACAGGTGTATTCTGTGCCACTAACTCCTGCAGATGACTGTATTATAGAACACCAATGACGGGTATATACAGGTGTATGCTGTGCCACTAACTCCTGCAGATGCCTGTATTATAGAACACCAATGACAGGTATATATAGGTGTATACTGTGCCACTAACTCCTGCAGATGCTGTATTTGAGAACAGCAATGACGGTTATACAGGTGTATACTGTGCCACCAACTCCTGCAGATGCCTGTATTATAGAACACCAATGACGGGTATGTACAGGTGTATACTGTGCCACTAACTCCTGCAGATGCCTGTATTATAGAACACCAATGACGGGTATATACAGGTGTATACTGTGCCACTAACTCCTGCAGATGCCTGTATTATAGAACACCAATGACGGGTATATACAGGTGTATACTGTGCCACTAACTCCTGCAGATGCTGTATTTGAGAACACCAATGACGGGTATATACAAGTGTATACTGTGCCACTAACTCCTGCAGATGCTGTATTTGAGAACAGCAATGACGGATATACAGGTGTATACTGTGTCACTAACTCCTGCAGATGCCTGTATTATAGAACACCAATGACGGGTATATACAGGTGTATTCTGTGCCACTAACTCCTGCAGATGCCTGTATTATAGAACACCAATGACGGGGATATAGAGGTGTATACTGTGCCACTAACTCCTGCAGATGCCTGTATTATAGAACACCAATGACGGGTATATACAGGTGTATACTGTGCCACTAACTCCTGCAGATGCCTGTATTATAGAACACCAATGATGGGTATATACAGGTGTATACTGTGCCACTAACTCCTGCAGATGCCTGTATTATAGAACACCAATGACGGGTATATACAAGTGTATACTGTGCCACTAACTCCTGCAGATGCCTGTATTTGAGAACAGCAATGACGGATATACAGGTGTATACTGTGCCACTAACTCCTGCAGATGCCTGTATTTGAGAACAGCAATGACGGATATACAGTTCTATACTGTGCCACTAACTCCTGCAGATGCTGTATTTGAGAACAGCAATGACGGATATACAGGTGTTTACTGTGCCACTAACTCCTGCAGATGCCTGTTTTATAGAACACCAATGACGGGTATATACATGTGTATACTGTGCCACTAACTCCTGCAGATGCCTGTATTATAGAACACCAATGACGGGTATATACAGGTGTATACTGTGCCACTAACTCCTGCAGATGCCTGTATTATAGAACACCAATGACGGGTATAAACAGGTGTATACTGTGCCACTAACTCCTGCAGATGCCTGTATTTGAGAACAGCAATGACGGATATACAGGTGTATACTGTGCCACTAACTCCTGCAGATGCTGTATTTGAGAACAGCAATGACGGATATACATGTGTATACTGTGTCACTAACTCCTGCAGATGCTGTATTTGAGAACAGCAATGACGGGTCTATACAGGTATATACTGTGCCACTAACGCCTGCAGATGCCTGTATTATAGAACACCAATGACGGGTATATACAGGTGTATTCTGTGCCACTAACTCCTGCAGATGCCTGTATTATAGAACACCAATGACGGGTATATACAGGTGTATACTGTGCCACTAACTCCTGCAGATGCCTGTATTTGAGAACAGCAATGACGGGTATATACAGGTGTATACTGTGCCACTAACTCCTGCAGATGCTGTATTTGAGAACAGCAATGACGGATATACAGGTGTATACTGTGCCACTAACTCCTGCAGATGCTGTATTTGAGAACAGCAATGACGGATATACAGGTGTATACTGTGCCACTAACTCCTGCAGATGCCTGTATTTGAGAACAGCAATGACGGGTATATATAGGTGTATACTGTGCCACTAACTCCTGCAGATGCCTGTATTTGAGAACAGCAATGACGGATATACAGGTGTATACTGTGCCACTAACTCCTGCAGATGCCTGTATTCAGTGCCGATCCTGACCTCCCTGGGGCCCTAAGCAAAATTCTGCTAAGGGGCCCTCTACCTGACCCGTGATACCGTGAGCTATGTAAACCATTTGCCATTGCTACACAGTCACACCTGACACTTCAGTGCTCCCAATACAATCCTTCCTCCTTTAAACAAAACAGTCAAAGAATAAGTACAACAATATAGAACAGAATGAGCACCCAGAAGGGAGACCAGAGGATTAGGATGTGGGCAGAACATCACCCAGAAGCGAGACCAGAGGATTAGGATGTGGGCAGAACAGCACCCAGCAGGGAGACCAGAGGATTTGGATGTTGGCAGAATACAGCACCCACCAAGGAGACCAGAGGATTAGGATGTGGGCAGAACACAGCACCCAGCAGGGAGACCAGAGGATTAGGATGTGGGCAGAACACAGCACCCAGCAAGGAGACCAGAGGATTAGGATGTGGGCAGTACACAGCACCCAGCAAGGAGACCAGAGGATTAGGATGTGGACAGAACACAGCACCCACCAAGGAGACCAGAGGATTAGGATGTGGGCAGAACACAGCACCCAGCAGGGAGACCAGAGGATTAGGATGTGGGCAGTACACAGCACCCAGCAAGGAGACCAGAGGATTAGGATGTGGACAGAACACAGCACCCAGCAAGGAGACCAGAGGATTAGGATGTGGGCAGAACACAGCACCCAGCAAGGAGACCAGAGGATTAGAATGTGGGCAGAACAGCACCCAGCAAGGAGAACAGAGGATTAGGATGTGGGCAGAACACAGCACCCAGCAAGGAGACCAGAGGATTAGGATGTGGGCAGAACACAGCACCCAGCAAGGAGACCAGAGGATTAGGATGTGGGCAGAACACAGCACCCAGCAAGGAGACCAGAGGATTAGGATGTGGGCAGAACAGCACCCAGCAAGGAGACCAGAGGATTAGGATGTGGGCAGAACAGCACCCAGCAGGGAGACCAGAGGATTAGGATGTGGGCAGAACACAGCACCCAGCAAGGAGACCAGAGGATTAGGATGTGGGCAGAACACAGCACCCAGCAGGGAGACCAGAGGATTGGGATGTGGGCAGAACAGCACCCAGCAAGGAGACCAGAGGATTGGGATGTGGGCAGAACAGCACCCAGCAAGGAGACCAGAGGATTAGGATGTGGGCAGAACACAGCACCCAGCAAGGAGACCAGAGGATTAGGATGTGGGCAGAACACAGAACCCAGCAGGGAGACCAGAGGATTAGTATGTGGGCAGAACAGCACCCAGCAAGGAGACCAGAGTATTGGGATGTGGGCAGAACACAGCACCCAGCAAGGAGACCAGAGGATTGGGATGTGGGCAGAACACAGCACCCAGCAAGGAGACCAGAGGAGTAGGATGTGGGCAGAACACAGCACCCAGCAGGGAGACCAGAGGATTGGGATGTGGGCAGAACAGCACCCAGCAAGGAGACCAGAGGATTAGGATGTGGGCAGAACAGCACCCAGCAAGGAGACCAGAGGATTGGGATGTGGGTAGAACACAGCACCCAGCAAGGAGACCAGAGGATTAGGATGTGGACAGAACACAGCATCCAGCAGGGAGACCAGAGGATTAGGATGTGGGCAGAACAGCACCCAGCAAGGAGACCAGAGGATTGGGATGTGGGCAGAACAGCACCCAGCAAGGAGACCAGAGGATTAGGATGTGGGCAGAACCGCACCCAGCAAGGAGACCAGAGGATTAGGATGTGGGCAGAACAGCACCCAGCAAGGAGACCAGAGGATTGGGATGTGGGCAGAACACAGCACCCAGCAAGGAGACCAGAGGATTGGGATGTGGGTAGAACACAGCACCCAGCAAGGAGACCAGAGGATTAGGATGTGGGCAGAACAGCACCCAGCAAGGAGACCAGAGGATTGGGATGTGGGTAGAACAGCACCCAGCAAGGAGACCAGAGGATTGGGATGTGGGCAGAACACAGCACCCAGCAAGGAGACCAGAGGAGTAGGATGTGGGCAGAACACAGCACCCAGCAGGGAGACCAGAGGATTGGGATGTGGGCAGAACAGCACCCAGCAAGGAGACCAGAGGATTAGGATGTGGGCAGAACAGCACCCAGCAAGGAGACCAGAGGATTGGGATGTGGGTAGAACACAGCACCCAGCAAGGAGACCAGAGGATTAGGATGTGGACAGAACACAGCACCCAGCAGGGAGACCAGAGGATTAGGATGTGGACAGAACACAGCACCCAGCAAGGAGACCAGAGGATTAGGATGTGGACAGAACACAGCACCCAGCAGGGAGACCAGAGGATTAGGATGTGGGCAGAACAGCACCCAGCAAGGAGACCAGAGGATTGGGATGTGGGCAGAACACAGCACACAGCAAGGAGACCAGAGGATTGGGATGTGGGTAGAACACAGCACCCAGCAGGGAGACCAGAGGATTAGGATGTGGGTAGAACACAGCACCCAGCAGGGAGACCAGACGATTGGGATGTGGGTAGAACACAGCACCCAGCAAGGAGACCAGAGGATTGGGATGTGGGTAGAACAGCACCCAGCAAGGAGACCAGAGGATTGGGATGTGGGTAGAACACAACACCCAGCAAGGAGACCAGAGGATTGGGATGTGGGTAGAACACAGCACCCAGCAAGGAGACCAGAGGATTGGGATGTGGGCAGAACACAGCACCCAGCAAGGAGACCAGAGGATTGGGATGTGGGCAGAACACAGCACCCAGCAAGGAGACCAGAGGATTAGGATGTGGGCAGAACACAGCACCCAGCAAGGAGACCAGAGGATTGGGATGTGGGCAGAACACAGCACCCAGCAAGGAGACCAGAGGATTGGGATGTGGGTAGAACACAGCACCCAGCAAGGAGACCAGAGGATTAGGATGTGGGCAGAACACAGCACCCAGCAAGGAGACCAGAGGATTGGGATGTGGGCAGAACACAGCACCCAGCAAGGAGACCAGAGGATTGGGATGTGGGCAGAACACAGCACCCAGCAAGGAGACCAGAGGATTGGGATGTGGGCAGAACACAGCACCCAGCAAGGAGACCAGAGGATTGGGATGTGGGCAGAACACAGCACCCAGCAAGGAGACCAGAGGATTGGGATGTGGGCAGAACACAGCACCCAGCAAGGAGACCAGAGGATTAGGATGTGGGCAGAACAGCACCCAGCAAGGAGACCAGAGGATTGGGATGTGGGCAGAACACAGCATCCAGCAGGGAGACCAGAGGATTAGGATGTGGGTAGAACGCAGCACATAGTTATTCCTAGTCTATTGCCAATCATGATGGAGTGTGATTTCATGTTGCAGATATCCCACACATTAGTGAATTCTGCATTCAGCTATTTCAGCCTTGCTGTCCCTTGTGATGGTGCATTGTACACCAAGAGATCTTCTGATTTCTGTTGACTTTAGAATCACCATATCTACCCTGCTATAAACACACACAATACAGATTGCACCTTTTCTGCCTGCTATCTGACACCCCCATTACTTCAGTGTTTACACAAGCCTTGTATAAGATTATTGCAGTGGGGGCTGACTGTTCACTTTGCATGAAAAGAGACAGCTTTTAGAAGTCAGGCACGGAGGGCTCAAGGTTAAGAGGCAGCTCAGCACTTCTAGAGGGAACAGTAATGAGAGGAGAGGATGAGAGTCACACAGCAGACAGTTAAACAAGCAGGAAGATCAGACTAGAAGAATCCGAAGGTGGTGAGAGTCAAAGTACAGGGAGCATCAGATACAAGGGGCTTCTACAACAATGCTTGGGGAAGAATTATGATTAGTCACGGTACCTCAATAATCATATTGACCCACGCATCACTTCCCTGCCATCCCACGCTGACACACTGAGCTGTGTCGGCTCTCTGCCACCCCCTGCAGGCTGGAAGGAGGAGAACACACACTCTTCTCTCCAGCTATCTTACCACACTCAAGCTGACTAGACTCGGGCAGAGCCGATCCGCCCTATGACATGAGGGGGAGGCGGGGCCTCGAGTAATTTGCGGGGCTCTACGCAGCTTGCGTAGTGAGCGTATAGGGTGGATCGGCTCTGCCTGTATTATAGAACACCAATGACGGGTATATACAGGTGTATACTGTGCCACTAACTCCTGCAGATGCTGTATTTGAGAACAGCAATGACGGATATACAGGTGTATACTGTGCCACTAACTCCTGCAGATGCCTGTAATATAGAACACCAATGACAGGTATATACAGGTGTATACTGTGCCACTAACTCCTGCTGATGCCTGTATTATAGAACACCAATGAAGGGTATATACAGGTGTATACTGTGCCACTAACTCCTGCAGATGCTGTATTTGAGAACAGCAATGACGGATATACAGGTGTTTACTGTGACACTAACTCCTGCAGATGCCTGTATTATAGAACACCAATGACGGGTATATACAGGTGTATACTGTGACACTAACTCCTGCAGATGCCTGTATTATAGAACACCAATGACGGGTATATACAGGTGTATACTGTGACACTAACTCCTGCAGATGCCTGTATTATAGAACACCAATGACGGGTATATACAGGTGTATACTTTGCCACTAACTCCTGCAGATGCCTGTATTTGAGAACAGCAATGACGGATATACAGGTGTATACTGTGCCACTAACTCCTGCAGATGCCTGAGAAAATAAAACAGAGCATAGAACACACTGTCCCTGCCTATGTATCTCTTTCCCTGCACACCAACTGTGCCACTAACTCCTGCAGATGCGTGTATTTGAGAACAGCAATGACGGATATACAGGTGTATACTGTGCCACTAACTCCTGCAGATGCCTGAGAAAATAAAACAGAACATAGAACACACTGTCCCTGCCTATGTATCTCTTTCCCCGCACGCCAACTGTGCCACTAACTCCTGCAGATGCCTGTATTTGAGAACAGCAATGACGGATATACAGGTGTATACTGTGCCACTAACTCCTGCAGATGCCTGAGAAAATAAAATAGAACATAGAACACACTGTCCCTGCCTATGTATCTCTTTCCCTGCACGCCAACTGTGCCACTAACTCCTGCAGATGTCTGTATTTGAGAACAGCATCGACGGATATACAGGTGTATACTGTGCCACTAACTCCTGCAGATGCCTGAGAAAATAAAACAGAACATAGAACACACTGTCCCCGCCTATGTATCTCTTTTTCTGCACGCCAACACACTACACAAGGCCGATGCGCTGGCGGCCCTTTATAGTGTGGGTCGTGTACTAAACCCCCTGAGCTATAATTGGCCACAGGCATCCTGCCTGTGGCCAATTATGGCTCTCCTCGCTGCCGGCGCTGTGATTGGCCAAGCATGCGGGGTCACAGTGCATGCTTGGCCAATCACAGCGCCGGGATTGCACTGCGATGGCGCAGTGCATTGTGGGCCATTCGCGTCACTCGAATTTGGTGCGAACGGCCCAAATCGTTCGATCTTCGTCGAACGAACGATCAGCCGATGTTCGAGTCGAACGTATGTTCGACTCGAACACGAAGCTCATCCCTATCCTTCATACATGTAAACAACCATGACAGGTCCTCTATATACTTATATATACATGTATAGAGCCATTACAGGTCCACTTTAGTTGTCATGATATAAAATAATGGATGTGGGGGCATTTTGGTAGGCTTGATTTTTTTTTGGGGGGGGGGGCAGCATTTCGTTCTTGGTACCAGGCAGCACAATGTCTTGGGCCAGCACTGGATGGGAGCTCAGTTTTTACTGTTCATTGTCAAGATTACAATAAAGATGAAAAATAAAATGAGTACAATAAAAAAAACTTGTTATGTATATGTATTGATTTTGTGGTCCTTACTATAATTCTCCTTAAAGGTTCATCTACAGTCTTAAAACTCTAATTTAGCCACTTTACTCGCCAACTATTTTTTGCTGGATAACAAACTCAGTTCTTTTTGTCAGTTTATTGAAAGATGTTCTTGTAGTCACCTCAGTTAAATGATCAAGTCCCTCCATATTAAGGCAAATCAAAATTTGTCCACCCAAAATCAGGGCCGGACTGGCCCACCGGGAAAATTCCCGGTGGGCTGGCTGCCAGGCTGCTCCCGGGGCCGCTGTGAGGGCAGCGGCGCCAGAAAAAAAATATGGCTGCGGGGCCGGGCCGACATGCAACTCTGCATGCGCCAGCGCAGTTCTGAAACTAGCCGTGCTCGGGAAAGCCCATACACGCTCTGCAATTTCCGGAAGTGACATGATGGCACAGAGCGGCGTCATTTTTAAAAGGTAAGCAGTAGTGCGCCGGTGCCACTCAGTGAGGTGAGGTCTCGTCTGGCGTGTCGTTTGCCTCTTCCTACATCCCCCGCAGCCTCTGAACGCCTGTCCCCCCCTCCGCAAGCCTCTGACCTCCTGTTCCCCCCCTGCAGCCTCTGACCTCCTGTCCCCCCTGCAGCCTCTGACCTCCTGTCCCCCCTGCAGCCTCTGACCTCCTGTCCCCCCCTGCAGCCGCTGACCTCCTGTCCTCCCCCGCAGCCTCTGACCTCCTGTCCACCCCTCTGCAGCCTCTGACCTCCTGCCTCCTGTCCCCCTATAGCCTCTGACCTCCTGTCCACCCCTCCGCAGCCTCTGACCTCCTGCCTCCTCTCCCCCCTCTGCAGCCTCTGACCTCCTGTCCCCCCCGCAGCCTCTGACCTCCTGTCCCCCCCTCCGCAGCCTCTGACCTCCTGTCCCCCTCTGCAGCCTCTGACCTCCTGCCTCCTGTCCCCCCCTCCGCAGCCTCTGACCTCCTGTCCCCCCATCTGCAGCCTATGACCTCCTGTCCCCCCCTCCGCAGCCTCTGACCTCCTGTCCCCCCTCCGCAGCCTCTGACCTCCCCTGTACCATCCGTAGCCTCTGACCTCCCCTGTACCATCCACAGCCTCTGACCTCCCCTGTACCATCCACAGCCTCTGACCTCCCCTGTACCATCCACAGCCTCTGACCTCCCCTGTACCATCCGCAGCCTTTGACATCCCCTGTACCATCCGCAGCCTCTGACCTCTCCTGTACCATCCGCAGCCTCTGACCTCTCCTGTACCATTCACAGCCTCTGACCTCTCCTCTACCATCCGCAACCTCTGACCTCCCCTGTACCATCCGCAGCCTCTAACCTCTTCTGTACCATCTGCAGCCTCTGACCTCTCCTGTACCATCCACAGCCTCTGACCTCTCCTGTACCATCCGCAGCCTCTGACCTCTCCTGTACAATTCGCAGCCTCTGACCTCTCCTGTACCATCCGCAGCCTCTGACCTCTCCTGTACCATCCGCAGCCTCTGACCTCCCCTGTACCATCCGCAGCCTCTGACCTCTTCTGTACCATCTGCAGCCTCTGGGCTCTTCTGTACCATCTGCAGCCTCTGACCTCTCCTGTACCATCTGCAGCCTTTGACCTCTTCTGTACCATCCGCACCCTCTGACCTCTTCTGTACCATATGCAGCCTCTGACCATCTCTTGTCTTATATCACGTCTGGAGCGGAGTCAAGAGTGGGAGTGCCCCCAGGATGGGGGTCATGGGAGAAGTCAGACATGTATGGACTTTGGAGAGGAAACTATGGGATAAAACCAGAGCCACCACGCTGGAGCCGACTGACTGAGCCCTGCACCGTGCACCTGAGAGGAAGTCAGTGACAGCACCGCTAGGCCAGTCTGAGGGGGGAGTCAATACAATATTGTAAGGGGCCACTGATCTAAAGGTTTCCCCCTTATATCAGTAAACCCCCTTACCGTTTTCTTTTTGCGGAAGGTGGTCTCTGGTCAGAGTCCTCCCCACATTCCCAGAGTTCCCCTTTACATCATAGTCTGCAGGATTCCACCCTTCAGTGAAAGGGGGCACTCTGATGTAAAGGGGAATGAAGTAAAGGGGAATGCAGTGGACTCTGATATAAGTGGGGTCTCTGGTCACCAGTGCCTCCCTTTATATCAGAGTTTGACCCCTTTCACGCTGAGGTGCTGTGCAGGCGCTATAACGGTAAAAATAGCGCCTGCAAAGCGCCCTGAACGAGCCGCTCCTCACACTCCAGTATGAAAGCCCCGAGGGCTTTCACACTAGAGCGGTGCGCTGGCAGGACGCTAAAAAATGTCCTGCTAGCAGCATCTTTGGAGCAGTGGAGGAGCGGTGTGTATACCGTTCCTCCACCGTTCCTGCCTTTTGAAATTAATGGACACCGTGGCTATACCGCCGGAAAAGCGCATTTTGCTGGCGCTTTGCGGGTGGTTTTAACCCTTTTTCGGCCATTAGCGGGGATTAAAAGCGCCCCGCTAGGGGCCGAATAGCGCCGCAAAATTAACGGTAAAGCACTGCTAAAAATAGCGCTGCTTTATCGCTGACTCACGCATCGCCCCAGTGTGAAAGGGGCCTTCCCACTTAGATCATGATCTGCAATGTTCCCCTTTATGTCAGAGTTCCCTTGCACTGTAAAGGGGAATCCTGCAGACTCCTGATATATGGGGGAACTCTGTGCTGGCTGAGTTATAATAATCTGACCTTCAAGTAAATGGAGAAATATGTTTTTTGACATCTGTTTAACTTAAACACATTGCTAATAGCTTTAGCTACATATTTATAGCTTAAATATTGATATTTGCACTGAAAACTGCCATTTTAGGCACTTTTTTTTGCAAATGTGTCTGTGCCAGTAAATGATAAAATGTGTGCTGTATATAAATTCCATGTCTCTCTTATCTATATATAATACACTCTTCAAATGTGCTTTAAAATGCATGGTTTTCCTTTTTATGTACAAGAAAATAATGACGTTATGATGTTGGGCTGGTATAATAATGCTATGGGGCTGGTATGAAATTATTTCCAGGGCTGGTTTTTATTCCCAGTCCGGCCCTGCCCAAAATTAAAACCTGGATTTGGGTTAAATTTGGCTTAAATCAGGGCATAGCTATAGCCATAGCAGTCTATGTGGCTACTGTGGGGCCCAGGGGTGAGAGGAGGCCCCACTAGGGGTGTAGCTGGGAAATAGACACAGATCCCTCTAGTTTCCTCCCCATTTGTGAGTAGATTAAATGCCTTCAAAGCTTCTGGCCAACCTCAACATAATTCTGATATTAACCTTTCGCAAGGTTAATAAGCTGATAAAAACGGATATGATGAAAGGCGCATGTGCGAAGGACTCCAAGATGGCCGCTTAAGCCAGGAGCTCCGCTTCACCCCAGCCGATCGGCGCACCGCATGACTGCCTGCGACTAGCAGTCCAGCAGATGACCACCCCAGCACCTAGGGGACACTCCTGGGAGCCGATCCATGCACAAGGGGACGGCCAGGAGAGACCTACGACCGCAACTCAGCCTAAAACCGGACCCGCTCAGATCCAAGATGGCGGCCGCAATACAGGCAGGCTCAGACAAGGAGGAGGAGATGACTGCGCTCACAGCCCTTCATCCCCCACTGGCAACACCAGGCCCCGCAGTTAGTACTAATCTCACAGATGCACCCTCCCCAGCCTCCACAGAATCACTAATAGGACACACAATGAAGGATTTACTATTCTTCCCTATGGGGCAAAATGAGACCTACCCAGCTTCTCCTCATCAGCCCAGGCTCCCTCACACAGACTCTCTCATCAATACAGTGGACCTGTACAACAAATTATCAGAGCTACTGGATAGGGGCCTGACAGTCACAGCAGCTAGAATTACAGGAGAGATTAAGGCTGATTTTCAGAACCTGGGGGACAGAATGGAGGCTATGGAACACAAGCTGGATAATACAGTAGCTATGACCAACCAAAACTCTGACCATATCCAGATCTTTCAGGACCAATTGGACACAGCCCTCTCAAGGATCGACGACCTCGAGAACAGATTGCGCAGATATAACTTTAGAATGAGAGATCTCCCAGAGACGATTACTGATGTCTAAACAGCAGTTAAGGATTTTATTAAAGACCTCCTTCCTGGCATCTCTCCACATAAGCTGGAACTGGATCATGCTCACAGAGCATTGGGCCCCCCCCCGGAAAAATGGAGCCCCTAAGGACATAGTGATCAATCCACACTTCTACTCAGTGAAGGGGGAGATCATGAAAAAATCTTGCATGCAAATGTCTCTGCTTTGCCGAAACCATCCAGTGCAGATTTTTGCGGACATCTCCCCATCGACCATACAAAAACGGCGGACCTTGAAACCACTGCTGAATGTCCTCACACAGAAAAACATCAAATACCGATGGGCCTTCCCGTTCGCGCTTAAATTCTCCTTCAACTCCAAACCATACTTATTCTCCAGCCTACAAGAAGGGGAGAAGCTTCTCCTGAGCCTGAGGCTTATCACCCTTGGCTCACCGCACACCCCCCCAACCCCAATACTGGGAGCCACCAAACATCAGACGCCGTCCAGCCCTATATCACCATTGTGGAACAAGAACACCTTCAAGAGTCCTAAGGAAGGCAGACTTCCCTGAGTCAAGATGTATATAAATTGCCTCACTTACCATACTGGATTCAACCAGTTTCCAAGAATTACACCATTTATACAATCCTTTTTCGAGACACTCGCAAGTTTTTTTACAGTTGATCCCTTTTCTTTTTTTCAAAATTCATAACTTTCCGGCCAGATGACCGCCAAGTATTCTACACTTTCCATACCGGATCCCTGGGAGCCAGGAAGAAATCCTTTACACTCCACTACCTGGAACCAAACCCTGTGTCAGGAATGGTTCCATCCGCTGGTGTTATTTGTTATTTGTTTTGCAGTACTGTGGTCCACCAGCAGGTGTCTCCTGGCAGTTTGAAACTGTCAGGAGAATCTTTCCCTGCTGGTGTTGTATTATTCCTTGGACACAGTACTGGTTTCCACCAGCGGATAGATCTTGGCAGTGTGGAGCAAACTGCCCTTCCTCCGTTCAGCTGTGACTTGAAGCCAATTAGCCTTCCTATAAATACCCGGCAAGCACAAGCACTCCTTGCCCTGGTATCTTCCTCGTGCCCTGACACGCAGCCTGTCTACTTGAACCTTGATTCCGGTAACCTTGATTCCTGTAACCTGAACCTGAACTTGAACCAGTACCTGTTGCGTCTGTCCTAATCCCTGACCCCTGGGGCCTTGCTCTGCAGCCTGGTTGCCCCCTGCTTGATCCTGTCTCCCTGTCCTGACCCATCCATCCATCCTCTCCCTGTCCGGTGTTCGTTACCCCATCTGCTGATCTCCCTGTGCATGACCTTGGCCTGGCTCGCGTTTATGCTTCTGGAATATCCCTCTGTTCATCTGCCTACCTGCTGTGTATGACCCTGGCCTGGCCCTGTTTATGATTCTGGTTTTCCCCATTACTTGAACATATTTGTCTGTTAGGCCTCATGCCCACTGGCGTTTTTACAGCTGCGTTTTCTGCAGCTTAAAAACGCCTGTCCATGTTATTGTAAATACCAGCTAAAAACCAGCTAAAAACGCGACCGCGCGTTAGTGCGCGTTTTTGCGCGTTTTTTGACGCTCGCGTTTTTTCCTGCCTAATTCTGACGCTGAGGAACGCACTGGTCCTGGGTTTTTTTTACAGCTTAAAAACGTCTATGCTATTTGCAGCTCAAAAACGTCTAGGTGGGCATGAAGCTATAGACTAACATGGACAGGCGCTTTTAAGCTGTAAAAAATGCTCAAAAACGCGGCTGTAAAAACGTCCGTGGGCATGAGGTTACTGTTATTATTTTTGGGTTCTGTTTGGTATTGGTTGTTGTGCAATGTGTGGTATTGGAGGTGGTTGTATCTATATTATTTCACTTATCTTAAATAAATCATTATATTTCACTTACACACGTTTGGGTTTCCTTTGTTGCAGTTCACATAGTTCTGGTCTTACCTGATACGTGACACCCTGATCCAGGAGATCAGGAACTGTAGTAAGCATCCAGCATCCAGTACTTGAAAGAACTTCCTAAGCAACGTCACATGCGTTTACTTCACCATGTTGCCTTACCCACCTTACCCCAGTCCCTCACCCTTTCCCTCCTCCCTGACCCATTAACAAGACTATCACCCTCCCACGCACCTTAACTACCCCTAGTAACACTTGACCCCCAGCGACCCCTCCTAAATCCCTAACCGATACTGAATGGGTTGGATCTTTTAGTTTAAATCTACATGCTAGTTGCAGTCAGATGTTTATGTTTTTATAAATTTACATACATTTTGGTGTGTCTCGGCCGGAGTGGCATGATTTTGCGTCTCCCCTATCTGATGGTTATGGATTTTCCATACCCACCTGGTGGGAACTTAACCTCAATTGATGAGAATGAGATGATAGATGGTATCAGGGGTGGAGAGAACACTTTTCTCTTTGGCCCATTGTGCTCCGAGTGGGCTCCTCTCTACACTTTTCTCTTTTGTTTTTCCTTGCCTGTTCTTACCTATTTTCTTTTTCAGTCGGTCTCCATGAGCTCTCCATCTTTACAACATCAACCAAAGTCCACAAATCACAAGGGTCGAAATCCCACGCGCTGTCCAGGCGATCCTCTGAGGTGAGTGACAGAATATCAGGTGATATTCCTCCCCCTCTGCTCGATGGCTAATGACTCTATCCCCTCTCACACAATGCGCAGGGAATAAATTCACTGATAAAAAATAGAAACATTTTAAGATCTATGCATTCCCAAAAAATGGGCGTCGTCCTACTTCAGGAGACACATTTCCCAGGGCGGTATAACCCCTCTTTCCTGCATGCTAAATATCACACATTCTTTCTTTCAAATGCGGAAGAAAAATCCAAGGGAGAGGCAATCCTAATATCTACCCTAGAGGAAGGGACACATAAGGGAGAGATGCGCTGCGAACCCCGAAATAATGTGAAAAACAAAAATAAAATGTTCCCCAGTGGGGCTTTTAACAGCAGTATAGTAGGGTTTAAAGTAATAGCAAATGGATAGCAAAAGAAATACATTTATTATAATTGTACAGATGTCAGGATGCGTTACAACATATAAAAGAACTGGCCAACAGATACAATGCATTTTCCACAATACAGCCTGTATTAAAATTACACAAAGGGTGTACACAATGTTGATTATCAGAGTGATGAAAATTATTGGAGTCCCGATGCGTTTCGACCTCTGTAGCGGTCATCATCAGGGGGAAGGTAGACTCTATAAAACACATAGCATGATTTCAGAAATTTGAAAACATCATCATCATCATAAGTCCCATTAAGGGTCTAAAATGGTGAAGTATTTACAGCTGAAGTGGAATGGATAGTCCCATGGCCAGATGAGTTGGAGATCGCTGGGCGGTGAGGTGGACCCCACACATGCGCCCGTCCCCCCAGACGGGGAAGAGCCCAACCCGAGGGGCTTACAAGGAGCCACATGGTAGACATCCTCCAGTGGACAAGGGAGCAGGCATCTGCAACCCAATCAATGACCATATGTACAATACGAAATAGTAGGTGAATTAACTCTAAACAGAGTAGCAAAATTCTAGGGGTGTATGGACTAACCACTAACAGTAACTCCTCAGGTACCAAAAAATCCCAGAATTAAGGCGGTACATGCCTATACATGTTATATAGAGGTAATGGGGTTGGATAAAAATTTTGGGATGGAAGTGGGGTGAGTGGAAATGAATAGATGGTATGTGTTACTAATGGTGTTGGAAAGAAAAGTGAAAGTGTGTGTGTGTGCGTGAGTGTATGTGAGTAATGATAAACTGAATGTAGGTTAGAATGTTAAGGGCAATGCAGACTAATAAAGTGTGGTATCAACAAAAGTGGTGTATAAATGTGAAGGAGGTAGAAGTGTGTGGAAAAATGTGAAAGGGAAGAAAAAAGCAAAAATAAAAATAAGAATAAAAAACAAAACAAACAGCCAAGTAATAATGGGAGTGAAAGGGATGTGGTGAGTGTGAGGGTGTATCCATAGTGGTAACATTTACCTTGAGTGGATTCATATGTGTGGAAAGTAAACTGCGGTAAAGCAGAAGAGTTGAGGCCTGGAAACCAGAGAGGAGTCTGTGTAGTGGCGTCCTTAAGGTCTGCGAGCAGTCATGATGTGATCTGCAGGCAGTGGTCATGGATATATGCTGTTAGCAATTAGAGTAAACAAACGCAGGTGATGCCTTATCCTCCTCCCCCCCTTTTCTGGAGATGGACGCATCCTGACATATGTTGTAACGCATCCTGACATCTGTACAATTATAATAAATGTATTTCTTTTGCTATCCATTTGCTATTACTTTAAACCCTACTATACTGCTGTTAAAAGCCCCACTGGGGAACATTTTATTTTTGTTTTTCATCCTAATATCTACCAACTGCAAATTTACACTTTAACTAGAATACAAAGACTCAGAGGGCAGATTTATTCTCATAAAAGGCACCATAGATGACCAATTGTTCTCCTTTATTTTATACTATATGCCCAATCACGGACAGGCGGCTTTTTTCCAAGCGATGCTTAAAGCGCTAGACCCCATGGTGGGAGGGACCGTGATATATGGGGGCGACTCCAATACTGCTCTAGACCAAGGTCTAGACAAATCCAGACCCCCTGGATTCCAATTTATCAGACCCCCCAAACAAAGCCTAAAAATAGCTAAGCTGATTCACTTACACGGTTTAGTCGATGCTTGGAGGGAGATGAATCCAACTAGGAGAGATTACACACACTTCTATGCTAGGATTGACCACATTTTTATTTCCACTGCCAACATCCCTGCCATAGTTAAATCAGCCATAAGGGACAAAGTGTGGTCGGACCACTCTATAGTCATGCTCACCCTAAAAAGAGGCTGCAATTGCCCTAATCTCCTTCAATGAAGACTTAACAAATCTATCCTCAGTAACCTGGTCAAGGTTATGGAAATAGAAAAAGGCATAAAATAATATTTCCTTCTAAACAAGTGTCAGCTGAAACTATTTGGGCGGGCCCACAAGGCCACCATTTGGGGCAAAATCTCCTACCAAATTAAAAGAGAACGAATGGCAGACATTGAAAGACTAGAAAAAGAACTTCAAAAACCTGAAAAGCCTCCATAAACAAAATGCTAAACAGGTGCCCACAGATAAACTGGATGCAGCCAGACTCTCCCTAAATCTGTCTCTGACAGCCAAGGCCAAAAAGAGCATCAGATGGTGCGGAGCAAAATTTTATCACCACAGAGACAAAATAGGTTCCATATTAGCAGCCAAACTGAACCCCCAGGCTAGACAACGCTCCCTACTTAAAATATGCATCTCTAATGGGACAAGCACTTTAAATCCGCAACGCATCATGGAAACTTTCCATGCATACTTCGAGAAATTATACAGTGGGGGGAACAAAGACAATGAAGCCCATCGCAACTCATTCCTGGATTCGCTCCCAATCCCAAAATTAGAATACAGACACCAAGAAAAACTGGAAGCTCCGATATCAGCGGAAGAAATAACCCAGGTTATTAAGAACCTCAAACATGGCCTCACGCCATATTATAAAATGTTTGCGGAGACCCTAGCTCCACACCCAGCGAACTTCCTCAATTCTAAAACTTCAGGGGCCCCTACAGAGAGACAGCTTAACACCGCTTTCATCTCCGTTATACCCAAACCAAACAAAGACCTATGGAGGTGAGAAACTATAGGCCCATTTCTTTAATCAACAACGACATGAAGATCTTGACCAAGATCCTAGCGAATCGCATGGCATCCTTTATTGGTCTGTATATTCATAAAGACCAGGTGGGATTCTTCCCAGGCCGACAGGGTCCAGACCAGTCTCTTAGCCCTACCAATTCAACATTTTTCACCGATGAGGTTTTGGTCAGAAATTCATGGGTCTTATGGTAGCCCTCTACTCCCAACCAGAAGCACGAGTCCGAATAGAGGGATATTACTCTGAACCCATTAAAATAGCTAGAGGGACGAGACAGGGATGCCCCCTCTCCCCCCCTTATTTTCGCAGTGGCAATAGAAACCCTGGCGATAGCTATTCGTAACCATCCTGATATTGGGGTGTCAACTGTGGACACTCAGCAGATGCAGTAATGTGCCCTGTTTGTAGACAAACTATTACTGTACACATCACCAACAATCTCACTTCCTAACATCTGCAAATTACTGGAAAAACTTACTAAGGCCTCAGGGTTACAGGTTAACTTCTCTAAGTCCCAGATTCTAAATATAACAATCCCACACCAAACTGCTCAGAGGCCCTCCACGGGCTAGGGAGGATAAATGCGATCAAGATGACGCTCCTTCCCAAACTACTATACCTTTTCAGATCCCTCCCGATTCCCCTGATGACAGATCACCCATGAAAATTCCAAGGCAAACTTTTGAAATTTATTTGGGGAACCTCAGGGCACCGTCTCGCGAAGAGAACTCTATTTAGACCAAGAACACGGAGGATTGTGGTTTCCTAACTTACTGTGGTACTACCGAGCAGCACGCTTGGCACAACTATCAGTAATCTACACGCGCCTAGAAAAACCTGATTGGGTACATATAGAGCGACAAGCAGTCCCAAATCACACATTGGACTTTCTTCTATGGTGTCCTCCAAGAGACCACCCACAATTATGTCTCCAGTGCTGGCTAACTCGATAGCCCTTTGGGATAGCCTGAAAAACCTCCCCTTCAGATATTCAACCGCTAGCACATATTTTTCATAACCCCAAGTTTACTCATGGTGTGAACATACAGCCCTCCCCCTGGTGTTGGATAAGGGGTTATATCGCATTGGCCACTTTCTAACTCTCAAGGGTCCGCTTTCACTTAATGATTACAAAAGGAAACTGGAAATGTCCGATTGGAGCGGTTTAGATTTCTATAGATTTCCCATTTCTTAAATTCCCTATGGAAGAACAAATCCAGAACCCCCAAGATTAATGACGTATGAACAATGGTGTGGCCAAGCCACAGAGCAGAGGGGGAGTATTTTGAACATTTACCTGTCACTGGCCTCAGATAGCACCAAGCTACCTTACATGCACGCATGGGATAACGAAATCCAGGTAAGCTGGAATATCGAAACCTGGAATAAAAACTTTTTCCAAGCCTATAGAAGCATACGAAATATCGCTCTTATAGAGGTGAACCTCAAAGTGATTACCAGATGGTACTTAGTCCCAACTAGATTAGCGAAAATGTTTCCCTCCTCCTCACTTCTCTGCTTCAGAGACTGTGCATCATCGGGATCAATGATCCACATCTGGTGGGAATGCCCGAAACTGAGGGGATTTTGGAACAGAATCTTCTATATGATCCGCAAGGTAACAGGATGTCGGCTCCCCAAGAGCCCCTCTATAGCCCTGCTCAATGAGCATATACCCAACACCAGTAGAGCTACCAGGGACTTAATATTCTTTATCTTCTTGGGTGCTAAATTGACCATAGCAAGAGCATGGAAACAACCAAAGGTCCTTTTTTCGGCAGCCAAAAGGAAAATTTCCTGGATAATGGCCCAGGAGAAAATGGTGAGCTCCCTGACTGACATGGTAATTCTACATGGGACCCCTGGGCGACCTATATAGGTATTCCTGGATGAAAACGTATGCTTCAGAAGATGTGGAGAGCTCATGAAAGATTAGCTGAATTGCTACCTTTTTTACTTTTTTCTCTTCTCTTCTCCCTTTTTTCCCTTGTAAAAATCTACTTTGTACTCTCTTGTACTGCACTTCAGTAATTGATCTTACATGCAAGATCAAAGATCAATCTTACAGCAGCATTCCTAATGTAGCCCTATCACCATACAGGTTCTGTTCATTAATTTTCCCTTTTAGTTAGTATGTTTTTTTATTTTTGAGCAAGGAGATGCTCACCGCTTATTACAGCTAGTCTAGGTTGGTTACCTAACATGCGATAGTTAAGATGAGAAATGTTGACTGAACTGATTTATTTGTCCTGATCCTCTTTATTGTCATAAGTGACACATTGGTAACACCTATAGTTTAACCTTGTTAGACAGTATCACCTCTGTCGCAATTCTGCAAATAAAAACTTATTGAAAGAAAAAAAAAACGGATATGACAGCTGAAGTTTGGAACTCTATAACCCTAATACAAATTACAGTTGTCAGAGTAATTGTGTGTAGTAGTATATGATCATTATCATTATGATTATTGAATGACTACTAAATCAAACCATTCAATCCTTGCTGGCTAGGGTGGTTGAAGGATCTAAAATTTACACCAAGACCCTAAAGTCCGATATTATAAAAAGATTGGTTGATGCTGAAAAGGGTCAGTGAAAATGCTGGTAATCTACTGAGGGCAGAGTAGTAAGGAGGAAATTAAGGTCAAAAGTTAATTCCATGCGCAGCTGCTTTTGTCTGGCAAATTACAGTAGATTACTGCATTGGACCCTATGTTACACCAATGGGAAATTTTCCCAATTGACACTGCCAGAAGAAATATTGAATGGGGACCCCATATAATTTTTGCAATGGTGTCTCATGAATTGTAACTATGCACCTGCTTTAATAATTCATAATAATCATATCAATGATTAAAATTAATACACACCCCAGCTACAGTTTACAGATGCTTAGCACTCTGTGGAGTTGGACCTTACAGTAATTAATCATGTTAACATACTAACAGACAGATACAACATTGTCAATTTTCAATGCAATCTGAAATTCTGATTTCTGAAAAATATCTTCTTAATTGACCGTTTTACCTCTGCATTCCTCAGGGTATATATAAGAGGATTCAAAGCCGGTGTAATAACAGTAACCAGAATAGCACTCATTCTGTCTTGTTCTAGAGAGTTGTCAGTGCTTGGCCCCAGATATGTCATCAGTGCAGTTCCGATGTACAAAAATACAACAGTGAGGTGTGAAGTGCAAGTAGAAAAAACTTTTCTTCTATCACGAGAAGACTGGATGTTCAGGACATGGCTTCCAATAAACATATAGGAAATAATGATAAGTGTGAAGGTACTCACAGCGACCAGTGCGAATATAACTGACGTGATGAGTTCTTTCAAATGTGTATCTGCACAAGCCAGTTTTAGAACCGGTTTAATATCACAATAAAAATGGCGGACCTGCTTTATGTTACAGTAAGGCAACCTAAATGTTATAATTGTTTGTGATAATGAGTAGAGGAACCCAATGAGCCAGCAACTTATGGCCAACTGACTACAAGCAGTTCTTGCCATAAGAAGATGATACTGAAGAGGGCTACAAATGGCAACATATCTGTCATATGACATGGAAGTGAGAAGTAGGGCCTCAGTACTTCCCAAGAAATGGTAGAAATGTAGCTGGGCAATACAACCAATTATGGATATTCTTTTGTCTCCAATGAGTAAGCCAGATAGCATTTTAGGAACAGTAGTGGTAGAATAGAAAAAGTCCAGGAAAGCAAGGTTGGCAAGAAAAAAGTACATTGGTTTGTGAAGGGAGTGATCAAGAATAATCAAGGCAAAAATGCTGGCATTCCCTAATATGTTGAACAGATAAAAGAGAAGGAATGTAAAAAAGAGTAAAATCTGAAGCTCCGGGACATCAGTAAGACCTAAAAGGATGAATTCTTCTATAGCAGTGTGATTTAACCTATCCATTCGACAATCTTTAGGAGGAGCTAGGACATTTGCACCAAATCTTTCGCTTAGTGATTACGCAATAAAAGTCTTTATATGAGCAGGTAGTAAGGACAGTTTTAATTAGCTTTTTAGATACTGCGGAGAAAGTGTGCCGTCTCCAGAGCTTGAATCATGGTCATACAGTGAGCATTTAGGTTTGTGGGCTCATGATCTGATTATTGGATAATTCTTCTTTTCTTTACCCATACTGTACAGTCTCTACAGTCTCTAAATAAGGAGCATTATGCACCCATCATGTGGACAGAAATGTTCCTAAGTTACAGTGGGATACTGTAAAGAAATTCCCAACATGGAAAATAGATTGGGAAACTGAAGTCATATGCACAAATATCTTTGGTAGTATTCACCTTCAACAGGATAATAAAAAAAAAAACAATTTCAGTTCATATACCTGACCCCACAGAAACGAAGTACGCATTCCTAATTATCTGTATAAGTCTTACTACAACTGTTACATTTATGAACAGAAATATATGAACACAAATTAACATACAGTATGTTCATTACATTTGGGATTAGTTTATGATAATTTGGCTTGATGCACTCTATTACTTTAACACCTTCCCTCCCGGCTTATAGCAGGATGACAGCCGAGCGGTGGCTTTCCCATCCTGACTGGATGTTATATGATGTCCTGTCAGAAGGCGCCTATCAGGCAGCCATGCAGACGATGATTGATCAGTTTACCTGCTCGCTGCTGGTACCATGTGACCGCAATGGCCAATACAGACAAGGCCAATCACAGCCCATTTGTACCATGTGATTAGCTTTGACCAATCACAGCTAATCACAACTAGGGATGCGGCAGATGTTCGAGTCAAACGTAAGTTCGACTCGAACATCAGGTGTTCGCCGAATAGCGCACATTATGCAGTGTTCTCGGCAAATTCGAAAGCCGCAGAACACAGTTTAAAAGTCTATGGGAAATTAACATGAAAAACCAAAAGTGCTAATTTTAAAGGCTTATATGCATGGTATTGTCAAAAAAAGTGTTTGGGGACCTGGGTCCTGCCCCAGGGGACATGTATCAATGCAAAAAAAGTTTTCAAAACTGATGTTTTTTCGGGAGCAGTGATTTCAATAATGCTTAAAGTGAAACAATAAAAATGAAATATTCCTTTAAATATCGTGCCCGAGGGGTGTCTATAGTATGCCTGTAAAGTGGCGCATTTTCCCAGTGTTTAGAACAGTCCCGCAGCAAAATTACATTTCTAAAGGAAAAAAAGTCATTTAAAACTGATCCCGGCTGTAATGAATTGTCGGGTCTCGGCAATACAGATAAAACTCATTGAAAAAAACAGCATGGGTTCCCCCCCCAGTCCATTACCAGGCCCTTCAGGTCTGGTATGGATATTAAGGGGATCCCTGCGCCAATTAAAAAAAAAATGGAATAGGGGTCAACCCCAAAATCCATACCAGACCCTTATCCGAACACACAACCTGGCAGGCCGCAGGAAAAGAGTACTGAACAGTACCAGGCCACATGCCCTCAACATGGGGGGATGGGTGCTTTGGGGCTGGGGGGCTCTGCGCCCCCAAAGCACCTTTCCCCCATGTTGATGGGGACAAGGGCCTCATCCCCACAACCCTTGCCCGGTGGTTGTGGGGGTCCGCGGGCGGGGGCATATCGGAATCTGGAAGCCCCCTTTAACAAGGGGTCCCACTTCTCTAGAGTAGTACAATATTACTATGGTAACATTATATTGCTATGGTAACAGTGTGTTAAAAAAAATTGGCCTGGTCATGAATGGGGTGAATCTTCCGAAGGTCAAGTGTTTAAGGATATGACCAGTCAGTCCACTACTGTTCCTTCACAGTGCAGTCAGAAGGCTGGATTTGGAGAGAGGACACTACCGTATCCCTTCTACACTCTTTAACTGTAGCAGAGAGAAAATTCTATCATCTTCCTGGTTTTATTGTGTGGCAGGGCTGTGTATATCTTAGGACTGGAAATAAACTAATTTGAAAAAATAACTTTTTCTACTTATGTGATTTATGTGATAAACATTAGATTTTCAAGAGTTAGATAAACAAGTATTTGGGGGTGCACATAGATAATTAGCTGGACTGGAGCAAGAACACTGAGGTGCTCTATAGTAAGGGTCAGAGCCGCCTCCACTTTTTGAGGAGACTGAGGTCCTTTAACATCTGCCGGACGATGCTGAAGATCTTTTATGAGTCTGTGGTGGCCAGCACTCTCCTGTATACAGTGGCATGCTGGGGAAACAGGCTTAGGGTGCCCCACACAAACAGATTCAACAAACTGATTTGCAAGGCCAGTGATGTTGTTGGATTATATTTGGAGACTTGAACAACATTCTCCTCTCCAACACTGTTGTAAAAGTTACATTCAATCTTCGACAACTCCTACCACCCACTCCACAATACGCTGGTCAGTCTGTGGAGCACCATCAGTGACAGATTGTTGCACCCATTATGCACCACAGAGCGACACAGGAAATCATTTTTGCCTGTGGCGATCAAGTTATATAATTATTTTCTGTGAGGGCTGAAGGTGAAGATTTAATTCTGGTTTATTATCAGCATTTTGTGTGTTTTTTTAATAGTATGTTGGTATTGTGTTGGGTATTATTTGGGGTGGTGTTAGAGAAAGTGGTATATTATTTGTATTTGGTAGTTTGCTTGTCTGTTATTTTAATCTGTGTTATTTATTCTATGTTGTATTTTAATTGTATAGATGTTTTATTTGTAGTGTAATTTTAATTTAGTTTATTGGTAATTTTGTTGTGCTTTTGCATCTTCTTTAGCTTATTGTTGTGATTTTGTATTGTCTTCGGTAAATTGTTACGACACAGACACACTTAACAATTTCCCTTTGGGATTAATTATGTATATTACCTCTTCAGTAGACACTGTTTACAGAATACAGAATACTTTAACAAATGATACATAACAATGGCCTAGCGTATTCATTCTCATAATCGAAATCAATGAAAATGCAAACTTATGTGGAAAAGTATGCTTTTTTGGTGCTTCAGGGCTCAGGCTGCCTTCAGTCACCTAATCAGCTATGAATTCTTCATCACATCAAAGTGTGCTTGATGAGAATGTGCAGCCATCTGTCTAAAAATTGAAGTTGAACTGGAAATAGATTTTTAGTATGACAATGATCCAAAGAACACCAGAACATTAGGTTAGGGATTGGTCTAGTTAAAGCCATGATTTGAATTCTATTTAAATTTTGCGCGGAGAAGAGGTCAAAAATTCCATTGATCTCAAAGGCTGGTGGGCTGTCATGTAAAATATCTACGGGGCAATTCCAGCTTCTTAGACCAAAGGTGTACTTACTTTTTCCACAATACATCAGTATATCTATTGATTATATATTTTTTAATTCTAATATATTACCTTTATCTGTTTGATGAATTTTCTGCATTTTTGAATAGGCAAACATTCAATTTCTCTGTTGTGTACTTACTTTTCCAAATGACTGTATTTTCACAAATAAAAATCACAATTACCACAAAATAATGTATACCGTTGTAATGGGTTTTCAATTTTTTGGTAGCATAGCCAGGTAGGAAAGAATAAAATAAAAGTAAATATGAATAGTTATAAAATGATAATGTAATGTAATGATGGAATAGAATGATAATAGATGATAAATGAGAAATAAATGATAGAAATTATAATAATTAAAATAATAGAACTTTAAAAGAGTAATCACAGTGAAGCTAGAACCAATATACAGTATCTCACTAAAGTGAGTACACCCCTCACATTTTTGTAAATATTTTATTATATCCTCAAACGGAAGATGAAGGACTCCAGTGAGAACCTGTGAAGCTCTTATGAACTCCATGCCCAAGAGGGTTAAGGCAGTGCTGGAAAATAATGGTGGCCACACAAAATATTGACACTTTGGGCCCAATTTGGACATTTTCATTTAGGGGTGTACTCACTTTTGTTGCCAGCGGTTTAGACATTAATAGCCGTGTGTTGACTTTTTTTGAGTTAACAGAAAATTTACACTGTTATACGAACTGTACACTCACTACTTTACATTGTAGCAAAGTGTCATTTCTTCAGTGTTGTCACATGAAAATATATAATAAAATATTTACAAAAATGTGTGAGGGGTGTACTCACTTTTGTGAGATACTGTACAAGTATGCTGACAAAGAAAACTCTCAAACCCTTTCCATACCAATGTTTGCGTTCCAATGTAGTGGCTGGTTTGCGGTGTGATGTGATGGGAAAGCTGCAGTGCCGATGGTGCCAATTGCTGCACATTGCACTGTTCACTTTGTTTTTTTAATTAACTTTATTAAAATGTCACAATGATATTTCATTACGCTCCATTGGCTGGTGCACAGTTTAAGGTGGTGGATTGCCTCAAACTTCACTGCACCAAATAAAAGTACACATCTGCTGTACTTTTTCCCAGTGCACACCACTGCAATGCAATGGTGTGAACCGGCCAGGTAGGAGAAAAGGCATTCTAATTGTTTTGCGGTCAGGCTGCGGTAGGACTGCGCTGGAATAACCATCACACACAGTCCCATCAAGTGTGATGTGAATAGATTCTTAATACCACTGAAGTGGAAACTATGTCAATATCTGTGTCATAGTTCAGAGGTCATTGACACAAGTTAAATTTTTATTAACGCCTTCAATACAAGTTCCAAGGAAAATGAAAACATTTTAAAGTAGGCTTGTGGACAAATGGCTTGCATGCCATAAATTGGGTCTGTGTTTCTAAAAAATTATGGAATAGTGCTGTCTGTAGGCACTGATTTATTATATAGTATATGCAAAATATTCCATTCTGTCTCATAGTAGTTACAATGTAAAAGTACAGAGCCATATTTTCCAATGCACAAACAGTTGCTCTGGGCTTGTTAGGTTTTGCCTGAACTTCCATTTTAAATTAACAAGGACTAACTAACACTAAACCTGCTCTTTGCCACAACCCAAACATAATCTATCTAACCCTGTAAAGCAAAAATCGCTGTACTTATTCTGCAGCCAATCCACTCCCAGCATCAGCTATCAGCTGAAGCTTCAGTGTGGAGCCGGGTGCAGGAGAGGCAGCCAACAACGGAAGCCCCATAGTACCTCTATGGGTGACGTCACTTCCCAGCCATTTCACATCTGTTTTCGGTTCTCAGCTTCTGCCGCTGGAAACTGGACCAGATCTGCTACAGAATAGGTATAGAATAGAATAAGAACATTTTTGCTTTACAGGGTTAGATAGATTAGCTTTAGAATGTGGCAGAGAGCGGGTTTAGAGTTAGTTTTTGCCTAAACTTACACTTTAAGATATAAAAATGGGCCTTTAAAAATAAGAGATGGGGGAACATAGTAACTGAATATATTATGGTGCAGAGTCTTAAAGCAATCCTCTACTAAATAATCTGCAACAAAACTTTCTCTATTTAAAGCAGAAGTCATGAGCAAATGTTCCCTTCCACAGCAAATCCAGGAAAAAAAAGTGTTAGAATTTCTAGCCAGCAGACCTTATTAGGAAGAAAAGAAAATTTTTCCCATCTTTCAGGAATCAGAGGAAAATTTAAAAGCAATATGACAGCAGAACTATATGATCTTACAATTTATCTGTTTAACACATCACACCAATTTTTAATACAAAGCTCAATCATTATGGACAATTTGTAAAATTTTATTTTCACTGACAGCTATTTTTTTAAATATTTTTTTTTTAATTTTGCAATGACGGTGGGATTTTTTGCAAGAAGACAAAGGGATTAGGCTCAATTTTGAATGATGTTATGCTAGGATGACAGACAAAGATACATATTACAAATAATAAAGAATACTTACAAGGTTTGGAAAAAATAAAATGAAGAATGATTGAAATTGGAAAGGATGTATCCATTTCTATATTTGCCAATGTTTTTTTGTTTTTTTTAAGACAACACTGAAGAAAAGCTTAGGTAATATAAAAGCCATCATAATGATAAATGTAAACTACAATCTAATGTATTTGCCATTGTCATATTCACTGCAATCTAACATATTACTCATCTTCATCATAGTTTTCTAGGAAGCTGCACGGTTATATTTTATAGAGCATAGACAACTTGGGAATAAATCTCTCTCAAAGCTGAGTCCCTAGCAATTAGAGAGGTAAGAATTCAATAATTAAGTGCTATGGGAATGAATATCAGAATGATAATTTTTATAAGAGTTATAAATAAAACTAAAGACCAATCAGAGGACGAAAATTTATTTGAGCTCCTAATACAATGCTATCAAGAGGAAACTATATGACATCATAAAGACATATAATTCATGTAGAAATGTATAAACAGAAAGGCTCTATAAAGAGGAGAGTCAGCTGTTATTGGGATATATTTAGAAATCAAATACTTGATGCAGTCTGTATCTAATTTGTACTTGTTTCCAATGCAATTGCTGTGGGAACAATGTAGTAGAAAACAGCCCAGACCAGATTTTTCTGCCACAGTCAGAACACAAAGGTGAGGAGATTTTGTGGGACATCTTCTGGACACTTGCACTTTGTCAGGGCCTGGACCTGAACCTGGGATCTCTGCTGTGTCTGGAAGTAACTCTCCTCATGCAGCTTCCTGCCTGATTCCTTAGACAACCTTGCCTTATGTTTTGCATCCTATGAACATTGAAATCTTTGCGCTCCAATTAACTTCCTGATTTAGACCAAATCTCTGCACTTCCTATTGGTCAGAATATTGTGCTCTCTTCAGCTAATATCTTGGTCTTGTCACTTCCTGCTGTCGTATCTTTTCTACCATTTGCTACCGACATTTGGTTTGTTTTTTTAAAACGCATCTGTTTGATCCCAACCAGCAATTACTTGTTACTGACCTTTGGCTTGTTTACGAACAAAGCTTCTGCTTGATCCCTACCTTCTATATCTGCTACTGGGCTCCGGCTTGAGGACCGTGACCTGGTACTAATATGCAGCAAAGCCCATCTCCACCATCAGGAGCTCTGGTGAACACTAGAGGTGTGCATCTTCACTGGTCTCACAATTTGATTACAATTATCATTTCGATATCCTTACAATTATCCGATTCAATTCGATTTTGCAATGCATCATGATGCAACATGATTCCTACCCATGGATTTCATCGAAAAATTCAAGCAGTCAGAGAAGGAAGGACAGGTATCTGAGGAGCCATTGTGATCTTTGCATTGATGGTGTATGCCCAGTTAATATGTTATTATGCCCCTATATTTACTAAGAGGGAGATGTGGCAAGCCTATGCCATTGCACCTGTTCAGCTGACATGAGGTTGTAGAAAACCCAGGTCCTGCACAGTTGGGAAACCCTCTGGAATAAGCCACAAGAAACATAGTTTTGCAAGTATGCATATATTCACTATTTTTAACTTGTAATTTCAAAATGCCTGCTTAAAAAAAAAAAAAAAACTTGCTTTAATATATCCTTAAATGTATTATTTGAATGCAAGCACTAGAAGTTGCAGTTCACTGTACAGCAAAGCTCAGACAGAGGAGGGAGAAGCAGTACAGGAATCAAATCATCTGTTCTGCAATGCAAAAAGCATGTATCTGCTTCCCGACCGATGCACGCCGATATAGATCAGCAGAATGGCACGGGCAGGCAAATGGGCGTACCTGTATGTCCCTTTGAATTTTTTGCCCGCCGCGCACCTCGGGAGTGTGCCCGCGGGTCCTGCGAACTTTATGTTCGCCGGCAGCCCGCGATTGCAGTGAGGAGAAGCAGAACGGGGGAGATGCCTATGTAAACAAGGCATTTCCCTGTTCTGCCTAGTGACATGACAGAGATCTACTGCTCCCTGTCAACGGGAGCAAGGGTCGCTGTCATGTCAGTGGTAGCCCATCCCCCCCACAAATAGAATCACTCCCTAGGACACACTTAAACCCTTGATGGCCCCCTAGTGTCTAACCCCTTTCCTGCCAGTGTCATTTATACAGTAATCAGTGGCTATTTATAGCACTGATCGCTGTATAAATGACAATGGTCCCAAAATAGTGTCAAAAGTGTCTGATGTGTTCACCATAATGTCGCAGTCCCGATAAAAATCGCAGATCGCCGCCATTACTAATAAAAAAAAATATAATAAAAATGCCATTAATCTATCCCCTATTTTGTAGACGCTATAACTTTTCCGCAAACCAATCAATATATGCTTATTGCAATTTTTTTTTACCATAAATATGTAGAAGAATACATATCGGCCTAAACTGAGGAAAAAAATATATATTTCTTGGGGATATTTATTATAGCAAAAAGTAAAATTGTCGCTCCATTTTTGTTTATAGTGCAAAAAAAAAAAAAAACGCAGAGGTGATCAAATACCACCAAACCATTTTGAATGCAAAGCTCAATCATTATGGAGAATTTGTAAAATTAGATTTTCACTGACAGCAATTTTTAAAAATTATAATTTAAATTTTGCTATGACGGTGGGATTTTTTGCAAGAAGACAAAGGGATTAGGCATCATGATGCAACAGGAAGGGAGCAGATCGACAGAAATCTTATCACGTCTGCTGCTTTTCCTTTTACTGTCCTGTCATGGGCTGGGGGGTGGGGAGGAGACCTGTATGTGTTCCTGGACTACAGCAGAGACACATCAGAACTCCTGCCCAGATACACAGGACTGTGTTTGTGGCAGAGCTGTGAAAATTTCAGGACTGACTGGACAGAAACAAATCCTTTGGCAGGTAAAATATTTCACAGTTTTTCTAGGGTTCAGCCACTAGGTGACTGGGAAATGCCTAAGCAAGGTGTCTCAACTAAGGGGGTTGAAGTGTACCTAGCATAATGCACACCTGTTCTTCTTATCTTTGTCAGTAACATTGGGCTTAACATGTTACATCTCCACACTATAGACAACAGCATGAGGAATAAGCTGGTGTGAACTTCTTCATACATTTGATTTTTAATATGTCCTTCTAATACTAGACTCACCAGTCTCTAGTGGCAATTTATAGGAATGAGAACTTGATTTCACCAAATGTATCGTTTTTTTTTGTTCAACAGTAAACTTGCTCTCAAACTTCACTTTGTGCTCTTAACTTTTTATTTGCTTGCATATTATTTTTTTCTTTTGCTTTTTTTCTCATTTCACCCTTGAGTGCCACTAAGTGGGAATCTCTATTACAAAAAGAGAAAAAAAAACCTACCGTATATACTCGAGTATAAGCCAACCCGAATATAAGCCGAGGCACCTAATTTCACCACAAAAAACTGGGTAAAAAACGTATTGACTCGAGTATAAGCCTAGGGTGTCCATCTGCATGCCTCACTGTGTCCATCTGCAAGCCTCACTGTGCCCATGCCTCACTGTGCCCATGCCTCACTGTGCCCATGACTAGACTGACGTTTAAAATGCGAGTCTATGGAATGGGTGCCCGGGTTTGAAAAATCGGTGCTCCCCGGCCGTAGGTCCTCCAAACAAAAACTTTGCACACTTATAGAGGAGAAATGGGGCTACATGTGTGCCAAGTTCTGGGTCCAGGGTACCTACGACCGGCCAGTACCGGGTCCCCAAAGTCACCAGAGAAATTACGGTTTAACATGGGAGTCTATGGAAGGGGTGCCCGGATTTGAAAAATCGTGCTACCCGGCCGTAGGTCCCCCGGACAACAAACTTTGCAAACTTGTAGAGGAAGAGGGGGGCTACATGTGTGCCAGTACCGGGTCCCCAAAGTCCAGGAGATCAGGTGCAAAAAGGTGACTCGATTATAAGCCGAGGGGGGCATTTTCAGCACAAAAAAATGTGCTGAAAAACTCGGCTTATACTCGAGTATATACAGTATTACTTTGTGCACCATATTTAATATTTTGATGAATCCAGGCACATCCCATCTCTTCAAGACAAGGGCTGCGTACTTTCATTGTCTGCTTACTATGCAAGTAGCCTTTGCTAAACTGACAAAGATGTAATACTCCCTACCAGCTGTGGCCCAGTGAATAGGTGTTGCTGTTCATCCACAAACCTATTCATTATGCTGAGTGTACAGTAAAGTGGATTCAGTAAGTTGTTTGTATAATACAGGTCATTGCTGATAAAATCGATTCTAATAGATTGGCAATTTCATTTTCATTTTTTTTTTCATTTTATATATAAAGCTAAATAGTGCTACTATAAATAACCAAATATAAAAAAAACACAAAAAAAAACACCTCCTTGTGTGTGTGGTGATGTCACTGGTCCTGCCTCCCTGACACGTTGCATCCTCTGGAATTTATCAAAGGGTAGCTACCCTTTGACAAAGTCCAGAGGATGCAATGCATCAGGAAGATGGGACCAGTTATGTCACCACACAAGCGAGGAGGAGAGACAGCAGTTCTACAGTTATTTTTAGCAATTTCTTCTGATGTGTATGTATATACTACGTTGAATTGGGTGGTGGAATGTAAGTGTGGATTTAATTGATATGACCTAATAAAGTAATAGTACACACTGTGAGATTTTCTTTATCTCTATGATCGTCTCCATGGATTTATGTGATTACTGCCTGTGGGTTTCTATGAGAGCTACCGGAGACAGCTAAAAAGAGGACTGAGATCCCAGCTGGAGGTCCACATGACTAGTTCTGGCCTTAACTAATCCTAAGGTTTGTCTGAATACAGTAGGTTAGGATCCACTTGCTTGGGGTCATGGAGGTTAATGAAGTGCATTTAGGTTAGTGGATGTTTTGCACTGATTTCATGGGCAGGAAAAAAAATTTGGAGCATGATATTGCATTAATAAGGGGGTTGTAAAGGTTCTTTTTTTTTTTTTTTTTTTAAAGAACAAACATATCATACTTACCTCCACTGTTCAGCTCGTTTTGCACAGAGTGGCCCCGATCCTCGTATTCTGGGGTCCCTCGGCGGCTGTCTCGGCTCCTCCCCGCAAGAGCTAACCCCGTTCTGGGAAGCGCTCTTCCAAGGGGGTTAGCTTGCGGGCGCGCTCCTGTGATACAGTCGGCGGCCATATCCGTAGACTGTATCACTCGGCCCCACCCGCGCCACGCCGCATCATTGATTTGATTGACAGCAGCAGGAGCCAATGGCTGCGCTGCTATCAATCATCCAATGAATGAGCCGAGAAGAGCCGAGAAGCCCGGCCGAGAAGCCAACGCTTTCCCGACGCGGGACTTTCGAGGGCTCAGGTTACATAGTTACATAGTTAGTCAGGTTGAAAAAAGACAAAGTCCATCCAGTTCAACCATAAAAAAGTAAATAAATAAAATAAAAAATAACGTACAATCCCATATACCCAATTCTATACCCACAGTTGATCCAGAGGAAGGCAAAAAAAAACAGCAGAGCATGATCCAATTTGCTACAGCAGGGGAAAAAATTCCTTCCTGATACCCCGAGAGGCAATCAGATTTACCCTGGATCAACTTTACCTATAAATGTTAGTACTCAGTTATATTATGTACATTTAGGAAAGTATCCAGGCCTTTCTTAAAGTAATCTACTGAGCTGGCCAGAACCACCTCTGGAGAGAGTCTGTTCCACATTTTCACAGCTCTTACTGTGAAGAAACCTTTCCGTATTTGGAGGTGAAATCTTTTTTCCTCTAGACATAAAGAGTGCCCCCTTGTCTTTTGTGTTGACCGTAAAGTGAATAACTCAACACCAAGTTCACTATATGGACCCCTTATATATTTGTACATGTTAATCATATCCCCCCTTATTCTCCTCTTCTCAAGAGTGAATAAATTCAGTTCCTCTAATCTTTCCTCATAGCTGAGCTCCTCCATGCCTCTTATCAGTTTGGTTGCCCTTCTCTGCACTTTCTCCAGTTCCCCGATATCCTTTTTGAGAACTGGTGCCCAAAACTGAACTGCATATTCCAGATGAGGTCTTACTAATGATTTCAACAGGGGCAAAATTATATCTCTCTCTCTGGAGTCCATACCTCTCTTAATACAAGAAAGGACTTTGCTTGCTTTGGAAACCACAGCTTGGCATTGCATGCCATTATTGAGCTTATGATCTACCAAAACCCCCAGATCCTTCTCCACTACGGATCCCCCCAGTTGTACTCCCCCTAGTATGTATGATGCATTCATATTCTTAGCCCCCAAGTGCATAACTTTACATTTATCAACATTAAACCTCATCTGCCACATAGTCGCCCAATTTGACAGGGCATTGAGGTCGGCTTGTAAATTGGCGACATTATGTAAGGACGTTATTCCACTGGTGTCATCTGCAAAGACAGAAATGTTACTTTTGATCCCAGACCCAATATCATTTATAAAGATATTAAAAAGTAAGGGTCCCAGCACTGAACCTTTCTGGCACACCACTGAAAACCTTAGACCATTCAGAGTAAGAATCATTAACCACTACTCTCTGAATTCTGTCTTTTAGCCAGTTTTCTATCCATTTACAAACTGATATTTCCAATCCTGTAGACTTTACCTTGCACATGAGCCGCGTGTGCGGAACTGTATCAAACGCTTTTGCAAAATCCAAGTATACCACGTCCACCGCCACCCCTCTGTCCAAGGTTTTACTTACCTCTTCATAAAAAGAAATCAGGTTTGTCTGACAACTTCTGTCTTTCATGAATCCATGCTGTCTGTTGCTTAAATTGTTTTTTTCCAGCAAGAACTCATCTATGGGGTCTTTTATTAACCACTTAAGCCCCGGACCAATACGGACCATAATGACCAGAGGTGATTTCACAATTTGGCACTGCGCTGCTTTAACTGGAAATTGTGCGGACATGCAATGTTGTACCCAAACGAAATTTGCGTCCTTTTCTTCCCACAAATAGAGCTTTCTTTTAATGGTATTTGATTGCCTCTGCGATTTTATTTTTATGCGATATAAACCGAAAATGACTGAAAATTTTGAAAAAAAAATTATATTTTCTAATTTGTGTTATAAGAAAAATCTAATAAACTCAATTTTAGTCATACACTTAGGCCAAAATGTATTCAGCCACATGTCTTTAGTAAAAAAAATGTCAATAAGCGTATATTTATTGGTTTGCGCAAAAGTTATAGCGTCTACAAACTAGGGTACATTTTCTGGAATTTACGCAGCTTTTAATTTATGACTGCCTATCTCATTTCTTGAGGTGCTAAAATGGCAGAGCAGTACAAACCCCCCCCCCCCAAATGACCCCATTTTGGAAAGTAGACACCCAAAGGAAATTGTTGAGAGGCATGTTGAGCCCATTGAATATTATTTTTTTTTTGTCCCAAGTGATTGAAAAATGACTAAAAAAAAAAAAAAAATAGAAAAATACATTGTGCTGCTTCTCCTGAGTACGGGGATACCACATGTGTGGGACTTTTTGGGAGCCTAGCCGCGTACGGGACCCCAAAAACCAAGCACCGCCTTCAAGATTTCTAAGGGCATACATTTTTGATTTCACTCCTCACTACCTATCACTACCTATCACAGTTTTGAAGGCCATAATATGCCAAGATAGCACAAAACCCCCCCAAATGACCCCATATTGGAAAGTAGACACCCCAAGCTATTTGCTGAGAGGCAAGTTGAGCCCATTGAATATTTTTTTTTTGTCCAAAGTGATTGAATAATGACAAAAAGAAAAAGAAAATGTACAAAAAGTTGTCACTAAATGATATATTGCTCAAACATGCCATGGTTATATGTGGAATTGCACCCCACAATACATTTAGCTGCTTCTCCTGAGTACGGGGATACCACATGTGTGGGACTTTTTGAGAGCCTAGCCGCGTACGGGACCCCGAAAACCAAGCACCGCCTTCAGGATTTCTGAAGCCCTGTACACACGATCGGATATCCTATGGATTTTCGTCCGATGGATTCTTTTCATCAGACAAACCGATCGTATATGGGACCCATCGGTCTTTTTTCCCAAAAAAAAAGATCGAAAACTCCGATCGTCTATGGGCAAGTCCATCGGATAAAAAACCCACGCATGCTCAGAATCAAGTCGACGCATGCTCAGAAGCATTGAACTTCATTTTTCTCGGCTCATCGGAGTGTTTTACGTCACCGCGTTTGGAACGGTCGGTTTTTGACTGATGGTGTGTGGGCAAGACTGATGGAAAACAGTTTCATTGGATATCCGATGGACAAATCCATCGGACGAAAATCCATAGGATATCTGATCGTGTGTACAGGGCTTAAGGGTGTAAATTTTTGATTTCACTCCTCACTACCTATCACAGTTTTGAAGGCCATAAAATGCCAAGATAGCACAAAACCCCCACAAATGACCCCATTTTGGAAAGTAGACACCCCAAGCTATTTGCTGAGAGGCATGGTGAGTATTTTACAGCTCTCATTTGTTTTTGAAAATGAAGAAAGAATTGTATTTTTATTTTTAATTTTTTTAATTTTCAAAACTTTGTGACAAAAAGCGAGATCTGCAAAATACTCAATACCTCTCAACAAATAGCTTGGGGTGTCTACTTTCCAAAATGGGGTCATTTGGGGGGGTTTGTGCCATCTGGGCATTCCACGGCCTCCGAAACTGTGATAGGCAGTGAGGAGTAAAATCAAAAATTTACACCCTTAGAAATCCTGAAGGCGGTGCTTGGTTTTCGGGGTCCTGTACGCGGCTAGGCTCCCAAAATGTCTCACACATGTGGTATCCCCATACTCAGGAGAAGCAACAGAATGTATTTTGGGGTGCAATTCCACATATAACCATGGCATGTTTGAGCAATATATCATTTAGTGACAACTTTTTGTACATTTTTTTTTCTTTTTGTCATTATTCAATCACTTGGGACGAAAAAAATAAATATTCAATGGGCTCAACATGCCTCTCAGCAAATAGCTTGGGGTGTCTACTTTCCAAAATGGGGTCATTTGGGGGGGGGGTTTGAACTGTCCTGGCATTTTATGCACAACATTAGGAAGCTTATGTCACACATCATCCACTCTTCTAACCACTCGAAGACAAAGCCCTTTCTGAGACTTTTTGTTTACATGAAATTTTTTTATTTTTTTTGCAAGAAAATTACGTTGAACCCCAAACATTATACATTTTTTTTTTTAATGCACTAAAACACACTATATTGCCCAAATGTTTGATGAAATAAAACATTTGGGCAATATATCATCAGGCCAATCCTTCTCCTCCTTCTCCTCCTCCTCCTGCCACATTACCACCCCCAGTGGCCTGGCCTGCAAGGGTGCGTGGACGGGGCCGTGGAGGGAACGCTGCAGAGAGGCGTGGAGAGAACACTGCAGGGAAGCGTGGAGGGAAGGCTACAGGGAAGAGCAGGAGGTGATTCTCTGGCTTCGAGCTGCTCTTCCAGAAGTTGCAGGTTCATGGAGTACCACAGCTTGGGATGATGTATGTCTTTGGCTGCTGCTCCTGTTTCATGCTGTTGTTTATTTTATTGTTCATCGTAGTCATGTCTGCCTGATGGGGTAGCCATGCCATTTTTCTCAGTGATTTTCATCCATATTGCCGGGACCAGACATTACATTAAAGCCACAAGCAGTTTTAAATGGGTTTTTTTCCTTTAGAAATTTCATTTTGTGCAGGAACAGTTTTAAACACGGGAAACACATGCCACTTCACAGGCATACTTTAGACACCCCCCAGGTACGATATTTAAAGGAATATTTCACTTTTTTTTTTCACTTTATGCATCATTAAAATCACTGCTCCCGAAAAAACTACAGTTTTTAAAACTTCTTTTTGCATTGATACATGTCCCCTGGGGCAGGACCCGGGTCCCCAAACCCTTTTTAGGACAATAACATGCATATTAGCCATTATAATTAGAACTTTACATTTTGAACGTTTGCGTCCATTGTATTTAATAGGGTTCTAAAGTTCGCGCAAACTTTCGATCCGTTCGCAGGTTCTGGTGCGAACCGAACCGGGGGGTGTTCGGCTCATCCCTATTAAAGAGCAATGCATTTTGACAAATAGGACAGTTGTATATACAGTATTTACCCGTATATTTAGCTGCTAGCCTGGATTTCATCTTTAACTACTTGCCGCCTGCCCACTGTCAAACGACGGTGGAGCCGTGAGGCTCCCATTCTGGGATGATGTCATATGACGTTGTCCAGTTTAGTGGGCACGCCGTGTTCACATGGTGACAGTCAGCTACTCTTGGTTGCTCATTCCCTCACATTTTTTTTTTTTTAACCTCCAAATAAGCTCTATTTGAAGAGTGAAACATGTTAGATTGGGTGATTTGATTTTACGAGCACCTTCTGACTTTATTTTCATTTAGGTTCACATGATTTAATTTTTGTGCTGACACATTCTTTCCCCCCTCCCCTCCATTTTTCTTTTTTGTGGGGTGAGATATGCCTAGTGTCAAAGTATTTTTGATTCGCAACCACTCTCACATAGAGGGATTCAAATTTAAAAATTCGTCCCATGTCATCAGCCTATTTGCGGATGACGTCATCCTGATGCTCACGGATATAAAAACTTCCTTGGCTTCGGTTCATGGAGTACTGCAGAGATTTAATAGCCTTTCATACTATAAAGTTAACGAAGATAAATCATTTATACTGGGTCTTAATGTGCCACAGGATACAATGCGAGAGTTAGCTGATAAATACCCTTATAAATGGACAGCATCAGGGTTGAAATATCTTGGTATTCAACTGACTTCTACTACAAAAGAACTGGTCAAGGCAAACTACTTAAAATTTTAGATAGCCTGCATAAGAAACTCCAAAACATATCCAAAACAGAGCTGTCGTGGTCGGGGAGACTGGCAGCGTTCAAGATGTTGATACTTCCCCAACTACTGTATTTATTCGGGACCCTGCCAATCCCGGTACCCAACAGCTTCTTCGCAAGGGCCCAAACTTTAATTAACAAATACCTTTGGATGGGAAAGAGAGCAAGATGTGCTTTTTCTAAATTAACGTCTTCCAGGAAGGCGGGAGGGGTAGGCCTAACAGTCCTAAAAGATTACTACATAGCAGCCATATTGACACAACTTAGGGCATGGTTCCCTCAACATAAAAGTAGTAGATGGGTAGAAATTGAGAAAACTCAGGTCTATAAGGGTAACTTACACCATTTTCTTTTAGCTAGCCCACAAGCAACCGCTAAGTCGGATGATTGGTCACCGACCATTAAAGCGTCATTATCAGCTTGGACGGTACTACTAACCACCAAGTTTCATAATGTCAATCTTACAACCGTCCATATACCGTTGACAAGTATATCTCACATTATCCCGAATATAGACGTCAGTGCATGGGAAAGACTGGGGATTACACAAATCGATCATCTACTTATAGGCCCAGCCCCTAAGACTTTCCGAGTCCTCCAAATAGAATACGGGCTTTCAGATAGGGAATATTACACTTATCTGAGACTGTTGAACTATCTGCACACTTCACCCCCTGCCACGATTAATCTCCCATGGCAAGTGTCCCAATACTTTACTACCCTAACCTCTAAAACCAAAGGAATAGCCTTATTTTACAACACTTTGGGTAATAAATACACCTTTAACAGGAATAACAATATACTGGCCTGGGAGAGAGATCTCGGCAACGGGTACTCAGAGGAGCAGTGGCAATATGCCTTGCTAGCTAATTACTCAGTGAGTAGGAGTGCAGGTTTATGGGAACTAACACAAAAAATTCTACTGAGGTGGTACTTGACGCCTCACAGAATTGCCAAATTCTCCCCTCAGACATCGAACAAGTGTTGGCGGAAGTGTGGACTGACAGGTTCACTGTACCACATTCTCTGGACTTGTCCAGTGATAACAGCTTTCTGGAAAAAGGTATTTCACCTGATTAGAAAGGTACTGCATTGGACGGTGCCTGTCTCCCCGGGTCTTGCATTACTAACATTGACGATAGAATCCATACCTCATGAGCACAAAACTATTCTAGTACACATACTTCTCAGCGCTCGTTTGACTATTACGAGACATTGGAAAAAACAGATACTTCCAAACATAGGCGAGGTCATTATGACTACTAATACCCACTCTACATATGAAAGAATGCTGGCTAGGGCTCAAAATAACCACTTAAAAGTCGATGCTCTATGGAAAAGATGGATCGATTGGTATGATACAAGCAAACTCCTTACATAAATTTTAGTAAATTTTAGTATATAAACCATAATTTACAGTCTCAATCTATAATTATAGTTGGACAGGTCACAAATTACCTATGACTCTAAGCGATGGAACATGACTCAGCAACAATACTCTAACTCTTATATCTGCTGCATTTTTGTTTTTGTTCAAGTTTCTGTTAGTTTTTTTCTTTCTTTTCTTTTTTGTTTGTTTAAATGTTTGTTTAAATGTTCTACTAGCACTTATTCATCCCACCGACAGTCTTCTGTGGTCAGGGTTCAACTGCCTCCTATATTAATGTGCTCATACATACCTATGTTAAACCTATGCTGAATTGCACTGAGGTGTGGTTCCCTCTTACTTACCTTGTGGGTGTTCGGCGGGGTTGGGGCGCTACTCTCTGCTGGACGGCACAGCATGATCCCTACCGGGGTGCTGGGGGCGGAGGGGGGCGGCCTGCGAGGGCTGAACATCATGGGATGATACGAGCTACCAAATGTGGGACTGCACCAGATGGCATAGAACTAGACTACTTTCTTATCCCAAATTGTTCTGCAATTAATTATAGTTGACCAGGAAATTGTCCTACGTACAGCACCATTGTTAACATGTATGCTTTACATTGCTTTGTATGTGAAAATTTAATAAAAACCTATTGAAATTAAAGTATTTTTGATTAAGAGAGAAGCTTTTTTGTGGATATTGTGATATATGGGGCTCGTCCATCAGTGATTATTTGTGTCCACATGAATGAGTGTACCCATATCGCATATCTGAGAGATAGATAATTTTATAGGGCAGAAGATAGATAGCCCATATTTTCAGTAAGACAGTATTTACTAGCATACCTTCTCTTTTTCTGTTTATCTAATTTTATATGTGGCCAATAGATGGGAGAAGAGACAGATATACTGCCATCTCCTGATACCAGGTGGTGTTGGTGAGTAGACCTTTAATTTACATATCCTCTAATACAGCCTGGAGCCTTTATATTGAATATAGGAGGAAATGATAACCCACATATCGTCTATACGTATATATTCAAGAGAAGTTTTCACCATCAGTTTTCACTACCAATTGATTGTAAGGCTTTGTTTTTTTTTTTTGTTTTTTTAATAACAAACTTATCATACTTACCTCCACTGTGCAGTTTGTTTTGCACAGAGTGGCCCAAATCCTCGACTTCTGGGGTCCCCCGGCAGCCCTGGTAGCTTCTCCCCACATCGTATAACCCCCTAGGAGAAGCGCTCTCCCAGGGGGTTACCTTGCAGGCGCGCTTCCGACTCCAGCATTTGCGTCCATAGATGCAGAATGCCGGACTCGGCCCACGCGTCATTGGATTTGATTGACAGCAGCAGAAGCCAATGGCTGCGCTGCTATCAATCTATCCAATGAGGAGCCGAGACAACAGGCAGGGGGGAAAAGCGCGTCTCCGGCAGGGGAAAACAGGACTCAGGTGAGTAAAACGGGGGGTGGGGGGCCGGTCAGTGACAGAAGATTTTTCACCTAATGGATGCATTAAGGTGAAAAAACATGAGGGTTTACAACCCCTTTAAACTTGGTAGATGTTAATATTACCACATTGAGATAGAACGTTGATTCTTATATGTAATGGCATTGACCTTATCCTATAGGTATACCTGTTATGGTCATTTACATAACCTTTATTGTAAATCATAAAAAATAAGTTTTAGTTAAGTGGCCTTTTGGTGCATAGGGAAGCACCCTTGTCTCGTTCTAGTCCACTGATCATCAGTGCCCTGATTACTATGCAGTCCCGGGAGTACCCATTGGTGATGCCACTCTATGCCCATCAGTGACACCAGTCTGCACCCATAAGTGAGGCCAATCTGTGCCTATCAGTTATGCCAATCAGTGCCACCTATCAGTGCTCATCAGTGCTGCATATTATTGCCTCCTCATCAGTGTCACCCCATCAGTGCCCTTCAGTACTGCCTCATTAATGCCCATCAGTGAAGCCTCATCAGCACACATCAGTGAAGGGGAAAAATCACTTACTTTTTATTAGTTTCTTCAGAAAATTTTGTAAATAGGTAATTTTTCTCCTTCATTGATGTGCGCTGATGAGGCTGCACTGATAGGCACTGATGAGGCAACACTTATTAGCAAAAAATAAAAAACCCAGTGGTGATTAACTAACACCAAAAGAAAGCTTGATTTGTGTAAAGAAAATAATAAAAAATTAATTTGGGTACAGTTTTGCATGACCACGCAATTGTCATTCGAAGTGCGACATCTCTAAAAGCTGAAAAATGGCCTGGGCAGGAAGGGGGTGAAAGTGCCTTGTATTGAAGTAGGTAATGGGACAAAGGCTGTCACCACATGGGTAAGTTAAATGGACATTCTGCAGGGGATACTTCTTTGCCAAATAAGAAACCAGTTAGGCCCCTTTCACACGGAGGTCCGTTCAGGTCCGCCTGTCAGTTTTTTAGGCGGACCTGAAACGGATCCTCCATGTACCCCTATGGAGGCACGGATGTCAGCGGAGACATGTCCGCTGACATCCGCTCCGCCAAAGTGTGACGGAGGAAAACCCTATTTTTCCTTCCATCGGCGGAGCGGATCGGATGACAACGGACTCTACGGTCCACCGTCATCCGATTCCCCATAGGGGAGAGCGGCGCTCTGACAGGGCGGTCCCTGCACAGTGTGCGGGGACCGCCCAGTCATCCGTCGGCTCAGCGGGGATCAACGGAGCGATCCCCGCTGAGCAAGCGGAGGTTCACGGGGCGGATCTGCATGGATCCGCCCCGTGTGAAAGGGGCCTAATTTAAAAAAATATATAATTTTGTTTTGAATGTTTTTTTTCCACAACACAAAACAAACTGTCACATTTTTTAATACTCAGATAATTACAAATAAACAAAATATGATTACAAAAAATATGTTATAATAGCAAAATATGTTATAATGGTTTTTTAAAACTATGATTGTCAAATAAAAATTTTCTTAGTGCCTTTTTCACATCTTTATTTCGTAGCCCATAGATCAGAGGATTTAACGCTGGAGTGATGACTGTAAAGAGAATTGCACTCATTCTGTCCTGCTCAAGTGAATCTTTTGTAGTTGGTCTCAAGTATGTGCTGAATGCAGTCCCATAATATAAAAGGACAACAGTGAAGTGGGAAGTGCAGGTGGATAAGGCTTTATGTCTGCCTTGATTAGACTGGATATTCTTAAGATGGATTACAATAAAGAAATATGATATAACAATTAAAATAAAAGTACCAACTGCCACAGTACCAGTAACTATATTCACCAGACTTTCATTGATATGGGTGTCTGTGCAGGCCAGCTTCAGTAGAGGCTTGATATCACAGTAAAAGTGAGTGATCTTGTTGGCACTGCAAAATGGCAATCTAGAAGTCGGAATTGTGTGCGATAATGAGTATAAGAAACCAACGAGCCAGGAAGTGAGAGCTAACTGAATGCATGCTTCCTTCGCCATAAGGATATGGTACCGTAATGGGTTACAAATAGCAACGTATCTGTCATAAGACATTGACATAAGAAGTATGGCCTCAGTGCTGCCCAAAAAATGAAATACATGGAGTTGGACTATGCAGCCTTGAAAAGATATCCTTTTATCTTCTATAAGTAAACCTGACAACAACTTTGGGACAGTTGTTGTAGAGTAAAAGAAGTCCAAGAAGGAAAGATTGCCCAGAAAGAAATACATGGGGGTGTGAAGGCCATGATCAATAATCACTATTGCTACAATACTTAAGTTCCCAACAAAACAAAGTAAGTAGAACATAAGAAAAGTAAAGAAAAGCAATATCTGCAGTTGGGGTAGCTTGGTAATGCCTAGAAGTATAAACTCTGTGACAAATGTCTGATTCAGCTCTTCCATCGCTTTCTACAAACAAAATGTTAGTTATTAATAAAAGTTTAAAGGTAGTAAAAAGGAGATCTGAAATGTAAAAATCACTATAACTGAAATGAAAAAATAAGTACTAAAACACATAATATGATGTTCAGATTACATTTTACACTGTTAAAGCCCAATTCAAATTTCACTTCTATTACTACACAGATGAATATTGTCCATGTTTTTTATTTATTTATTTTTGCACTAATAGTCACATTTTCTGGGCAAACTTTTGGGATATTCCCTCCTTCTTCATATACCTGGTAATGTGTTAATGCAATCAAGCTACACAAGCAATAAAATATGTTTCAGTTGTTTTATCTTTTTAATGTACTAGTGTGTTGCTACCTTTGATAAAATTCCCTATGTACGGCATAATAAAAGAAGCGTGAGCATTATTTATTGGAACACTGTGCGAGGGGCGTGCCAGACTGCTGGAAATCCTGACTGCTAAGCTTTGTGTTGAGCAAATCTCTGTCCAATCTCTGACATAGAAATTTTTTATGAAGTGCTGCAGTACAATAGTGCATATAAAACATATCAATTACACATCTTTTACTGCAGGGCTCAAAATCTCAGGTCCTGAGCTACTAGCCAGGCCTTAAGAGTTACTCGTCATCAGTTACCCCACCCAACCCCTACCCTGCCCATCCCTTAATTTTGCCCTAAACACGGCCTTGTAAATTATATCATGAAATTACACTGTTAAATGTTTTATTCAGAATTAAGTTACAAAATACAATACAACATTAACATAAAACACATATTTCATTGATCTGACTGTGATAAATAAAATAAGGAGAAAATATGATTGGCTACTATTGGCAAGGTACACATCATTACTGCCTTGTTAAGTAAATATTTTAATGCTATATTAAATATAGCATTAAAAAAATTAAAACCAATAAATGAAGGATATCGGGGAACTAGAGAAAGTGCAGAGAAGGGCAACCAAACTGATAAAAAGCATGGAGGAGCTCAGTTATGAGGAAAGATTAGAGTAATTAACTAAATCTGTTCCCTCTTGAGAAAGGTAGATTAAGGGGGGATATGATTAACATGTACAAATACATAAGTGATTGAACTTTGTGATGACCTTAAAGGGAATAACGCAACACTGAGGACAAGGGGGCACACTTTACGTCTAGAGAAAAAAAGATTTCATCTCCAAATACGGAAAGGTTTCTTCACAGTAAGAGCTGTGAAAATGTGGAATAGACTTCCTCCAGAGGTGGTTCTGGCAAGTTCAGTAGATTTCTTTAAAAAAGGCCTGGATACTTTCCTACTTTCACTGTTTTAGGATGCAGAGAGACTTACAATGAAGCACAGCACTGGACAGGGGAGCTGGAGCTGCCACACTTAACTTTTCCTTTTTACAAGCTGGTAATTGTGAGAAAAAAACAATCAGCGCCACAATGCTAATAAATTACTCCTATAATGACGTGAAAAAAATCAAATATACCCCTCTGAGTGTCTACACTGCTGCTGAACACTTATAGTGATACACCACACCTATTGCAATATTAATTTTGTGAAAATAGTGCAGTGCTGCGTATCTATAAATGTTATATAAACAAATAATTATACATTCAATAAAACAATTTGTGAAGAAAAAAATAAATTAATAAAAAAAGTTAATAAATAAAAAAATATATATATATTGGATCCATTTAAATAGGATTTTACACAGCGGTGACAGTTTTGGAAACCTACATATGAACTGTTTTTTTTTTCTTCACAAATTGTTTCATTGAATGTATAATTATTTGTTTATATAACTGTAGCGCACCAACCCCAGACTTTACCTGCTTTTCTTCTGCTTGGCTCCTCCGCAGGAAAGAATGAGGCACACCGCACCACAAGCCCCTACCCTCCTGAATAGGGAGGTTGAGCGGTGTTAGTTTCTCGGGCCTGCTTGCTGCCAGTGTTTAAAAACCTCCAGTGCTCACATCGTTTCTGTGGTAGTCAGAAACAAGTCTTTAGTTCTCCCCAGTAAGCAACTGTCCACACCAACTGAAAGGTCCAACTCTTATTTATTCCTTTTAGCACAATAAACAGTCTCTTTGAGAGCAGACAGGTTGGGACAAGACACAGGTCAGATAAGGTGGGAGGAGGTCCAGGCACAAACTTGAATTGGGTTTTCTCCTGTTCTGATTAGCACGAACAGGCTTGGCGCACGGTCTCTGCAACAGATCATGAGGTTGGTCACTGCCACTGACCGGGTGAAAAAAAGATGAAAGCCACTGCCACTGACCTTGGGTGCGAAGTGTCACTGCCACTGTGACTTAAAGAACACACACTTCCTTCCGTTAGTAAACTGGCCCTTTATAGGACAGGAACATCCCTCCGGAGAGTTACCAGAGGCCCCATCTGTCACCACGACTCTGCGCTGGGTCTTCAGAAAGGGTCACCTCCCTGGCCTCCTCGTCCTGGATACGGGTCCCCTCGCAAGGCAGATCCCTGGGAGTCTCGGTCCCCGGCGGATCCCAGCCGAAGGCTGCTGGGCTCCGGGCCTTTCTCCAAAGTACCTCACCCCAGACTGAAGGTGTCTGAGATGGAACAGCAGCTCCGTCTCCGGGCCTAGGGCACCCATTGACAACCCGACCAGGCCTCCGGACCTAGGGCACCCGGAGGCGACACACACGCACCCAGGCCTAAGGTGCCTGAGCGCGGAACTGACCCCGCTGGAAGATGGCCACCCCCTTTTATATCCTCTCCCGACAGGCACAGCAGGTTCCCCGCCCCGCCGTACTGCTGCCAAGTGGGGGCAAAAAAAAGGCACAACCTTGTACTGCGGTTCAACCCGGGCCCATGGCTACAGCACCACCCATAGGCCCCAGGGAACTACACACCAGTACCATCTCCCAGGGACAGAAATGGTCCATGAAACCTAACAATTAGTGCATCTGAGCCTAGTTACCACTCAGATGCTTCCACCTAAATGTAACCACCCGCTACATAACATTTATAGATATGCAGCGCTGCACTATTTTCACAAAATTAACAAGCTGGTAATTGGTTGTTAGACAAGCCGAGCAACCAATAACCAGCTTGTTAATAGGAAAAGTAAATTTGCCCCATCTATTTTTTTACAAACTCCAACTGTATGCCAGGCCCTGCTAATAGAATGAGAGGGGGTGGAGGCTGGGAGGAGAATCGGCTCTCGTTCAACCCCGCTTGCTGGCGGTGGCTTCTCCCCCCCTCCGATGCGGCTCCACAGTTGCCCTCAGCTTATTTCCACTCACCTAATGTGAGCAGGCGAGTGGAAATTTTGAGGGCTGCTTTACTGTATACGCATCGTGACTGTCTTACAGAACTAAAAATTGAGTACTGTCCGTGATACAATTTTTCAGGACAAGCCTTCGGGGTATGTTCCCTTCTTCAAGGTCCAAGCAGTACTGATTCACAATTTTTTTAGCAGAATGTTAAAACAAAACAAGAAAAAGAAAAATCTCTGAGGGAAAGTAAAAAAAAAAAAAACCAAACACATACAAATGGTAATAAAGATAGCAGCTTGGACCTTGAATAAGGGGACATACCCCGAAAGCTTGTCCTGAAAAATTCTATGTTAGTGCAAATAAAAAAAGTATCACGGACAGTACTCAATTTTCTCTGTCACAATTGCACTAATACGGCTACAATCACGTCAAGTATAAATAAAAATGAAAGGTTCAGCTGGAATGTAATTTTACATTTACTTCTCTGTGTAGATCTACCCCACCTTATCCCCTATCTGCGTAGATCTATCCCACTGTCTGCCCTCAAAACTCCATAGTTAAGCTGGGTACACACGGGCTGAAAATCAGCCAAAGTTGTTTGGTTCAGCAGGGACTGGCCGACTTTCAGCCTGTGTGTACAGCTGTCTGTTCTACAAAAGCCGATCTTACGACCAACTTCTGTCAAGCAGTCATGCTGGAGAACCAGCATCCGACCAGCACTGGCAGCCAATGGCTGCGACTGCTGATCAGTGTGCTCTGGCGGGGGCGATCCCCCTGTCAGAACACAATAACACAGTGTATGAGATCAGCGCACTAACATTGCGTGTGTTAGTATGGGATCTCTTAGGTTTTTTTTTTTCATTCAGCCCACTGGGTTGAGCTAAAAAAACTTCTCATGTGTACCCCACATTAGTCTATGTGATTCTACTGTGCACTCATGGACATAGACAAGGGAAGGGAAACTTTGTTTGATTTAATTTGCTGGTTATTCATTAATCAGTTCTACTAAAGGGCAAATTCTTTTCCACAAATCATGATGTAAACCTTCTGAAAGCTCACACTAAAAGTGTTGTGCCACCTTGGTAGGACTAAAGGGTACCTATCATTAGAGAATCACGAAGGTTACGATTTCTGAACAATTCCTTCTGATAATACTAGATGCCTGGCTGTCATGCTGCTGCTATGGCTTTACTACTTCCTGAGTCATGGACTTTACCTTTAGGCCCCTTTCACACTGGGGTGTTTTTCAGGTGTTTTAGCGCTAAAAATAACACCTGAAAAACGCCTGAAAAAATCCTGCCCTGCAGTCTTCAATGTGAATGCCCGAGGGCTTTCACACTGAAGCGGTGCGCTATCAGGACCGCTCCAAAAGTCCTGCTAGCCGCATCTTTGGAGCGGTGAAGGAGCGGTGTGTTTACCGCTGCTGCGCATTGAAATCAATGGGACAGCACGGCTATACCGCCCCCAATGCGCTGCTTCAGCGGTTTTAACCCTTTCTCTGCCACTAGCGGGGGTTAAAACCGCACCGCTAGCGGCCGAATATCGCAGCAAAAACTACAGTATAGCGGCGCTATACCGCCAGCGTAACTCCCGCACCCAGTGTGAAAGGGGCCTTATTTACAGCGGGCAACAAGAATCTTTTTAGCAGACTACCAATTTTATCCCCATATTTTTCTCATGACAGGGTCACTTAACACCATTCATTAGGATTGTCTGTGGTCTTTGACAAGCCTTTTCTCTTCCTCCTGCCCTTTGCAACAAATTATTAGGGAATGTGTCATCTTAAACATCTTAGACATATAGAGATACATTGCTATAGAATGACATTACAACAAATATCTACTCAGTCCTCATTGCCATTATCTTTCTAAGTATCAGCATTGCATTGCTCAAAGTAGCAATCTAAGGTCTCAGTTTATAATTCAATCCCTTAAAGCGGAGGTACGCCTAAAAAAAAATATTAAGAGCCAGCAGCTACAAATACTGCAGCTGCTGACTTTTAATAAATGGACACTTACCTGTCCAGGGTGCCCGCTAGGCTTTCGGCTACCCCCGCCGCCATCCTCGGTGAGGGAATCAGGAAGTGAAGCATTGTGGCTTCACTTCCTGGTTCCCTACTGTGCATGTGCGAGTCGCGCTGCGCGTCCTAACTGGTCCCCGCTGTCTTCTGGGACCTGTGTGTTTCCTAGACAGTGGGGGACAGGAAGGGGCGTGACTCCCACGGGAGTCTATGCCCAGAAGTGGGTGCAAATACCTGTATTATACAGGTATCTGCACCCCCTCCCCCCTGAAAGATGCCAAATGTGACACCGGAGGGGGGAGGGTTCAGAAAAGCAGAAGTTTCATTTTTGTGTGGACCTCCGCTTTAACCACTTGACCTCCAGAAGGTTTTACCTCCTTCCTGACCAGGCCATTTTTTTTTTAGTTTGCTGGGCTGGCTAATACTGTATACTAAAAAAACAGTAAGACAGCAGATGAGAAAAGTGTTAGGGTCTCCCAGTAACAAGGTTAGTATGAGCTAATTTAAAGACAGGGATTAAAGCGGAGCTCCACCCAAAAAGGGAAGTTCCGCTTGAACGCTGTTGGCGCCGGGAAGAGAAAATCTAGGGTAATGATGGCTTGAGCACATCGCTGGATCCTGGGAGTGTGTGTTAAAAAAAAGTCAGCAGCTACAGTTTTTTTAGAGTCTGACCTTTTAATAAACACAAAAAATTACTGGAGTTTTAACGGCTAAGTTCACCTTTACAGAAAAAATTATAAATGCATATTGTTTCTTCAGAATGAGATGGCAGGCTGCCAAAATTCTGGTGAAATGCAACTTAAAGTGGAGTTCCACCCTAAAAAAAAAAAATACACCAAAATCCTGCAAAAAAATTGAAAAAAAAAAATTGAAAATAAATAAATAAATTATTTACCATAAAAAGCGGTTGATATGCAGATGTTCCCTAATCTGCCTCTTCCTAGTCTGCGGCAGGTCTTCTTCCTCATCCTCCTTGCGTTGTCTTCTGGGGAATGGGGCGCACTGCCTTCTGGGAACTGTGTGTATCGCAAAAAGCAGCTGCCCATTCACAAAGCGCAGCGAGACTTGCGCATGCGCAGTAGGAAATGGGCAGTGAAGGATGGCGGCGCGGGACTTGCCAGGATCGAGGGGTCGGCCTCGGGAGGTCGAGGTAAGGTAAGTGTCCTTATTAAAAGTCAGCAGCTACAGTCTTTGTAGCTGCTGACTTTTAAAAAAAAAAAAAAAATCCCCCCAAATGACCCCATTTTGGAAAGTAGACACCCCAAGCTATTTACTGAGAGGCATGTTCAGTCCATGGAATATTTTATATTTTGCCACAAGTTGCGGGAATATGACAAACTTTGTTTTTTTTGCACAAAGTTGTCACTAAATGATATATTGCTCACACATGCCATGGTTATATGTGGAATTGCACCCCAAAATACATTCTGCTGCTTCTCCTGAGTACGGGGATACCACATGTGTGGGACTTTTTGGGAGCCTAGCCGCGTACGGGACCCCAAAAACCAAGCACAGCCTTCAAGGTTTCTAAGGGCATAAATTTTTGATTTCACTCCTCACTACCTATCACAGTTTTGAAGGCCATAAAATGCCAAGATAGCACAAAACCCCCCAAAATGACCCCATTTTGGAAAGTAGACACCCCAAGGAAATTGCTGAGAGGCATGTTGAGCCCATTGAATATTTTTTTTTTGTCCCAAGTGATTGAATAATGACAAAAAGAAAAAAAAATGTACAAAAAGTTGTCGCTAAATGATATATTGCTCAAACATGCCATGGTTATATGCGGAATTGCACCCCAAAATACATTTGGTTGCTTCTCCTGAGTACGGGGATACCACATGTGTGGGACTTTTTGAGAGCCTAGCCGCGTACGGGCCCCCGAAAACCAAGCACCGCCTTCAGGATTTCTAAGGGCACAAATTTTTGATTTCACTCCTCACTACCTATCACAGTTTTGAAGGCCATAAAATGCCAAGATAGCCCAAAACCCCCACAAATGACCCCATTTTGGAAAGTAGACACCCCAAGCTATTTGCCGAGAGGCATGGTGAGTATTTTACAGCTCTCATTTGTTGTTGAAAATGAAGAAAGACATATTTTTTTTTCTTTTTTTCTTTTTTCAATTTTTAAAACTTTGTGACGAAAAGCGAGATCTGCAAAATACTCAACATACCTCTCAGCAAATAGCTTGGGGTGTCTACTTTCCAAAATGGGGTCATTCGGGGGGGTTTTGTGCCATCTGGGCATTCCATGGCCTCCGAAACTGTGATAGGCAGTGAGGAGTAAAATCAAAAATTTACACCCATAGAAATCCTGAAGGCGGTGCTTGGTTTTCGGGGTCTTGTACGCGGCTAGGCTCCCAAAATGTCTCACACATGTGGTATCCCCGTACTCAGGAGAAGCAACAGAATGTATTTTGGGGTGCAATTCCACATATAACCATGGCATGTTTGAGCAATATATAATTTAGTGACAACTTTTTGTAAATTTTTTATTTTTGTCATTATTCAATCACTTGGGACAAAAAAAAAAAAATATTCAATGGGCTCAACATGCCTCTCAGTCAGCAAATAGCTTGAGGTGTCTACTTTCCAAAATGGTGTCATTTGGGGGGGTTTTGAACTGTCCTGGCATTATATTCACAACATTAGGAAGCTTATGTCACACATCATCCACTCTTCTAACCACTTGAAGACAAAGCCCTTTCTGACACTTTTTGTTTACATGAAAACATTTTTTTTTTTGCAAGAAAATTATGTTGAACCCCCAAACATTATATATATTTTTAAAGCAAAGGTCCTACAGATTAAAATAGTGGGTGTTACATTTTTTTTTCCACACAGTATTTGCGCAGCGATTTTTCAAACGCATTTTTTGGGGGAAAACACACTTTTTTTATTTTTAATGCACTAAAAAACACTATATTGCCCAAATGTTTGATGAAATAAAAAAGATGATCTTAGGCCGAGTACATGGATACCAAACACGACATGCTTTAAAATTGCGCACAAACGCGTAGCGGCGAGAAACTACATTCATTTTTAAAAGCATTTAAAAGCCTTTACAGGTTACCACGTTGGATTTACAGAGGAGGTCTACTGCTAAAATTACTGCCCTCGATCTGACCTTCGCGGTGATACCTCACATGCATGATGCAATTGCTATTTACATATGACGCTAGACCGACGCTTGCCTTCGCCTTTGCGCAAGAGCAGGGGGGGACAGCGGTGCTTTTTTAATTTTTTTTATTATTATTTATTTTGCTTTTTTATTTTATTTTTAAATTGTTCCTTCCATATTTTTTTTTTTTTTATCATTTTTATTGTTATCTCAGGGAATGTAAATATCCCCTATGATAGCAATAAGTAGTGACAGGTACTCTTTTTTTGAAAAAAAATGGGGGGTTAGACCCTAGATCTTTCCTCTGCCCTCAAAGCATCTGACCACACCAAGATCGGTGTGATAAAATGCTTTCCCAATTTCCCAATGGCGCTGTTTATATCCGGGGGGGGCATTCCCTCCCACTGCTTATAAAAGCAGTCCAGAGGCTAATTAGCCACTAGGATTGCTTTTACATGAAAGCCGGCCACTGGCTGAAAAGAATGATACCCGCAGGTATCAATCTGGTATAACCATTCAAAGTCCAGCAACATACCAGTACGTTGCTGGTCCTTGTTGGACATGTATTGTAATCTTTTTTTTTCATGCAGCCTGTTGGCTGAATGAAAAAAAGAGATTGATCGGTGGGTATGCCCACCATTAGAATACCTCCCTTCATCCACCCACTTCTAATGATGGGCATATATGCCGAAGCATGGGGGCATCCTCCCGCAAAAAAGTTATGCCGCGTACACACGGTCGGACTTTTCCACAGGCAAGCCTTCGTCGGAATTTCGACCGTATGTACGCGGCATAAAAGGTTATGCCGCGTACACACGGTCGAACTTTTCCACGGGCAAGCCTCCGTCGGAATTTCGACCGTATATACGCGGCATTAGGAGCAAAATCGCTCCTCCGCCCCTGCTGCCCCCATGCTTCGGCATATATGCTCTTTTTTTAACTGTGGTGGTGAAATCACCTCCTACAGCATTGGAGTCACGGCTTTATGTATCGTGGGAGCAAACGCTGTTGCTGTCAAGATAAATAAATCCGCGATGCAACTGAATGGCGTACCTGCTAAGCAAATGATGGTTAACATTAAAACAAAGTAACATTACAGTACAACAGTAAGACCTTACCATACCATACCTGCAAAGCAAATACCAAAACAAAACCTAGTAAAAAATAAAACATTTTTTTAACGCAACCTGTGCTTAAAATATATATTTGCCGAAGCATGGGGGCATCCTCCCGCAAAAAAGTTATGCCGCGTACACACGGTCGGACTTTTCCACGGGCAAGCCTTTGTCGAAATTTCGACCGTATGTACGCGGCATAAAAGGTTATGCCGCGTACACACGGTCAAACTTTTCCACGGGCAAGCCTCCGTCGGAATTTCGACCGTATATACGCGGCATTAGGAGCAAAATCGCTCCTCCGCCCCTGCTGCCCCCATGCTTCGGCATATATGCTCTTTTTTTAACTGTGGTGGTGAAATCACCTCCTACAGCGTTGGAGTCACGGCTTTATGTATCGTGGGAGCAAACGCTGTTGCTGTCAAGATAAATAAATCCGCGATGCAACTGAATGGCGTACCTGCTAAGCAAATGATGGTTAACATTAAAACAAAGTAACATTACAGTACAACAGTAAGACCTTACCATACCATACCTGCAAAGCAAATACCAAAACAAAACCTAGTATTAAAATAAAACATTTTTTTAACGCAACCTGTGCCTAAAATATATATATGCCGAAGCATGGGGGCATCCTCCCGCAAAAAAGTTATGCCGCGTACACACGGTCAAATTTTTCCACGGGCAAGCCTCCGTCAGAATTTCGACCGTATATACGCGGCATTAGGAGCGAAATCGCTCCTCCGCCCCTGCTGCCCCCATGCTTCGGCATATATGCTCTTTTTTTTTAACTGTGGTGGTGAAATCACCTCCTACAGCACTGGAGTCACGGCTTTATGTATCGTGGGAGCAAACGCTGTTGCTGTCAAGATAAATAATTCCGCGCTGCAGTTGAATGGCGCACCTGAAAACAAAAAATTACATACCTGAAAAGCAAGCATGATAAAACATTGCAGAATGGAATACAGTAAAAAAGAGCAGAACAATAGAGAGAAAATAGAGAGAGAGAGAGAGAGAACAATAAAACTACAACTATTTTTTTTGTGTTTTTTTTTTTTACGTTTTTTTTTTCTTTTTTACACTTTTTTTTTAAACTTTAACAACTGTAATGGTTCGGGTCTCTCAAAATGTAATGGCATCTTGGGAGACCCTGTGTAAGTGTGTCCTAGTCTGTGAAATGCTGTACCCTACGCTAAAACTTCACTTTTGAGTGGTAGCTTTCAAAACATTCACCAACGCAAAGACCAGGTTTGTCAGGACAGAGTGGACAATAATAACGGGTGTCACGCCTAAATCCGCGCTTGCTACAGACACGACATCTTTTTTGGGGGGTTCGTTGGGTAGGGGTACTCGGGAGGAGATGCGTATAATGCCTCTCATGCAGCCGGCTTACTGCATTTGGTAGGGGATGGTGAGGTGCAGAACCGCCTGGATACAGGAGTTCTGTGACTATCTCATTCTGGAATTTTAGAAGAGATAAAGTCCCGCCTGAAGCTCTGTATAGCACATGAGCGTTCAGCAAAGCAAATTGAAATAAGGATAGAGACACTTTTTTGTACCAGCGTCTCGCCTTACGGTCAATTAGATACGGCGCCATCAACTGGTCGTTGAGGTCCACCCCTCCCATATTTTTGTTATATTCGTGGACACAGAGGGGTTTCTCCACAACACCAGTCGCCGTACGAATTTGGACTGTCGTGTCTGCATGAAGGGAGGTAAGAAGGAAAACATTCTTATTGTCCCTCCACTTCATAGCGAGCAAGTTATTACACTTTACGCAGGCTCTCTCCCCCAGCCTAAGACGGGCATCTACAAGCCGCTGGGGAAAGCCCCGGCGATTAGGTCGCATGGTGCCACATGCTCCAAACTGATAATCAAGCAAGTGACTAAACAGTGGCACGCTCGTGTAATAATTGTCCACATACAAGTGGTACCCCTTTCCGAATAAGGGTGACACAAAGTTCCACACTATCTTGCCAGCGCTCCCTATGTAATCCGGGCAGTTGACCGGCTCAACCTGACTGTCTTTTCCCTCATAAACCATAAAGCTCCATACATAGCCTGTTGCCCTGTCACAGCACTTATAGAGCTTGACCCCGTATCTGGCACGCTTGCTGGGAAGGTACTGCTTGAAAGCCAAGCGGCCAGAAAATTTAATCAGGGACTCATCAACGCAGACAACTTGATCGGGAATAAACAAGGCTGCAAAACGTTCGTTGAAGTGGTTTATGAGGGGCCGAATTTTATAGAGCCGGTCGTATTCAGGGTCCCCACGTGGACGACAAAGTTCATTGTCGTTGAAGTGCATGAACCGCAAAATCTGCTCGTATCTTTTCCTGGGCATGGAGGCAGAGAACACGGGCATGTGGTCAATTGGGTGCGTGGACCAATAAGCACGCAATGACGGGAATTTATGTGTGCCCATGTTGAGGGAAAGGCCCAGAAAGGTCTTAAATTCGGAAACCGTAATTGGTTTCCAATCTTTGGCAATGGAAGGCAACTGGGGATTAGCGGCGATGAATTGACCAGCATATAAATTACTCTGGTCCACAATAGATCTATAGAGATCTTCCGTGAAAAACAGCAAATAATAATCGATTGGCATAAAATCAGCTGTTTCCACCTGAATACCGGGTTGGGCAGTGAATGGGGGAAGTACGGGTTCTGCAGAAGTGGTGGGGACCCAATCAGGATAGGCGAATTCTGCAGGAAGCTTACTATGGGCACGACGGGCCTGCCTTTGTCTTCTTATTGGTGGCAGTGGGACACTACTTGTGCTTGCCACCTCGCCAGCTTGAACTGCACTTATGGGACTCGCCACGTCACCACGTGATACTGCAGTGCTGGATGTACGCCCAGGCTGTACTAGGCCGCTGGTGCTTGCCAATTCACCAGAAGGAATAGCGGCGCTAGTACTCCTCTGCTCCATGATACGAGAGCCCTGCGGTTCTTGCTCCTCAACAACCTCAGAAGATCGGGATCGGGTACGCCTGACCTTAGCAGGGACCTCAACTTCGTCATCAGAGCTATCTGACGTGGGGCCGCTGACGTCACTGTCTTCTACGGGAAGATATTCTGAGCCTGAATATGACAGATACGTGACCTCCTCTTCACTATCTGTCATGCTCAGAATCTCGTAGGCCTCTTTACTAGTGTACCTTCGACTTGCCATTTTGGGCTCTAAATTTAGGGGTACACTAGTAAGATTCACAGGAAAAAAAAGCACCCGACTGTCGTCAGCAAATATATCAAACGCTACAAAAAAAACTGTTAGCGGTCGCAGGGATCAGGACTGTCTCTGCGAACGCTGCAGTTATGTGTTTTGTGTTTGGTAAGTGACAGTGATCGATCGATACTGCACTTGGGTGGGCTGGGCTGGGCGGAGGGGCTAAACACAGGTGCTAGCAGGTACCTGGGCTGATCCCGCTAACACTGCGTTTTTGGGAACCCTAAACCGCTGGGGACGCTAGTATAGATCTGATCAGATACTATACCACTAAGGGAGGTGTATGCTTTGTGCGTGGGTGTTAGCGTTACTGGCACTAACCTAACGCTGCCTGGGGCGACGCAGACCCTCTCTGGCGCTAAAACCTAATTGATCTCACCCGCCGGGCGATCAGGGGGTTAAACCTTTATTGGGTTATATACGGCGGGTGCCCTGATGCTATAAAAAGCAAACTAACCAACCAACCAGCGTCACCCGTAACCTTTATATGGTGATCACTGGTGAAAGGGTTAACTAGGGGCAATCAGGGGGTTAAAACCTTTATTAGGTTAAATATGGGGGTAACCGACGCTATATAAAAACCTGACGGGTTACTTAAATAACTAAATAACTAACTGGGTAACCAGTGTCACCAGTGACGCTTATACGGTGACCACTGGTGAAAGAGTTAACTCTAGGGGCAATCAGGGGGTTAAAATAATATATGGGGGTATCTGACGCTAATAAAAACCTGCGGCGAACCTAAAAATAATTAACTGGCTATCTAGGGCACCACCGGCACTAAATACAGCGATCGAAAATACGACGCTGGCGTTAGGGGGTGAAAGGGTTACCTGGGGGGCGATCAAGGGGTTAAACCTTTATTAGGGGGGGTTAGGGGGCTACCCTGGACCTAAAGGGGCCTAATCCTAACTGCCCTGCAACTTTTTACTATCACAGATGACACTAAAAGCAGTGATCAGTAAAATAAATGTTCACTGCAATCAGTGACACTGTGATTGGGGGCTGGGGGGTGACCTGGGGGTGACTGGGGGGTGAAATGTGTGCCTATGTGTATCTACGTGTCAGTGGACTGTTGGTGCACTAACCTGCTTCCTCTCTCCTCGGCGCCGGAATCGAAAAGACCGCCGCGAGGGAGATGACATCACTTCCTCCTGCCTGTGTTTACATCACATGGCAGAGGAAGCATTTTCATTGGCCGGGAGCAATCGCGAGGGGGTGGCCGAAATCGAATGGTCACCCCCTCATCTCCGAACGCTCCCCAACGATTAACGGCCGCTCACTGTATAGGAGGGGGGTCCAATCGGACCCCCCAACTGTACAAAGGCGATCACGTATGCTCTACGTGATTGTGCCTGTCGGTGCCATTCTGCCGACGTATATATACAGTGAGCGGTCGTTAAGTGGTTAAGGATATTCCCTTTCTGAGCACACAGCAGCTACCGACACTCCAGTGAGGCGAACCAGATCCATAAGAATAATTCTCCCTCAATAATGAGACAAACGCTCTGTCTTGAGGTTTCCAGCAGGTCTGACAATCTTTATTGAGAAAGCAGGCTCTTATATACACCAAAAGAATACTGCAGTCCAAATGATCAATGACCCAACTCCACCAACAACATCACACAATGGTTACATAACGAGCCCCCAATACACATTATTCTGACATCCCTTAGCAGACAACAGGTAAGTTCATTAACTAATCCTTTTACAGCTTAAATGACTAATATGCATGACCTTTATGTTTCCCAGACTGGCTGTTTTCTAACTTACAATATACATTATCATAAATACACCTTTGACCAGACCTAATTTACATGAGCTAATTATCTAATTCCTTTAGTAGCCGGGCTGTCTCCTGAACTTCAATACACATTATCATAGGAATCCTTTACACAATTACAGAGTTAATTATCACAATCCACAATGAAAATATCTTTAGAAGTTAGCCTGGACTCAATTTACATTACACAGGCGGCCAGGTGGTTGGAGGTGATGACATTAACATCTTTCAATTAACCTGTTGAGCTCAGAATCAACAACCAGTAAATAGTTCTTTTACTTATATCCTGGGAGATATTGTGGATAAATATTACTATCCCATTTTAGGTAGTCTAAGATATATTTCCTTGGTCACCCTATGCCCAAAGTGACTCCCGTTACATAGACAATAATAGTTTTTTAGTCTAAGATAGGAACTAGAAGGACAATACATTTTCTGAAAACGTGGACTTTTATTAATGCTAAATTTGGACATTTCTGTGCTCTAGTGCAATCTTATAAATAGTTTGCATTTTATTGACACAGAGATCATACACTACATCACCAAAAGTATTGGGACGCCTGCCTTTACACGCACATGAACTTAATAGCATCCCAGTTATAGTCCATAGAGTTCAATATTGAGTTGGCCCACCCTTTGCAGCTATAACAGCTTCATCTCTTCTGGGAAGGCTGTCCACAAGGTTTAGGAGTGTGTCTATGGAAATGTTTGACTATTCTTCCAGAAGCGCATAACTAGAGATTATTGGTACCTATAATTTCAGGCAACTTTTGTTTGAAATCAAAAACATTTTAAATATTTTATATATCGATTTCAAATTCACATTTCCAACCAATATTTACAGCCCTAGGCAACTTTTCCCATGTTACCAGCATAATCTTACCTGCTTTGCTGAAAAAAAAAACTTTTTAGGCTCCATACACACTAGCAATTTTTAATCTAGAAGCTATTAGTAGCATATTTTTCTGCTCCTAGAAGCGAAATAGTGTTATCCTATGTATCTATGCATGCTACCTTAGGCTATTATAATTTTTGAGCTTCTAGGAGCAGAATTTGTTGGAGTGTTTTTCCAATAGAAAAAAAAAAAAAACACTGAATGATCCTAAACGCTACTAAAACACTTTTTTTTTTTGTTTCTTATTTTTTCATGCACCGTAAAAACGCTAATAAAATGCTAATGCTCCTAAAAGCTACTAAAATGCTACTACAAGCCAGCATTCAAAACGCTATTATCAGTATTTTTCATCCAGCGTTTTTCTGTAGCATTTTTTGAGCTTATAAAAAACGCTAGTGTGCATAGAGCCTTCAAGAACCCATTAGCTCAAATTTGTATTTACACACAGAGTGAGGCAGAGAAATCCCTTGTCCCTCTCCTTCCCTGCCAGCTTTGTTAATAAAGAGCTTTACAGAGAAACAGTTAAAGACACACTCTCAAATTTTCTGGTATGCTCTATCTTTCCAAATTAAAAACCATAATGCTCTAAAACCAGTGTAGTGGTTGTACCCTGTTTTACATTTTATTTGTTAAATAAAGATATTATATGAATAGTTAAAAAAAAGACGGAAAAACATCAGTTTAAAAAGCCATGAACTTAAATCTATGAACAATTATATAATACTGTTTCATTTTTTGCAGCATCACTTCACTATTAGAAACACCTGCAAATATAATGTAGTTATTGGCTTATTCGTTATGCTTTTCAAAAGGAAATCATGTGTATCCATTAGTCTCAACTCACCTCTATTAATAAAAATGATGCAATCAGCCTTACGGCATTTGGGGTGGCAAATATGGCACTACTACACATCTTCTGCCCCATGTACTGGTGCTGATACTATGGACTACACTTCTGATAGTGCCAGAAGACTGGGTTTCAGAGACATACTTGTAAAGGCATATGGTAAAGGAGAATATATTATGCCAGTATGTCTTCTAATATCCCAGTTATCCTTTAAAGGGATTCTATAGATTTACTTAGATATAGAGTTTATGTAAATGAGATCAGCTTGATGTAAATATACTTATCAGTATGTAGCAGTGTTTTAAAAATCATGTTTCAATGTACAGTTTGCAATTTATAGTGCTACAAAATGGTTATATTTTACAGCTCCTTTTTACAATGCAAGCCTATTGTCAGTGAAATCACTGAAAAAAAAAAAAAACCTTCACTCCCCATGTGGGAAATATGTTATAGAAACAATTGTAAAGCAGCTAGTTAAAATTAGCTGCTTATCTGTCTTATATCCAATGGCTGGTCTACAAATTTCTACATTTAATACAACAACGCTGTAGAAGATCAACCATTAAAAAATATTAAAATCCCATCCAATATTCATTAAAAATAAACATTCTGTGAGGAAAAAAATAAACAGGCAACTTGCATTTCTAGAATTAGACCTGCAATGTAAACCTAACTGTTATGCTGACAAGTGAATAAATTATTATTATTATTAACAATTATTTTAATTCGGATTTCTTATTTATTTGTATTAACCATTAATATTTAAACTTTTATTTTGTTTTTATTATTTTTTTAGTGTCACATTAAAAATAGTGCACAAAACTTTATTTTATTTTGTTTTGAAATGCATTGTACAAAAATCATAATAATAAACAAGATAAATTAAAGAATAAAGATTTACTTAGAAACTTTTATTTGACCAATTTTAATAAAAAATATAAATAAATAAAGTATTTATATAGTTGTTGCTTTTTTGTGTAAGTATTGCTTAAAAATGTACCTGAAAAAGATTACAGATTTGTTTAAGTGATCAAAGGAGCAAATTCAAAATAGGCTGAGTATTATAACATTATAACCATACACGTTTAATAGAATTCCCCAATTAGTTAACGTACAATGTAGTGAATAATACTGAAAAATAGTACACAAAAGGGCAGGTGTAGGAATCACTGTCCTACCTGTCCTTTAATGCAAAGTGTTACATACAAAGTGTGGCAAAAAAAAAAGACATAATTGTCAAAACAAAGTATACAACAGTTTGCATCAGTAAATAAACATAGTAAGACTGGTTTATTAAAGGAGTTGATAATCTTTACTCAAGAAACTGGGTGAAGATTCACTTAAATTATTTAATCATGTAAGCAAAATCCTATTTAGCTTTTTCACATGCACATGATTGGGTGTTTAAAGTTAAAAGTGCTACAATTTAATAGGTAAAAAATATTTGCTCCTTTAGTAAATCAGCCTCACTGTGTTATGAAAAGAGGATTACTTACCATTCGCAGAAAAAATATTAATGTCAAAAGAAATATGTATGTTAATAAATCATATGTACAGGCCAAATAAAGCAGCGAATGTATAATAATAAATTCACAAGCACCTTCATTTTATACCTGCTGCAAAACACACAAGAATTCTTACCTTGAAGAACCAGAAATCTCAATGACAATTATTTTTTTTTTTTATTTCTCCAGACACCATAGAATTGTATAGAGACTACAATTATATGGGGACTAACCTTCAAACCTTAACACATCATCTGCCCAACCCAAAAATAATAAAGCTTTAATGGAAAAAAGGGTAACAACCAAACTTAACTATAGGGCATTGTATATAATTTGAAAATATTGGGGTTGGTTTTTTATAAGAATAATAAAATAAAAAAATTGCAAAGGGAATGTTCACTAAAGTAAAGCTGTGTTCACTTTAAACCATGTGCAAGGAAATGTTTAAAATAGTACCATTTTCTGTATGTGATCTGATGACTTAAAGTGTCACTAAACCCACATCATAAAAAGCTATCAATAGATGGTGTACTACATGCTATTCTTACTCACTCTGTCACTATGAGATTCATTTGTTGTATTCTGCAAAAAAAATGGTTGATCCTGCTGCTCTCTATCTCCACCCATGTCCCCAATTCAGCTAGGGATTTTGCAGCAGTGGTGGCAACTCTGCACATGCTCAGTTTTCAGTGAGTTTCCATGCTGAGCATTTCCTCCCTATCACATCTGAGCAGCCCATGTGACTTTAGAGTCACACATGTGGGCGTATACACAGTAGTAAATTATAGCACGCTCCCTCTATCCTCCTCCATGCCCACTAACCAGCTAAACACAATGGTGGTGGGTTATTACATCTTGATTGATGGAAGCTTCACCTTCCTGTTAATTTAAGACACAGGCTGAAGGGGTGTGACATATATTTAACTGTATTTTTTTTTTGAACACGTGATCAGCAGCAGAAGACTAGAAGCTCCTTCTGCTTATGTTTCCCTGCAGACAGCCTGAGAAAGATCTGGGCCATGTGAAAGCTATATATTGATTAGGAAAAAAGTACTTAGATTTTTTTAAATTAAAATAATTACAGTGCCATCATCCACATACAGAAAGAGAATGGACAATGTAAAATAATGGGTATTTACTATCACTTCAAGTGAAAACAGTTTTACATTATTTCCTAAGTCTAATGCCGCATACACATGATCGTTTTTCCGGTCATGCAAAAATCTGATGTTTTTCTCAACGTGATTCGTCGTGATTCCTCTCAAGCCTGCATTGCATACACACGTTCATGAAGAAAACCTCCCGACCAAAGCGCAGTGACGTACAACACGTACGACCACACGTATGAATGCACTATAAAGGAGAAGTTCCGTTCGAATGGCGCCACCCTTTGGGCTGCTTTTGCTAATTTCGTGTTATCGTGTGTTAGTAAAAGTTTGGTGAGAGACGATTCGCGCTTTTCAGTCTTCGTGCTTTTAAGATCGTTTTCTGGTGTTCAGTTTGTGCTTGTGGGTTCGTATCTGTCTTTCAGTGCTTGTAGTCAGTTCGTATCTGTTCACTCAGTGCGTTCTTGTCCGCTCGTTACTGTTTTTCAGGTCGTTCTTCATAGGCCTTGCTGTTCTTCAGTGTGTTCTTTTAGTTCATTCTGACCAGCCGACCGTTATCTAGCCATGTTGTGGCTATGTACTTGCCGTAGAGTTCGTGCTAAGCTTGGTGTTGGGGTTGTTGCTTTATCCCGATTCCAGTCCATGAACAGGGTGAGGAGGAGTTCATGGACCAAGAATTCTGTCACATGCCTTTGTTGCGGGAGATCAAGGAGAATAATCCTGAGGACTACAGGAATTTTCTCCGGATGACAGACCCCATTTTTCAGCATCTGTTGGCTTTGGTGTCCCCCTATATCACCAAGCTGGACACCGTTATGCGGGAAGCCATCACTGCTGAGCAGAGTCTAGTCACCACGTTGCGCTACCTGGCGACTGGGAGAAGCCTGCAGGACCTCAAGTTCTCAGCAGGCATCTCCCCCCAGGCTCTGGGGATCATTATACCAGAGACCTGTTCTGCCATCATTCAAGTTTTGCAGGAGGACTATATTAAGGTAAGTTTTCTCTTTTAACATCACATTCTATGTATTTAATGCTTACTAATGTATTGTATTTCTTTCATAAGTCCCCAATTACCATGATTGTAATATGCTGTGAATGTCCCCTTTGTCCCCATGCATGCTGTAAGCTTTTAATGCTCTTTTTTGGCCTACATGCATATTTCCCCTAACTAACCTCTCCAGCATGCTATCCAGGGCCCAAACACACCTAGCCTAGTCATTTCCCAATGTATTCTGTCTGCTCCATTACTACAATTACCACTTTACCCTAAACGCCCCCTAAAAATGTTTGCAATTTGTTATCTTTTCATTAAATTCAGACAGAGTGCTAGAGCCTTGATTTGTGAGGTCCCCAACTCACCTAGAACCCCCCTCCATAAAATTATTTAAATGGTCCATCAGAGGGGGTGAGGAATCTGATAAGTGACAGTGATAATCTGTTAAGTGAAAAGAGATATTTTTGTCTTAAAATACTCCTTAAAAAAAAATTATACTGATGTTGACCAAGAATGTTTTTGTATAATCTGCTTGCAATGTTTATGTATGGAAGTATAATTCTTTTTTTTATTGTTTAACTCCACAGTTCCCTTCTACGCCACAGGATTGGCAGAATGTGACATCCCTGTTTGCCCAGCGGTGGAACTTTCCCAACTGTGGAGGGCCATCGATGGCAATCCAAGAAGAATGCCCAGAAGGGTTAGGCAGGTTGAGGAGGAAACGCGTGTCCTTATTAGAGAGGCTACTGCGGCCCTCAGAGAGCCCCCCTCCGTTGAAGAGGGCTATGCCGCAGTACTGGCACATAAATTAGCCAGAATGGACATTAGGCAAAGGCTCATTAGTGAAAATCTCATGTTGATGGGCGAGCTAACCCAATACACAGACCTTGCAGAGGTCGCCCCTCCTCCTCTTCCTCCTGCCACAAGCTCTCCTCCTGAGACACAGCCTCCGAAGAAGCGTTTAACGAAGGCTGCAGAGACGACTGGAGGGAAGGCTACAAGGAAGAGAAAGAAGTAATGGTGTCAGGACCTTTGGCTTGAACCTGGGACCTCGTCTGTGTCTGGCGTTGACTCTTCCCACTGAGCTATCTGGGATGCTGGACAGCTCCCTGCCTGATCTGCTGGACAAACCTATCTGATCCATTAGACTACTCTGCTTGGTGTCTTGATTGCTGTTGAACCCTGAACCCCTTTCTCCTCCCATGAACTTCCTATATAAGCCTTGTCTCGACACTTCCTCTTTGCCAGGTTATTGTGCCTTCCCTGCCGGTGCCTTGCTGTTCTCTTTCCTGCTGCCATCTGTAACTACAACCACTCGTGATTGACCCTTGGCTTGTTCCTGGACTTCTCTACTGCATGATCCCAATCTGCAACCACCCGTGTTTGACCCTCGGCCTGTTCTTTGTCTACTCTACTGCTTGATCCCAACCTGCAGCCACTCGTGATTGATCCCTTGGCTTGTTTTCTGACCACGCTGCTGTTTCATCCTTGTCTGTTATCCGCTATTAGACCCAGGCTTGCTCACACCCTGGTGGGGAAAACTTGAGGACCATGACCTAGTACTAGCTTGCAGCTAAATCTATCTCCGCACCTCAGGTGAGCCTGTGTCATCTGCCAGAAGTGACTGCCTGTATGCCTGTCCTGCCACTGCTATTGCAATTGGTCTTCAAGCCCGACGCCTGATCGTGACAAATGGCCTTGCTTCTGGATGGTCTGACAGAAGGCACAGGCTGTTGTAGTACCACAGACTGGGGACATATATCTCACTCACCTGCTGCTGTTCCTGTCCTCTGGGAGTCCAGGACCAGATTGTGCTCCTAATCTATATTGTGCTTTTTCTGATCCCTATTTTCTATTTTTTGATGTTTGCTGTGGGGTCCAAAGGATGCACAAATTCAAGAAGGGTCTCCAGTGCTGCCTTCCCCTTTAATTTGTTATGTGCCAGAATAAATGTTTTTTTGGTTTACAGTAAATACTTGACCATGTGTTTTTATCAAAAAAGGAGAGTTTGCTAGTGAGTAGGCAGGGACATTTAACCCCCTTAGCAGTATTCCCGAGTCTGGCTAGGGGTGAGTTTTTTATGCTAAAAGTGGTAACCCCAAGCCAGACTCGGGCTGCATCGCAGTATCCAGGGGAAGTCGCTTACCTTGTTCCCTGAATCCTGCGATGTCCTCCCGCAGTGTCTGTGAGCCGTGTCTCGCTCGATCCACACTGCCGAGTGCCGAGCTCTGTTCCCTGCGACGCACGGGGACGGAGTTCGGCGCCAAATTCAAAAAGTGAAACACATAGTATACATACAGTATAAGCCCCGTACACACAATCGGATATCCTATGGATTCTAATCCGATGGTTTTGTCCATCAGAAATCCGATGAAGCTGACTTCCATCAGTCTTGCCTACACACCATCAGTCAAAAAACCGACCGTTCCAAACGCGGTGACGTAAAACACTCCGATGAGCCGACAAAAATGAAGTTTAATGCTTCTGAGCATGCGTCGACTTGATTCTGAGCATGCGTGGGTTTTTTATCCGATGGACTTGCCCATAGACGATCGGAATTTGCTATCGGTTTTTGATCCATCGGAAAAATTTAAAACATGTTCTATTTTAAAAAAAAGACCGATGGGTCCCATACACGATCGGTTTGTCCAATGAAAAAAGTCCATCGGACTGTTTTCATATGTAAAACCGATCGTGTGTACAGGGCTTTACTGTAATCTTACTGATTACAGTACTGTATGTAATAATTACACATCCCCTTTGTCCCTAGTGGTCTGCCCAGTGTCCTGCATGCACTTTTATATAATAAAAACTGTTCTTTCTGCCTGGAAACTGGAGATTGTCCATAGCAACCAAAAAGTGTCCCTTTATGTCAAAAGTGGTTTTAGACCAGCTAAAAAAACAGCGACAATAAATTAGAATCACTCGCAGAATTGAGCGATAGCGATTTGTGGGGAAATTCGTCATCAAACACTAAATCTAATGACAGTGACAATTCTGAAAAACAGCAAATTTCAGTGTTTTTGATTTGATTACATTATTAAATAATTTTTACTATAATTACATTACTATTTGTTATAATTATTTATAGTTATTTATTATATTATAATTTCTGATTTTGTGTTTCAAACTTTATCATACCCGGGATGTCTACTAGACTCTTGTTTGGTCAGGTTTAAGTAAGTAATTACTAAGAATCGCAGGCCTACAATACATAACACCAAATTTCCATGCAAAATAATTGTACCGCTTTTGGTACGTAATTCCAGAGAGAATCATACTGCCAGGGAGGTTAAAAAAAAAAAACATTTTAAAATTAACAAGGGACACCAACCTCCTTGAGGGGAAATAATACTAAATTATAATTTTGATAATCAATGTGAAAGTGGCGTGATGACGGTGTGAACGTCCGAACGTGTGAGCGGGTTCCACACTCACGATGCTTCAAGCGTGAGACGCCGCCAGTGATGCCTCTAGCATGAAACGCCAGCTCTACCACCGACCCGCAGATCCGAATGAGCAGATCCGCAGATCCGAACGAGCCGCTCTCAGCCTGCCAAATAGCTTGCTAGATAGCTGCCTCACTACCTCACTGCGGTGTAGGAACCTAGTGGCCCCCGGTGGAGGAAAACAACAGGTGACAGCGGAGTGTCAGTGACGAGTCAAGGGTGCTTCCAGCGCGAGATGCCAACTCGGCCGTAGAACCCGCGGATCTAAACGAAAATTATCTAAACCAGCTGAACAGCTGATGGATGGACTTAACGGTGTGCGGTGAAGGTAAAACGGCAGGGTAGTAATGGAGAGGGGACAGGGATGGGACAGTGCTGGGAGAAGGGAAGCCACCAGCGGCTTCAACACTTGAATGTCCCCTCAGTGCACCTTATATAGACAGCACTGGACTTACAGAGTCCCTGGATCCCCCCTTTCTATCAGTGACGTACATCTAGAGGCATATTTAAATCCTTGGATCCTCAGACTCTAGAGAGAACAGCGGAATAGCGGGGTACTGGATGTTCCAGCAACACTAGCGATACTAGCATTATAGACTGTGCCTCCCCCTCTCTGGGCTAGCCTTTGCCGCTCTCCCTGAGTGTTCTTTTTCAGCCAACAATACACACGTACATCAAGCCGGGGAAAAAAAGAAGGAAGAGAGAAGACAGCAAAAGTAAGTCTGGTTTTTCTATCTTCACATATACCTATGCTTCTCCCTTCATCCAGTGAATAAGCAGTAGGAGAATAGAGGGGAGGACGAAGTAGAAACAATACAAAGGTGCCTATACTGGGAGCTTTATCAACCCAAAATCGCCCTAGGAAAAGGGGAACACTGCTACAGGGAAGGAAGGAGGCAGAGGGAAAAAAAAAACAACGCATATAGACTTTACCCTTCTGTTGAAATCAGGAAACTGAGCAAAGCCTGAATGGCCCCCGGCAAAGCTAGGGGTAAAACACAGACGGTTACCCCATGCTCCTCCCCTATAGCAAGAGTAACAAAAGAAACCGTGAAACCAGCAGAAAAATCCCTGCTAAAATCCTCTAAAGTTACTGAGATACTGGTGGAAACCCAGAGTATAATGGCAACAGAGCAACCCACCTTTGTTAAAGACATTATGGATGCTATAAAAAAAAGCAGTGAGACTCTTACATTTAAAAATAGATGCCTTGGCCGTAGATGTCAGCATAATGAGGCACGAGTTTGATAAAGTACAGCAAAGAATTGCAACAATGGAAACTCGGGTCTCAAAGATAGAAGAAAAACAAAAAAAACGGAGAAGGGAGAATGGCATATAATGAAAAAACTAATTATGACACTTCAAGAAAGAGCAATAGACACAGAAAGTCGATTAAGGAGGAACAACGTCCGGATTCTGGGAATACCAGAGCGAGCAGAGGGAGACAGTCCAGTAGAGTTTTCAGAAAAATTATTGATAGACATCTTGGGTCTGGTAAAAAGAACTCCAACATTCATAATAGAGAGAGCACATAGGATCTCCTTCCGTATTCCCAAACCAGGGGAATTTCCCAGACCCTTCTTGTTGCACTTGCTAAACTTTAGAGATCGAGATAAAATTTTGTCAGCAGCCAGGATGAAGGAGGACATACAATACGAGAATGTGAAGTTGATGTTTTTTCCAGACTATCCCCCAGAAATACAGGAACGGAGAAAAGCCTATAATGAAGTTCGGAAAAGACTTAGAGAGAAGGGACTGAAATATAGTCTTTTATATCCTAGTAAATTAAGGGTGAATGATGAGATGCAAACATGTTTTTTTGAAACGCCTGATGCGGTGGCAGAGTGGCTAGATACTAGATAATATATAGCCTCGTCTGTGTGGTCCAATATTTTTTTTTCCTTTTTTTTTTTGGTTTTAGTAATGTCCTATATAAGCATTTTTTTTTTTTATAGAGGGAGTATTAAGAGATCCCCAAGATAAGGTCGAGGGGCCTTCTCCTCTATATATGCGACCAATTTTGAAGATATTGAAGATATTGAGTAAAAAGAGTATTGAAGATATTGATAGTGGCTGAGAAATGGTTAGATTTTTTCCCCTGGCTTGCTGTTCTTCTTAGTGCTCTCCCATCCGCCTTCCCCTTCTTTTTCTCCCCCCCCCCTTTTTTTATACATATTTATTTTTTTCTCTATTTGATCTCTATTTATCTATTTACTTATCTTTCTTCTTTTTTTTTTTAGATACGGTAGTATTTTGAGGATGGAGAGGGGAGGGGGCAGGAAGTGGGGAGGGATGTACAAGGCAAATATAATTTGAATAGGAATGTTTAGGGGAAAATGATTTATAGTAACAATATCTTTCTTTTTGTCAATTTATCCTTTTATTTATCCCTTTATGGAGATATGCTTGTCTAGGGTAATAATGATAGCATAGTGTTGAACCCGCCACACGTTTGTATGAAAGGAAACAGTTTTTTTTTGTGTTGGGAGGGTTGAGTTTGAGAAATGTTGGGTATTGACTATGGAATAGACACCATGGTCGGTAAAAAAGGGGTTAGTCAAAATGCCTCTCCACTCTCGTCCAGGTATGAATGGAACTTTGGATCTAAGGAGGAGGTGGAGAGGGATAGGGTGGGAAGGGAGGAGGGAGAATGTGTAAGATATGTGGTAAGAATGAGATGTATAAAAGTCCAGAGGTGTAATTTAAGATTCCAGAAGAGGTTCCCTCCCCAAAATGGAAGGTGTATGAGGCAGTTCTCCGGGTTTTAAATACAATGTCAGGTAAAAAAAAAGTAATAATAATAATAATAATAATAGTTATTCAGTAATATCATGGAATGTCAGAGGATTGAATTCTAGATTTAACCACTTAACGACCGCCCACTGTATATATACGTCGGCAAAATGGCACGGACAGGCACAATCACGTACCTGTACGTGACTGCCTTCGTATGGGTGGGGAGTCCGATCGGACCCCCCTCCGGTACAGTGGACGGTCGGGATCGCTCTGGGAGCGATCCGTGATGAGGGGGCAGCCATTGGTTTCTGGCCACCCCCTCACGATCGCTCCCAGCAAATCAAATGCTTCCTCTGCCTGTGTAATGTAAACACAGGCAGAGAGGAAGCAGCAGGAAGTGATGTCATCTCTCCTGCGGCACTCACATATACCGGAGCGCCGTCGAGAGAAGACATCAAGTAAGTGCACAAGCAGTACACTGACACCAGGACACATAGGTACACAATCACCCCCCCAGTCACCCCCAGATCACCCCCCAGTCACAGTGTCACTGATCATTTATTTACTGATCACTGCAATCAGTGACATTTGTAACTGTAAAAGTCTCAGGGCAGTTATTGTTAGGTCCCTTAGGTCCAGGGTAGCCCCTAACCCCCCCAATAAAGGTTTAACCCCTTGATTGCCCCCCCAGGTAACCCTTTCACCCCCTAGCACCACTGTCACTAATCAATCGTTTTTCTGATCGCTGTATTAGTGTCGGTGAAGCGCTAGGTAGTCACTTATTTTTTTATGTTCGCTGCCAGGTTTTTATAACGTCAGGTACCCCCATATATTGCCTAATAAAGGTTTAACCCCTTGATTGCCCCCAGGTAACCCTTTCACCCCCTTTTGCCACTGTCACTAAGCAATCGTTTTTCTGATCGCTGTATTAGTTATGCTGGTGCCGCTAGGTAGTCAGTTATTTTTTTAGGTTCGCCGCCAGGTTTTTATAGCGTCAGGTACCCCCATATATTATCTAATAAAGGTTTTAACCCCCTGATTGCCCCTAGTTAACCCTTTCACCAGTGATCACCGTATAAGTGTTACGGGTGATGCTGGTTAGTTTGCTTTTTATAGTGTCAGGGCACACGCCGTATATATAACCCAATAAAGGTTTAACCCCCTGATCGCCCGGCGGGTGATATCAATTAGGTTTTAGCGTCAGAGAGGGTCTGCGTTGCCCCAGGCAGCGTCAGGTTTGTGCCAGTAACGCCAACACCCACGCGCAAAGCATACACCTCCCTTAGTGGTATAGTATCTGAACAGATCAATATCTGATCTGATCAGATCTATACTAGCGTCCCCAGCAGTTTAGGGTTCCCAAAAACGCAGTGTTAGCGGGATCAGCCCAGATACCTGCTAGCACCTGCGTTTTGCCCCTCCGTCCAGCCCAGGCCACCCATGTGCAGTATCGATTCACTGTCACTTACAAAACACAACACACATAACTGCAGCGTTCGCAGAGACAGGCCTGATCCCTGCGACTCCAGTGCTGTAGGAGGTGATTTCACCAACACAGTTAAAAAAAAGACCATATATGCCGAAGCATGGGGGCAGCAGGGGCGGAGGAGCGATTTTGCTCCTAATGCCACGTACATACGGTCGAAATTCCGACGGAGGCTTGCCCGTGGAAAAGTCAGGCCGTGTGTACGTGGCATAACTTTAGCGGGATGATGCCCCCATGCTTCAGCATATATAAATGGTGCATGTATGCCCATCATTAGAAGTGGGTGAATGAAGGGAGGTATTCTAATGGTGGGCATACCCACCGATCAATCTCTTTTTTTTCATTCACCCAACAGGCTGCATGAAAAAAAAAGATTACAATACATGTCCAACAAGAACCAGCAACGTACTGGTATGTTGCTGGACTTTGAATGGTTATACCAGAATGATGCCTGCGGGTATAGGTATCATCTTGGTATCATTCTTTTCAGCCAGCGGCCAGCTTTCATGTAAAAGCAATCCTAGAGGCTAATTAGCCTCTGGACTGCTTTTACAAGCAGTGGGAGGGAATGTCCCCCCCCGGATATAAAAAGCGCCATTGGGAAATTGGGAAAGCATTTTATCACTCCGATCTTGGTGTGGTCAGATGCTTTGAGGGCAGAGGAAAGATCTAGGGTCTTTCAAAAAAAAGAGTACCTGTCACTACCTATTGCTATCATAGGGGATATTTACATTCACTGAGATAACAATAATAAATAAAATAAAAAAAATATGGAAGGAACAGTTTAAAAATAAAATAGGAAAATTAATAAAAAAAAAAAAAAAAAAAGCACCCCTGTCCTGCCCTGCTCTTGCGCAATGGCGAACGCAAGCGTCGGTCTGGCGTCATATGTAAACAGCAATTGCATCATGCATGTGAGATATCACCCGCAAAGGTCAGATCAAGGGCAGTAATTTTAGCAGTAGACCTCCTCTGTAAATCTAATGTGGTAACCTGTAAAGGCTTTTAAAGGCCTTTAAAAATGTATGTAGTTTGTGGCCACTGCGCGTTTGTGCAAAATTTTAAAGCATGTCGTGTTTGGTATCCATGTACTCGGCCTAAGATCATCTTTTTTATTTCATCAAACATTTGGGCAATATAGTGTGTTTTAGTGCATTAAAATTAAAAAAAGTGTATTTTTCCCAAAAAAATGCATTTGAAAAATCGCTGCGCAAATACTGTGTTTAAAAAAATAAATGCAACACCCACCATTTTAATCTGTAGGGCCTTTGCTTTAAAAAATATATATAATGTTTGGGGGTTCAACATAAATTTCTTGCAAAAAAAAAATATGTTTTCATGTAAACAAAAAGTGTCAGAAAGGGCTTTGTCTTCAAGTGGTTAGAAGAGTGGATGTAAGCTTCCTAATGTTGTGTATAAAATGCCAGGACAGTTCAAAACCCCCCCAAATGACCCCATTTTGGAAAGTAGACACCCCAAGCTATTTGCTAAGAGGCATGTCGAGTCCATGGAATATTTTATATGTTGACACAAGTTGCGGAAAAAAGACAATTATTTTTTTATTTTTTATTTTTTTGCACAAAGTTGTCACTAAATGATATATTGCTCAAACATCCCATGGGCATATGTGGAATTACACCTCAAAATACATTCTGTTGCTTCTCCTGAGTACGGGGATACCACATGTGTGAGACTTTTTGGGAGCCTAGCCGCGTACGGGACCCCAAAAACCAAGCACCGCCTTCAGGCTTTCTAAGGGTGTAAATTTTGGATTTCACTCCTGACTGCCTATCACAGTTTCGGAGGTCATAGAATGCCCAGATGGCACAAAACCCCCCCAAATGACCCCATTTTGGAAAGTAGACACCCCAAGCTATTTGCTGAGAGGTATGGTGAGTATTTTGCAGATCTCACTTTTTGTCACAAAGTTTTGAAAATTGAAAAAATAAAAAATAAATTATTTTCTTTCTTCATTTTCAAAAACAAATGAGAGCTGTAAAATACTCACCATGCCTCTCAGAAAATAGCTTGGGTGTCTACTTTCCAGAATGGGGTCATTTGGGGGGGGTTTTGTGCTATTTTGGCATTTTATGGCCTTCGAAACTGTGGTAGGTAGTGAGGAGTGAAATCAAAAATTTGCGCCCTTCGAAATCCTGAAGGCGGTGCTTGGTTTTCGGGGTCCCGTACGCGGCTAGGCTCCTAAAAAGTCACACACATGTGGTATCCCCGTACTCAGGAGAAGCAGCAAAATGTATTTTCGGGTGAAATTCCACACATAACCATGACATGTGTGAGCAATCATTTAGTGACAACTTTTTGTAATTTTTTTTTTGTCATTTTTCAATCACTTGGGACAAAAAAAAATAATATTCAATGGGCTCAACATGCCTCTCAGCAATTTCCTTGGGGTGTCTACTTTCCAAAATGGGGTCATTTGGGGGGGTTTTGTACTGCCCTGCCATTTTAGCACCTCAAGAAATGAGATAGGCAGTCATAAACTAAAAGCTGTGTAAATTCCAGAAAATGTACCCTAGTTTGTAGACCCTATAACTTTTGCGCAAACCAATAAATATACGCTTATTACTAAAGACATGTGGCTGAATACATTTTGGCCTAAATGTATGACAAAAAAAAAAAGCAGAGGCAATCAAATACCATTAAAAGAAAGCTCTATTTGTGGGAAGAAAAGGACGCAAATTTCGTTTGGGTACAACATTGCATGTCCGCACAATTTCCAGTTAAAGCAGCGCAGTGCCAAATTGTGAAATCACCTCTGGTCATTATGGTCCGTAGTGGTCCGGTCCTTAAGTGGTTAAGCGAGCCCTGATGTTTCAGTATATAAGAAAATATAGTCCGCAACTAATTATATTACAGGAGACACATTTAATGGGGAAAAAAAATAACAACGTAAAAAAAGACCTGGATACAAAAAGAATATCATGGCACCTACTCATCCTATGCGAGAGGGGTTTCAGTGTTAGTTAAAGCGGAAGTTCCGCGGTCTGGACATTTTTTTTTTCAGTCCATTCTATGCTACGCATTATGTATTTTTAGTACTCACTTGTCCGGCGCTCATAAACTTCCCCCGTCCGTTTTCGTTATAAATTATTCTTCATAAAAATCCTCCCTGTATTTGCCATTTTGCTTGTGGGCATCTTGAAGCCCACAAGCACATTCTTCCGGGTAGCGATGAATGCGCTTCTCCCGGCATTCATCGCTGTATCTCGCGCACGCGCAGTGTTGACGGCGAGCAGCGCCGTCAACACTTCCTGGTTGCCATCACAACAGGCGTCAACAGTAAAAGAACACGCCCCGTTGTGATGCCAATACACCTACGTGCCATTATTTAAAATGGCGGAATTAGATCCGCCCTCGTCACGGGTAGACGAGTCACGTGACGATTGAATTATCGTGATGTTTGTTTGCAAGGAAGGCGTTACTCTATTACTCCTGGGAAGCAGGACACTTTGCTCCCAGGAGACAGTGCAGCACAATTCCCGGCATACACAGCAAAGGACACGCCTACTCCCGCGGGAGGAAATCCCGGAAGTATGAATGAATAAAGAAGATTAATGAAAACGACACAACAAAAAAAATAAAAGGTTAGGCATTTGTTTTTATTCATGTTAAGAGGGACTGGTGACAGCAATGTTTAAAATGTGGGTGAACCTCCGCTTTAATAAACCTTTTCCCGGAAAGGTGGAAAAAGCCCATATAGATTTACAAGTGAAATATGTGATTTTACTATATAAGATCGGGCAACAAAGGTGCATTATAGTGGCAATATATATTCCACCTCCATTCTCAGTTGGAATCTTAAATGAGATAATGGAAAAAATTATTCAATATCTTCCAGCAAAATTGATGCTCATTGGAGATTAATTCGGTGATGTCCGCTGAATTGGACAGACCGAAACCTTCCAAGAATCACTCAGCCGATTTATATAATTGGGCACAAGCGACGGGGGTAACGGAGATATGGAGATGGAGAAATACGTAAAAAAAAAGTTTGTTTTCCTGCTATTCTACATCCTATAAAACAGCGTCTGGGATAGATCTGGCATTTGCGGATTCCGCAATGTTAACAGACATTGTAGACGCTGAATATCTACCGAGTGGCCTGTCAGACCATGCTCCCCTACGGGTGTAAATACGCATCCCCACTTTTAGAGACACAGCATTGTGGAGGTTACCTCCACAATGGATGACATGCCCAGAGATATCAGAAAAGATGGTAACCATAATAAATGAATACTGGGAAAATAATGAGGGATCATCCTCAGTAGATATAGTCTGGGATGCGTTCAAAGCATATCTACGAGGTCAATACATTTCAAACATTGCAGCAATTAATAAAATAACAGAAGGTCAAGGTACAGGAGTTACAAATACAGGTAGAATGTAGTAAGGAAAAATATAGTCAAGACCCAAGTAATCTTAATTTTGATTTAATGATGGCCGCACAAAGAGAATTACAATTACACATGGAGGAAATAACAAGGCTAGAATTATACAAAAAGAAACAAAATATCTTTGAATTAGGGGACAAAAGTGGGAGGTTCTTGGTGAGACTGGCACAACAGGAATATCAACCTACAACTATAGCAGAAATAGAAACGTTAGAAGGAATAAGAGTAAAAGAACCAGATGAGATTTTGAAGGCCTTTGGAGATTACTATGCTGGGTTGTATGCCTCCTCTCCCCTCCGGCTTCCATCCAAGGGCTATGTCAGATTTATTGGACCAGGTGGCCCTCGGGTGGTTGTCGGATAGGGAGAGGGAGGCACTGGTGGACCCAATTACAAGCGAAGAAATAATTAAGGTTATAAATACATTCCTAGGGGAAAAAACACCAGGTCCAGATGGAATCCCCATTGAATTCTATAAAAAATAAAGATTTTGGTAAAGGTATTTCCATAGGGATTGTTGAAGGGGATATTGCCAGACTCAATGAGGCAGACACATATAACCCTAATATATAAAGACGGCAAAGATCCAAAACTATGCCCCTCATATAGGCCGATAATATTTTGAAGTCTATATTCAGTAATGCTAACTAAAATATTAACATCTAGATTACAGCCTTTATTAAAATCCATTATAGACTCAGATCAGACGGGATTTATGCCACAGAGAACAACAGATGTAAATCTCCGTAGATTATTTACGAACATGCATGCACACCATAACTGTGAAGGATCTAGGACGGTGGCTTCCCTAGATATAGAAAAGGCCTTCGATACTATAGAATGGCCCTTTAAAATTTATCAACTGAGTTCAAACAATATATAGAAAACCTATGTCAGCGGTTAAACTCAGGGGAAGGTTGTCACCTTTCTTTGAGCTGTACAAGACAGGGCTGCCCTCTCTCCAGCACTCTTTGCAGTAGCAATAGAGCCAGTGGCAGAGGCTTTGAGGACGTCACAAGAGATTCAGGGACTCCGAATAGGAGGGCTGGAGGAGAGGGTAGCTCTGTACGCAGACGATATGTTGTTATTTTTGAAGGATGCGGGTCCGTCATTGAATGGAGCGTTGGAGTTATTGAATACCTTTTCATTATTCACAGGACTTAAAGTCAACTGGGGTAAATCATTGCTATTTGCTATAGATCAAGGAGCACAGGATACAGCGACCCCAAATCTCCCATTAAGATGGGTAACATAATTTAAAATTTTGGCCATAGTGATATCGCGACAGGCTGAAATATTTTAAATGTTGAATTTAGATCCAGTGCTACAGGAAAGCAAGAAAAAAAAAACTAAAAGGTATGGGAGATGCTCCCCCTGTCCCTACTAGGACACATAAATCTGATAAAGATGAAAATTCTCCCTCAGTTGCTATACTTGTTTAGAAATTCACCACAATGGTTACCAAAAAGTTTCTTCACACAGCTACATGGTATGTTATCTTCATTTATATGGCAAAATAATTTGTCTAGAATAAAATTAAATACACTCATGCGCCTAGTGTCACAGGGGGGGTTGGCTTTCCCTGACCTACATTAGGTATTATCTAGCAGCACAGCTGGTAACAGTAGGAAGGTGGTGTAAGATTAGGGGTTATCAGCTCTCATAGTAGATGCGTTTTTCCAGTGATTCAAGCCAGTCAGGAACTCTATTTAAGGGCATGGTAGCCCACTTTTATTTAAAAGCACAAAAAGTTCACAAATACATCAGTTGCCCTCGCAGGGGGGTTCCACCATTACTGTGTCTTGCATACTCAACAGTTTACCTCCTGGCTTCCCCTCTTGCGATCTGGCTGTTCAGGCCTTTGGCCTAGGTCCTAGGTCTGCTCCTCAGAACAAACAGCCTCCAAGAGACAAGCTCACCCCTCGCTTACTCCCAGTCAGCACCTGGTTGCTTACTTCACCAATGACATCTGCCTCCTGCAGACATGCATACTCTGGCTGCACCCATGCAGCGCCTGACTCCTCTCCAAGGGATGGGAGTCCACCTGACTCCCATACACAGACTTCCTGTCTGTTGGGTGGAGCCCTGATCCATAGTCATGTCAGAACTAAATAGCCCAAGACACAGCTGTTCAATGAGCATGTCTTTCTTTACCAAATCTGGCGTAAACCAACACTCTTTAAGGACGTACAGGGTCTCACCATCACATATCCTCCCCCCCTGTTTCGAACCGGAGGGAGGAACACACAAACCCGACACCATAAATGGGACACTTCTGTGCCAGCCATTTGCTGCGTAGGCCCATTTCTTTTTCCGGGTATGTGTCCACCATCACTTCACTTTGACGCCTCTGTACCAACTATCAGTAGCAGGAGTCCTAATCTGCCCAACCTTTTCTCTAAAGGGACACTCCACCCACATCTTCTTCCGGGTGTGCTTCCACCAGCACTTCTTCCTGAACCGTGGGCCTCCCACTAATCTCTCTATCCCTTCTACCTTCTGGCCTCAGGATCCTCCTTTTTTCTCCCACAGACCTACTCTCCCGGTACTGTTGGGGACCCACTTCTATAAAAGCTATCAGGGACTGGCCACTCTCACTACCTGAGGCAACAATTATCAACAACATTTGTTTCTTAGGTTTACTAACCCCTGTGTGGTTACCCTTGGCAACCAAACCATCTAGGATCAACACCATATCTTTCCGTTTAACCTCAATATTATCATTGGGACCTCTTGTCCCCTTGTTTGCTAGGACAGTATCTATGGAGGGACCACCTACAGGCAAGCAGTTACTCCCTATGGGACAGTCCCGCAGTTTCACATCGCCCCCTGTTGTCCAACACTCCAATAGCAATTGTCCTACCAACGCACATTTTTCCACATCAATCTCTTTAACCATTTCTGTGTCCATTGGTACCTCAACCAATAGCTCATAGTTGTCTGACAGTGCTCTACAGTGCCTCTCATACACTTTTCCATTACAGTTGCCATCACCGTTATTTCCTGTCAAAGTGTCTCCGGGTACCTCAAACTGCACCTCTCTGCGAGTGATAGACTGAATTCCCACTACTGCCACGTCCGTTCCGGGCCCTTCCTTTACATGAGGTGTAGCGGGTGAGACAGTACGCGCGCCACTTACCAACCACTGCTCAGCCGCACCTCGGACCGCCCCAGCAGGAATGCACCCCATCACACCAGCATACGGAGAGACTTCCTCTATGTCTATTATCTCCAACAATTCCCCTGAGCGCCTTCTGCACAAAACTGCTGCTGGAAGCACTCTCAAAGAGAACTGCAAAACAACTTTCCACAAAAGTAACCAACAGTGCAGCAACCAATTTTCATCAACATTGCCTAACAACGCATGTATCACCTGCGTCCACCGATTGGTACTACGCAGTACCACGTCGCCCTTCTGCTGTGGATACATGCAGGTGTACATTGAAAAGATTTTCCCCAATTCCCACAATATCTCAGTTATTTCTAGACATGCCGCATCTAAACACAGAACTGTAGGAACTTTTCCTTTACCAACGATGTGGAGGGGCTCATTTGCTAAGGCGCGAGAGGCCGAGACACAAAGAGACCTCTACCTCAGGAGGCAACTAACAAAATTGGCGGCTCCCGCTGAGCACTGCCAATCGCATGTGTCACACTCATCCTCTCACTTTTAGCAACACTGAGCCCTTCCAAATCGCTATCCATTACCTCATCAACCTGACGTTCAACATTACTCATCTCTTTTACTATGGACAAAACCTCTGCCATGTATGCGCCCTTTTCAGATCCTTCCAACTGGAGAGGGTTCATTTCTGCAAAAGCCAACGCACCCGTGTCTACCGGCCCTGCAGCCTCTCCGTTTAGCATAGCAGAAATAGTGTCCACTCCACTGTTACCCACTGAGCCTTCCTTGTTTAAATGCCCTTGTGGCAAAACATTTTTAAACACAACAAGCTGCAATAACATAACTTCACCACTTTGCTTGGGTGGCGCTTCACTAAACCCATGAGGACTGTCAGCAGTGACAGACCGTAGCAACGCATTATCACTACAAGCAATTTCAAACATTTGAGTTTTACCATTTTTCTCATCACCAAGGTCAAGTACCCTCTTATCTATCAGAGCGGCACCACAGTTGTCCCAGGCAACCTCTGGCTCCAACACACAGAGCTCCCTGGAGGTTTCCAAGGACACCTCTGCAGCCTTAGATACTGTTGCCAAGGGGAATCGCATATCCTGCTTAGCGATCATCCCTACCTCATTAAGCATCACATTACCATAAGCACATGTATCATCACCATTAATAAACATAGCAGTTTTATAAACTCTATCAAATTGTCCTTTGTCAAAACGCATGGCACCCTGTGTGCCACTCAGCACACCACCCTTTCTCTTCAAAGGAATTATTTTGCCCACTAGGGCATCTTCACAGTTGTCCTGGGAAACCACTTACCTCATCACTGCAGGCTCCTTGGTGGTTTCCCTTGGCAACTGCGCAGCACCTGTCACTGTCACTAGGGAACATGGCATACCAACTGCTTTGGTCACCCCTAGCACATCTCTCCCAGCACTCTGCTAGATTACCTTAGGTGTACCCAGAGTCCATATGTCCTTTTCAATTTTTGACCTCGCTGGAAGCAGGGTTTTATCCTGTGTCTCCCCACTGATCTGGGTAGCACACTGCAGCAAGTTCATTTTTACACCTTCAGTGGATCTCCGCTCTGGGGTCACTTCCACTTCAGTGTGAGCAATAGGGATGAGCTCGGTGTTCGAGTCGAACATACGTTCGACTCGAACATCGGCTGTTCGATCGTTTGGCGAACATTGAACGATTTGGGCCGTTCGCGCCAAATTCGAGTGACGCAAACGGCCCACAATACACTGCGCCATCGCAGTGCAATCCCGGCGCTGTGATTGGCTAAGCATGCACTGTGACCCCGCATGATTGGCCAATCACAGCGCCAGCAGCTAGGAGAGCCATAATTGGCCACAGGCAGGTTGCCTGTGGCCAATTATAGCTCAGGGGGTTTAGCACACGCCCCACACTATAAAAGGCCGCCAGCGCGGCGGCCTTGTGTAGTGTGTTCCGGCGCAGGGAAAGAGAAGGATAGGCAGGGACAGTGTGATATTCTTTGTGCTATTCTTGTGTGCAGGGAGAGAGAAGGATAGGCAGGGAGAGTGTCAGTGTCATATTCTTTGCTAAACCTTGTGTGCAGGGAGAGAGAAGGATAGGCAGGGAGAGTGTCAGTGTCATATTCTTTGATAAACCTTGTGTGCAGGGAGAGAGAAGGATAGGCAGGGGACAGTGTCAGTGTCATATTCTTTGCTAAACCTTGTGTGCAGGGAGAGAGAAGGATAGGCAGGGAGAGTGTCAGTGTCATATTCTTTGATAAACCTTGTGTGCAGGGAGAGAGAAGGATAGGCAGGGGACAGTGTCAGTGTCATTGTTGCTAAGCCTCCTGCACAGTATACACCTGAAGCTAGAACTTATTGCTGTGTTTTCCTGGTGTGTTACACTAACAGGCATTTGCAGCACTTACAGCGGGCGGAGTGTGCCTCCTGCACATTATACACCTGAAGCTAGCCCGTACTGCTCTGTTTTCCTGGTGTGTTACACCAACAGGCATTTGCAGCACTTACAGCAGGCGTAGTGTGATTCCTGCAAAATATACACCTGAAGCTATGCCTTATTGCTGTGTTTTCCTAGTGTGTTACACCAACAGGCATTTGCAGCACTTACAGCAGGCGTAGTGTGATTACTGCAAAATATACACCTGAAGCTAGCCCGTATTGCTCTGTTTTCCCGGTGTGTTACACCAACAGGCATTTGCAGCACTTACAGCAAGCGTAGTGTGATTCCTGCAAAATATACTCCTGAAGCTACGCCTTATTGCTGTGTTTTCCTAGTGTGTTACACCAACAGGCATTTGCAGCACTTACAGCAGGCGTAGTGTGATTACTGCAAAATATACACCTGAAGCTAGCCCGTATTGCTCTGTTTTCCCGGTGTGTTACACCAACAGGCATTTGCAGCACTTACAGCAAGCGTAGTGTGATTCCTGCAAAATATACACCTGAAGCTATGCCTTATTGCTGTGTTTTCCTGGTGTGCTACACCAACAGGCATTTGCAGCACTTACAGGGGGCGTAGTGTGATTCCTGCAAAATATACTCCTGAAGCTAGGCCTTATTGCTGGTTTCCCATCTCCCTGCAGGCCATTAGAATGTCTGGAAGGCAAACAAGGAGAGGCAGACAGTCAGGAGCCAATAAAAGAGGGCAAGCAGGCTCTGTGTCTAGAGACAACAGTGCTGGTCGTGGACGCGGTGCATCGCCATCAGCACGTGGCCATGGGACACACTTGTCCTTTTCGGCAGCTGGACGTGTTGAGCCGCATCATGCCGAAGACTTGGTAGAGTGGATGACCAAGCCCTCCTCATCCTCCTCATCCTCTCTCACCCTGAGCCTCAGGGTACTGGCAAAGCAGCTGCCAAAGTGTCCTCTTTCCTGGTATCAATGTCATCATCAGTCACTCCTTCCCTAGACCCACCATGTCCTCCTGAGGAGTCCCCCGAACTGTTTGAGCACAGTGTTGGGTACATGCTCCAGGAGGATGCCCAGCGTTTCGAAGGGTCTGATGATGATACCCAGCTAGAGGAAGGCAGTAGCGTGAGAGCAGAGAGAGGGGATGCTCAAGATGGACACCAATCTGGCAGTCATGTTCCAGCAGCTGCAGCATACTGCCAGATTGGCTCCAGTGATGAGGAGGGAGGGGATGATGAGGTCACTGACTCCACGTGGGTGCCTAATAGGAGAGAGGAGGAGGAGGAGGAGGAGGCACATCTCCAACGAGGCAGGATGCCCTTGGGGGGCCAGCGTAAGGGCAGCACCCCGACCGAATCCCACCTCAGAGCTCCGCCTGTGCAGGGCGCTGCCTCTGCCCGTTATTCAAAAAGTTCTTTGGTGTGGGCCTTTTTTGAGTCGAGTGCATCAGATCACACAGCTGCTGTTTGCAACATATGTCTCAAGCGTATATCGCGTGGCCAAAACATCAGCCGCTTGGGCACCACATGCTTGACCAGACATATGTTGACCTGCCATGCAGCTCGTTGGCAAGCCTACCTTAAAGACCCACACCAAAGAACAAAGCGGACCTCTCCTTGCACCGCATCAGCTGGGATCTCCAACCCCACTATACCTTCAGTCCTCTCTGAAACCTGCACTGAGAGGAATGAAGGTGTAGAATTAGGTGTGTCACAGCCAAGTACTTGCGGACACTCTGCTAGCAGTACACCGACGTCCGATTCTAGCAGGCAAATTTCCCTGCCCCAGCTGCTGGACCGTCGAAAGAAGTTCACTCCCAGCCATCCACATGCTCAGCGGTTGAATGCTAGCTTGGCTAAATTGCTAGCGCTTCAACTGCTGCCTTTTCAGTTGGTAGACGCGGCCCCCTTCCGTGAGTTTGTGCAATGTGCGGTTCCTCAGTGGCAGGTTCCCAAACGCCACTTTTTCTCACGGAAGGCGATTCCGGCTCTCTACCGGCATGTGGAAGGCAATGTCTTGGCCTCGCTGGACAGGGCGGTCAGTGGTAAGGTGCATATTACCGCTGACTCATGGTCCAGCAGGCATGGACAGGGACGTTACCTTTCTTTCACGGCCCATTGGGTCACTCTTTTGGCAGCTGGGAAGGATGCAGGACAAGGTGCAGTAGTGTTGGAGGTTGTTCCGCCGCCACGCCTCCAAAATGCTACTACTGGTTGTGACACACCTCTCTCCTCCACCCCCTCCTCTTCTTCTTCCTCCACGGCCTCTTCCTGTGCTTTGTCCTCGGAACCAGCGGTGCTCCGTAGGCGTTCAAGGGGCTACGCAAGTACGCAGGCAAAAAGATGCCATGCCGTGCTTGCGCTGGTGTGTTTGGGGGACAGGAGCCACACTGGGGCAGAGGTTCTGTCTGCTCTGCAGGGGCAGGCCGAGAGGTGGTTGACGCCACGCCAGCTTAAGCCAGGAATGGTGGTTTGCGACAATGGCACCAACCTCCCCTCCACCCTCCGACAGGGACAACTGACCCATGTGCCCTGTGTGGCTCACGTCCTTAACCTGGTGGTGCAGCGGTTCTTGGTCAGGTACCCGGGCTTACAGGATGTCCTGAGGCAGGCCAGGAAAGTCTGTGTGCATTTCCGCAGATCTTATAATGCCAGTGCTCGCCTGGCTGAGCTGCAAAAGGAGTTGAACCTGCCCAAGAACCGCCTTATATGTGACATGCCCACCAGGTGGAACTCAACGTTGGCCATGCTGCAGCGGCTGCACACACAGCAGAGGGCCATCAATGAGTACCTGTGCGACTACGGCACCAGGACAGGGTCAGGGGAGCTCGGGTTTTTTTCACCACGCCAGTGGGGCATGATCAGGGATGCATGCACTGTCCTGGCACCATTTGAGGAGGCCACGAGGATGGTGAGCAGTGACAGTGCATGCATCAGTGACACTGTACCTCTTGTCCACCTGTTGGAACATACGCTGTGTGGAATAATAGACAGGGCACTTGAGGCAGAACAGAGGCAGGAAGAGGAGGACTTCCTTGCCTCTCAAGGCCCCCTTTACCCAGACAGTGTTCCTTCTGTCCCACCCATCGCACAGGAGGAGGAGGATTGTGTCAGCATGGAGGTGGAGCCTGGCACTTAGCATCATCAGCAGCAGTCTTTTAGGGATGATTTACAGTCCCAAGAAACCCGTGGACTTGTACGTGGCTGCGGATCATGTCGTCCTTAGTGACCCAGAGGGCTCCGGACCGAATGCCTCAGCTAACCTAAGCTGCATGGCCTCCCTGATCCTGCAAAGTCTGCGGAAGGATCCTCGTATTCTTTGGATCAAGGAGAGGGACCATTACTGGCTGGCCACTCTCCTTGATCCACGGTACAAGGGTAAGGTTGCGGACCTTATCTTACCGGAGCAGAGGGAGCAGAGGATGAGACAACTCCGGGAAGCCTTGCAGAAAGGTCTGTGCAACGCGTTCCCAGAGACTGGGAGGTTACAAACTCCTGGTCCTGGACAACGAGTTACTGAGGCTTCGGTCAGTCAAAGGAGCGGTGGGGAAGGTGGTAGCTATGCCATTTTTCTTAAAGATTTTCATCCATATTACCGGGACCAGACATTACATTAAAGCCGCAAGCAGTTTTAAATGGCTTTTTTTCCTTTAGAAATGTCATTTTGTGCAGGGACAGTTCTAAACACGGGAAACACGTGGCACTTCACAGGCATACTTTAGACACCCCCCAGGTACGATATTTAAAGGGATATTTGACTTTTTTTTTTCACTTTATGCATCATTAAAATGACTGCTCCCGAAAAACGGCCGTTTTTAAAACTTCTTTTTGCATTGATACATGTCCCCTGGTGCAGAACCCAGGTTCCCAAACCCTTTTTAGGACAATAACATGCATAATAGTCGTTATAATTAGCACTTTAGATTTCCAATGTTCGCATCCATTGTATTTAATAGGGTTCTAATGTTCGTGCGAACTTTCGGTCCGTTCGCGGGTTCGGATGCGAACCGAACCCGGGGGTGTTTGGCTCATCCCTAGTGAGCAACCACACAGTCAGTCTTTCCCATGATTTTAACAGGAACAGTCTTACCATTCTCTAGCAGGGGTTGAAGGCTTCAATTGAGGGCGTTGTCCCTTCTTTGAAGTGCTCTCACAAGATGACGCCCCCTCCTGGACACAGGGTAACATTACATCCCTCTTGGATTTTCCAACATCTCCTGCAGGCAAAGCATTAAGCCCAACAACACCTATTGGATTTGAAACACATTTGATTTATCATCAACATATTAATGGGACTTTCTTTAATTGATTGTTGTATTATTCGTTAGATTTTTTCGTTTTGATTGTTGTGGACTAGACAGCACGCAATTTTCACGATTGGGACTGATTTATTAATATTCACTTATGGCTGATTTTTTATTCACTTTTTGCATTTAAGTATCACAGGATTGTGTTGGTGCTTATATCAAAGATTTTTTCACGTATTAATTTAATTAGATATATGTTATCACATATTAATTAATTTTATTAAGAGCATCTGAGCGCCCCCTTTTGTCCATATATACACTAAATCAGATAGGAGCTATTACTCCATCCGCAGGGGAGCAGCCGTTATATATAATTTCAATTTTATATTACTATTATTTTTTCTCACTTAATTTTGCATCTATCAATTGGCGCTGAATCACAATAATAGAAACCTTTAAGTATCAGGAACTAGCGTTTTTTGAACTATCCCATTCACGCAGCCATGGATGTGTTTGATTTCATGAAAGATAGACACATAAATTTAGATGAAATTTTCCAGCAAACTCCCAGTCCCAATTTAGACCTCGAGAGGGGATTCAAGCAATTACAGTACGATATGGAAAAACAAATAAGAATATGGTGGGACATTGCGTCCTTTGAAATGTATATAGGCAAGAACCTCACCCCTCGGAGACTAAGGTGGGATGTTAGTCCCAATGATGGTATTGAGGATTTAGAATTACTGGATGAATGGTTCCAGTTCTTTAATGCTTGCGAACAAAAACGTATGCAATTAATGGTTAGAAGACGCAAGGCAAAAAATGTATTGTTATGCCCCATACACACGATCGTTTTTCATGCCGTTAAAAATGCCATTAAAAAAAATGGACATTAAAAATGATCGTGTGTAGGCTCCAGAGCATTTTTAACGACGTGAAAAACGGCCATTAAAAATTTCGAACATGCTCTCTTTTTTCACGTTGTTTTTCATGTCGTTTTTTTTAACGACGTGAAAAACGATAGTGTGTATGCTTTAACGACGTGAAAAAAAACGCGCATGCTCAGAATCAAGTATGAGACAGGAGCGCTCGTTCTGGTAAAACTAGCGTTCGTAATGGAGATAGCACATTCGTCACGCAGTCACGGACTGAAAAGCACGAGACTGAAAAGAGCGAATCGTCGCTCAACAAACTTTACTAACATGAAGGGTGGCGCCATTCGAACGGAACTTCCCCTTTATAGTGCCATCGTACGTGTTGTACGTCACTGCGCTTTGCTTGATCGTTTTTTTAAATGATCGTGTGTACGCAAGACAGGCTTGAGAGGAAACATGAAAAAAAACGACGTGAAAAACGGCAAGAAAAAAAATGGCAAGAAAAACGATCGTGTGTATGGGGCATTAGATGCGAAAATCGCAGATCTCAAAGAAGGAATGGAACCATTCCAAACCCAGAGTGAATATACAGATAAAGCAAAACTCCTACAAACCCATTTATTGAAATATGATGGAGAAATAAAAATGAAAAAAAACTTAAAAAATATCAAAGGGACATTAAAGATTTTGAAGATAATAAGGTGTATAAATGGCAAGACACCCTGAACAACGGTGCCTCTCCTGATACATCACGTATTAAAGAGACACAAATACCAGTTCCTCCACTTATACCCAAAAAAACATCCAACAATTCAAGTACCCGCAAAAAAAAATCACCAAGTCCGCTATTAAACCCACTACTAATCAATATAAACCCAATCAGCCTCCTTATAATCCATATCCCTATCCACCAACCTATCAAGTGGATACTTTCAACCGATATGCACCATTGGATCCTCGATCGGGATACTATGAGCCCAATCATCAATATTATCCACCCAGGCCCCCTAGTTTTAGAGGTAATTTTAGAGGGAGACCAGCCCCCAATCAGAACCAATACCAGGGGGAATGGAGGGGATGGAAAGAGCCCTATCGCATCCCTCCCAGATCCCCACATCATCCAAAGGAGCCTATAGAAAGAGAGGTAGAAGAGGAAGAGGCAGAAAGAAAAAGAACGCATTAAATTATGGAATATTTAATTTGGCGGGAGCGAAATTTTCTGATCAAGAATTAGAAGTTTTGCAACAGGGGCTAGAATTTGCACCCAACAAAAATATTGATAAATTTGAATTATTTATCGATATAGAAAAACATATTAGAAAATTGAACATTAAAAAACATTTTGCAAGCCATGATAGAGTGGCCACAAAGGAAGCCACATATGTCCACAGTGGCCTTAAAAATAATTCAGTGTTCAACCCCAAAAAAGGATCCAATCACCACATTGAAGTATTTAGAAAAATGGTACAAGATGATGTTCGAGATATGGACTATTCTAAGTACTCCTCCAGTCAACGTATATGGGAAGGGATAAAATTAATAGAAGACAATAAGCAAATAGTGGTCAGACAGGCCGATAAGGGGGGAGGGCTAGTAGTGTTAACTAAAGAGTACTATTTTATGGAAATGTAAAGACTCTTGCAAGACAAAACTACTTATCAACCTATTAATGGGAATCCTACAGTACAATTAAAAGCGCAACTTCGAAATTGGATAGAAGAAGGACTATACAAACAGATCCTGAACCAGAAAGAAGCTAGTTACCTTATGATTCATGCTCCTAAAGTACCGGTAATGTATAGATTACCCAAAATACATAAGAACAAAGAATTCCCCCCAGGGCGACCTATAATTAGTGGAATTGAATCTTTATTTTCTAGGCTTGGTGAGTACCTAGATGGTTTTTTTAAACCACCAGTATCTCTTGGTCCCTCCTATCTGAAAGATAGTAGAGACCTAATAGTGGCATTCCAAGCTACTCCAAACATGCTGATGGTAACGATCGACATTGAGTCGCTTTATACCAACATTAGACATTCAGATGCGTTGGAAGCACTGCGATGGGCGCTTAATAAACAATCTAATTTTAAAAAAAAACAAATTAATTATTTGATCAGTGGACTTGAATTAGCCATGAGAAATAATTTCTTTTGGGCAAATAATCATTACTACAACCAAATTGGGGGCGTGGCGATGGGGGCTCGCTACGCTCCCAGCGTGGCGAACGTAGTACTGAATAAATGGGAGCAGGAATCAATTTATTTAAATAGGAATCCACCACTATATTTCTACCGTAGATATATAGATGACGTGATTGTATTTTGGAAAGGATCGGAAACTAATTTAGACAATTTTCTGGCAGAGATGAATATAAACCATTATGGATTGAAATTTACAGCAGAACACAGTCTAACCTCAGTCAATTATTTCGATCTTACAATTACTAAGAAAGATACGAAGTTTGAGACTAAAACATACTTTAAAAAGACTGATAGAAATGGATTTGTGCCTACCTCCAGCTGCCACCATCCTCAATGGATTGGAGCAGTGCCAAAAAAGGCCAATACATGCGCCTAAAGCGAAATTGTACTAGTAATGAAGAATTTAGGGTACAGGCGGATATTCTTACAAACAAATTTTTAGAAAAAGGTTACAATATAGAGACCCTTGAAAAAGTGCTGGCCCAGGTGTCTTCTATAGACAGAAACACTCTATTGGTGACTAAGCCCAAAAAAGTACATGGAGGAGAATTAGCGTTTGTGTCGGGTTTTCACAGACAATTTAGAGAAGTTGAAACTATCTTTGAGAGGTATTGGCCGATACTCCTTAAAGATAATGATTTAAAGTGTACCATCACATCCAAACCCAAGTTTATATATAGGAGGGCTCCAGGCCTGAGAAATCGCATTGCTCGAAATGTACCAGACCCTCCAAAGAAACTTGGGACCTTTTTGGATGGTTCTGGGTTTTACCATTGTACTCGATGTAAAGCTTGTAGAACGACGAAAAAATCAGGAGATCCTAAAAAAATTACACATTTCCAATCTAATGTGACAAAATAAAAATTTAAGATAAAACCCCTGATAACATGCAATTCTGATCATGTCACCTACATCCTGGAGTGCCCTTGCTCTCTCCAGTACGTAGGAAGGACCACCCGCCAGTTAGGAGTAGTGATGAGCCGAACACCCCCGGGTTCGGTTCGCACCAGAACCCGCGAACGGACCGAAAGTTCGAACGAACATTAGAACCCTATTAAATACAATGGATGCGAACGTTCGAATTCTAAAGTGCTAATTATAACAACTATTATGCATGTTATTGTCCTAAAAAGGGTTTGGGAACCCGGGTTCTGCACCAGGGGACATGTATCAATGCAAAAAGAAGTTTTAAAAACGGTCGTTTTTCGGGAGCAGTCATTTTAATGATGCATAAAGTGAAAAAAAAAAAGTCAAATATTCCTTTAAATATCGTACCTGGGGGGTGTCTAAAGTATGCCTGTGAAGTGCCACGTGTTTCCCGTGTTTATAACTGTCCCTGCACAAAATGACACTTCTAAAGGAAAAAAAAGCCATTTAAAACTGCTTGCGGCTTTAATGTAATGTCTGGTCCCGGTAATATGGATGAAATTCTTTAAGAAAAATGGCATAGCTACCCCATGACCCCCCCCCCTACCCCAGCCCATTACCAGCCCCTTTGGGTCTTGTATGGATATTAAGGGGAACCCCGCACATAAAATAAAAAAGGCCCTATATACTCTGAACAGCCCTATACAGGCGGTGCATACAAGACAGGGACTGTAGGTTTGTTCTTATGTAGAATCTGTTTGTAATTTTGAACAGGTACATTGTTGAAGTGTAGCTCCAGACCAAAAATCTATTTTTAAACTTTTTGGAAAACATAGGTAAGGGTTATCACCCCTGTAACATTTGTTTTGCTGTCTGTGCCCCTGTTCAGAACATTTCACCTCACTTTCCGTCCCAATGACAACTGTTTTTGAAATGTGGTGTTTTTCTTGAAACAAGGATTGCTGATAAAGCATCAGTACAGAGGAGACACCTTTCTCCCATATTTATTCTTACAGGAGAGAATTTTCCTTCCTAGTGGTAGATTTCCTCTCACTTCCTGTTGTCTTCTTGCGTTTGCAAGTAGGAGTCGTTTGTAAGTTGTATGTTTGAAAGTAGGGACCTGCCGTATATACTCTGCAGAAATAGGCCCCTTAGTTGTTGGTGTTGGCACAACACTGTAAGCACTCACAGTTACTCTTGGTTGGTGCTGGAACGCCCTGCTGTCAACTATTATATCAGGAATTTTAATTACATATAATTGTTGAACAGTGGTAGTAAAAATTGGGCCTTTGATGGTGGTGCTGGTGCCACAACACTGTAAGCCCTGACAGTTACTCTTGGTGGGTGCAGCAATGGGCCCTGCTGTGAATTATTAGATCAAGAATTGTAATTACATGCCCCTGTTGAACAGGGGCTGAAAAATTGGGCCTTAGGCACTGGTGGCACAACACTGCAACCCCTCACAGATACTGTACTTGGAGCACAGCAATGAGCCCTGTTGCAAAGTATTGCTTCAAAAATTGTAATGACACGCCCCTGTTAAACAGGGGCTGAAAAATTGGGCCTTAGGCACTGGTGGCACAACACTGCAACTCCTCACAGATACTGTACTTGGAGCACAGCAATGAGCCCTGTTGCAAAGTATTGCTTCAAAAATTGTAATGACACGCCCCTGTTAAACAGGGGCTGAAAAATTGGGCCTTAGGCACTGGTGGCACAACACTGCAACTCCTCACAGATACTGTACTTGGAGCACAGCAATGAGCCCTGTTGCAAAGTATTGCTTCAAAAATTGTAATGACAAGCCCCTGTTAAACAGGGGCTGAAAAATTGGGCCTTAGGCACTGGTGGCACAACACTGCAACTCCTCACAGATACTGTACTTGGAGCACAGCAATGAGCCCTGTTGCAAAGTATTGCTTCAAAAATTGTAATGACACGCCCCTGTTAAACAGGGGCTGAAAAATTGGGCCTTAGGCACTGGTGGCACAACACTGCAACTCCTCACAGATACTGTACTTGGAGCACAGCAATGAGCCCTGTTGCAAAGTATTGCTTCAAAAATTGTAATTACACGCCCCTGTTAAACAGGGGCTGAAAAATTGGGCGTTAGGCACTGGTGGCGGCACCCATAAACAAAAATGATCTTACAAGCTATCATCATCAATCGTATCATTGAGGACTCGGAGGAGGAGGATAGCCAGTCAACATAACAGCACAGGCACTCAGCATCAGCATCAGTCTTGAAGGGATGTGACATGTTAAAATCAATTAGTCTGTTATATCAGCATCAGGTGTGTGGTAGCTGGTGGTGATCCAAGACTGGTTCATCTTGATGAAAGTCAGTCGATCAACCGAGTCGGTGGACAGGCGCACCCTGTGATCCGTGACAAATCCTCCAGCAGCACTGAATGTGCGTTCCGAAAGAACGCTGGATGCAGGACAGGCCAGTAGCTCAATTGCATACTGTGCAAGCTCTGGCCAGTGATCCATCCTCAAGACCCAGTAAGCCAGAGGATTTTCGGTGGGGAAGGTGTCCAAGTCTGACCTTGCCCCTAGATATTCCTGCACCATGTTTATCAGACGCTGGCGATGGTTGCTGGAACCGATCATACTTTGGGGCTGCGGACTAAAGAATTGTCTGAACGCATCGGTCAGACGGCCACCTTCCCCACCGCTCCTTCTTTGACTGGCCGAAGCCTCAGCAACTCGTTGTCCAGGACCAGGAGTTTGCAACCTCCCAGTCTCTGGGAACGCGTTGCACAGACCTTTCTGCAAGGCCTCCCGGAGTTGTCTCATCCTCTGCTCCCTCTGCGACGGTAACATAAGGTCCGCAACCTTACCCTTGTACCGTGGATCAAGGAGAGTGGCCAGCCAGTAATGGTCCCTCTCCTTGATCCGAAGAATACGAGGATCCTTCCGCAGACTTTGCAGGATCAGGGAGGCCATGCAGCGTAGGTTTGCTGAGGCATTCGCTCCGGAGTCCTCTGGGTCACTAAGGATGACATGATCCGCAGCCACCTCCTCCCAGCCACGTACAAGTCCACTGGTTTCTTGGGACTGTAAATCATCCCTAAAAGACTGCTGCTGATGATGCTGAGTGCCAGCCTCCACCTCCATGCTGACACAATCCTCCTCCTCCTCCTCCTCCTCCTCCTCCTCTTCCTGTGCGATGGGTGGGACAGAAGGAACACTGTCTGGGTAAAGGGGGCCTTGAGAGGCAAGGAAGTCCTCCTCTTCCTGCCTCTGTTCTGCCTCAAGTGCCCTGTCCATTATTCCACGCAGCGTGTGCTCCAACAGGTGGACAAGAGGTACAGTGTCACTGATGCATGCACTGTCACTGCTCACCATCCTCGTGGCCTCCTCAAATGGTGCCAGGACAGTGCATGCATCCCTGATCATGCCCCACTGGCGTGGAGAAAAAAAACCAAGCTCCCCTGACCCTGTCCTGGTGCCGTAGTCGCACAGGTACTCATTGATGGCCCTCTGCTGCGTGTGCAGCCGCTGCAGCATGGCCAACGTTGAGTTCCACCTGGTGGGCATGTCACATATAAGGCGGTTCTTGGGCAGGTTCAACTCCTTTTGCAGCTCAGCCAGGCGAGCACTGGCATTATAAGATCTGCGGAAATGCACACAGACTTTCCTGGCCTGCCTCAGGACATCCTGTAAGCCCGGGTACCTGCCCAAGAAGCGCTGCACCACCAGGTTAAGGACGTGAGCCACACAGGGCACATGGGTCAGTTGTCCCTGTCGGAGGGCGGAGAGGAGGTTGGTGCCATTGTCGCAAACCACCATTCCTGGCTTAAGCTGGCGTGGCGTCAACCACCTCTCGGCCTGGCCCTGCAGAGCAGACAGGACCTCTGCCCCAGTGTGGCTTCTGTCCCCCAAACACACCAGCGCAAGCACGGCATGGCATCTTTTTGCCTGCGTACTTGCGTAGCCCCGTGAACGGCTACGGAGCACCGCTGGTTCATAGGACAAACCACAGGAAGAGGCCATGGAGGAAGAAGAAGAGGAGGGGGTGGAGGAGAGAGGTGTGTCACAACCAGTAGTAGCATTTTGGAGGCGTGGCGGTGGGACAACCTCCAACACTACTGCACCTTGTCCTGAATCCTTCCCAGCTGCCAAAAGAGTGACCCAATGGGCCGTGAAAGAAAGGTAACGTCCCTGTCCATGCCTGCTGGACCATGAGTCAGCGGTAATATGCACCTTACCGCTGACCGTCCTGTCCAGCGAGGCCAAGACATTGCCTTCCACATGCCGGTAGAGAGCCGGAATAGCCTTCCGTGAGAAAAAGTGGCGTTTGGGAACCTGCCACTGAGGAACCGCACATTGCACAAACTCACGGAAGGGGGCCGAGTCTACCAACTGAAAAGGCAGCAGTTGAAGCGCTAGCAATTTAGCCAAGCTAGCATTCAACCGCTGGGCATGTGGATGGCTGGGAGTGAACTTCTTTCGACGGTCCAGCAGCTGGGGCAGGGAAATTTGCCTGCTAGAATCGGACGTCGGTGTACTGCTAGCAGAGTGGGCGCAAGTACTTGGCTGTGACACACCTAATTCTACACCTTCATTCCTCTCAGTGCATGTTTCAGAGAGGACTGAAGTTATAGTGGGGTTGGAGATCCCAGCTGATGCGGTGCAAGGAGAGGTCCGCTTTGTTCTTTGGTGTGGGTCTTTGAGGTAGGCTTGCCAACGAGCTGCATGGCAGGTCAACATATGTCTGGTCAGGCATGTGGTACCCAAGCGGCTGATGTTTTGGCCACGCGATATACGCTTGAGACATATGTTGCAAACAGCAGCTGTGCGATCTGATGCACTAGCCTCAAAAAAGGCCCACACCAAAGAACTTTTTGAATGACGGGCAGAGGCAGCGCCCTGCACAGGCGGAGCTCTGCGGTGTGATTCCGTCGGTGTACTGCCCTTACGCTGGCCACCAAAGGGCATCCTGCCTCGTTGGAGATGTGCCTCCTCCTCATCCTCCTCCTCCTCCTCTCTCCTATTAGGCACCCACGTGGAGTCAGTGACCTCATCATCCCCTCCCTCCTCATCACTGGAGCCAATCTGGCAGTATGCTGCAGCTGCTGGAACATGACTGCCAGATTGGTGTCCTTCTTGAGCATCCCCTCTGTCTGCTCTCACGCTACTGCCTTCCTCTAGCTGGGTTTCATCATCAGACCCTTCGAAACGCTGGGCATCCTCCTGGAGCATGTACCCAACACTGTGCTGAAACAGTTCGGGGGACTCCTCAGGAGGAGGACATGGTGGGTCTAGGGAAGGAGTGACTGATGATTTGTCTGACATTGATACCAGGGAAGACGACGCTTTGGCAGCTGCTTTTCCAGTACCCTGAGCCTGGGTGAGAGAGGATGAGGAGGAGGAGGAGGGCTTGGTCATCCACTCTACCAAGTCTTCGGCATGATGTGGCTCAACATGTCCAGCTGCCGAAAAGAAGGACAAGAGTGTCCCATGGCCATGTGCTGATGACAATGCACCGCGTCCACGACCAGCACTGTTGCCCCCAGACACAGAGCCTGCTTGCCCTCTTTTATTGCCTCCTGACTGTCTGCCTCTCCTTGTTTGCCTTCCAGACATTCTAATAGATGGCCTGCAGGGAGATGGGAAAAAAGCAATAAGGGCTACCTTCAGGTGTCCTTCTCTGTCCCTTGAAACAAGGACTTTCACAGTGAAAGAAACTGACACTCTCCCTACCTACAGTTTTCTGTCCCTAGAAAAAATATTTTTTTTAAGCACAATATAGCACAAGGACAATTCACTCACTGTCCTTACAGGTCCCTGGAAACAAGGACTTGCAGAGTGAAAGAAAAAAAACACTCTCCCTACCTACAGTTTTCTGTCCCTAGAATAAATGTTTTTTTTAAGCACAATATAGCACAAGGACAATTCACTCACTGTCCTTACAGGTCCCTGGAAACAAGGACTTGCAGAGTGAAATAAACTGACACTCTCCCTACCTACAGTTTTCTGTCCCTAGAATAAATGTTTTTTTTAAGCACAATATAGCACAAGGACAATTCACTCACTGTCCTTACAGGTCCCTGGAAACAAGGACTTGCAGAGTGAAAGAAAAAAAACACTCTCCCTACCTACAGTTTTCTGTCCCTAGAAAAAATGTTTTTTTTAATCACAATATAGCACAAGGACAATTCACTCACTGTCCTTACAGGTCCCTGGAAACAAGGACTTGCAGAGTGAAATAAACTGACACTCTCCCTACCTACAGTTTTCTGTCCCTAGAATAAATGTTTTTTTTAAGCACAATATAGCACAAGGACAATTCACTCACTGTCCTTACAGGTCCCTGGAAACAAGGACTTGCAGAGTGAAAGAAAAAAAACACTCTCCCTACCTACAGTTTTCTTTTCCGTAGAAAAAATGTTTTTTTTAATCACAATATAGCACAAGGACAATTCACTCACTGTCCTTACAGGTCCCTGGAAACAAGGACTTGCAGAGTGAAATAAACTGACACTCTCCCTACCTACAGTTTTCTGTCCCTAGAATAAATGTTTTTTTTAAGCACAATATAGCACAAGGACAATTCACTCACTGTCCTTACAGGTCCCTGGAAACAAGGACTTGCAGAGTGAAAGAAAAAAAACACTCTCCCTACCTACAGTTTTCTGTCCCTAGAAAAAATGTTTTTTTTAATCACAATATAGCACAAGGACAATTCACTCACTGTCCTTACAGGTCCCTGGAAACAAGGACTTGCAGAGTGAAATAAACTGACACTCTCCCTACCTACAGTTTTCTGTCCCTAGAATAAATGTTTTTTTTAAGCACAATATAGCACAAGGACAATTCACTCACTGTCCTTCCAGGTCCCTGGAAACAAGGACTTGCAGAGTGAAAGAAAAAAAACACTCTCCCTACCTACAGTTTTCTGTCCCTAGAAAAAATGTTTTTTTTAATCACAATATAGCACAAGGACAATTCACTCACTGTCCTTACAGGTCCCTGGAAACAAGGACTTGCAGAGTGAAATAAACTGACACTCTCCCTACCTACAGTTTTCTGTCCCTAGAATAAATGTTTTTTTTAAGCACAATATAGCACAAGGAGAATTCACTCACTGTCCTTCCAGGTCCCTGGAAACAAGGACTTGCAGAGTGAAAGAAAAAAAACACTCTCCCTACCTACAGTTTTCTGTCCCTAGAAAAAATGTTTTTTTTAATCACAATATAGCACAAGGACAATTCACTCACTGTCCTTACAGGTCCCTGGAAACAAGGACTTGCAGAGTGAAATAAACTGACACTCTCCCTACCTACAGTTTTCTGTCCCTAGAATAAATGTTTTTTTTAAGCACAATATAGCACAAGGACAATTCACTCACTGTCCTTACAGGTCCCTGGAAACAAGGACTTGCAGAGTGAAAGAAAAAAAACACTCTCCCTACCTACAGTTTTCTGTCCCTAGAAAAAATGTTTTTTTTAATCACAATATAGCACAAGGACAATTCACTCACTGTCCTTACAGGTCCCTGGAAACAAGGACTTGCAGAGTGAAATAAACTGACACTCTCCCTACCTACAGTTTTCTGTCCCTAGAATAAATGTTTTTTTTAAGCACAATATAGCACAAGGAGAATTCACTCACTGTCCTTCCAGGTCCCTGGAAACAAGGACTTGCAGAGTGAAAGAAAAAAAACACTCTCCCTACCTACAGTTTTCTGTCCCTAGAAAAAATGTTTTTTTTAATCACAATATAGCACAAGGACAATTCACTCACTGTCCTTACAGGTCCCTGGAAACAAGGACTTGCAGAGTGAAATAAACTGACACTCTCCCTACCTACAGTTTTCTGTCCCTAGAATAAATGTTTTTTTTAAGCACAATATAGCACAAGGAGAATTCACTCACTGTCCTTCCAGGTCCCTGGAAACAAGGACTTGCAGAGTGAAAGAAAAAAAACACTCTCCCTACCTACAGTTTTCTGTCCCTAGAAAAAATGTTTTTTTTAATCACAATATAGCACAAGGACAATTCACTCACTGTCCTTACAGGTCCCTGGAAACAAGGACTTGCAGAGTGAAATAAACTGACACTCTCCCTACCTACAGTTTTCTGTCCCTAGAATAAATGTTTTTTTTAAGCACAATATAGCACAAGGACAATTCACTCACTGTCCTTACAGGTCCCTGGAAACAAGGACTTGCAGAGTGAAAGAAAAAAAACACTCTCCCTACCTACAGTTTTCTGTCCCTAGAAAAAATGTTTTTTTTAATCACAATATAGCACAAGGACAATTCACTCACTGTCCTTACAGGTCCCTGGAAACAAGGACTTGCAGAGTGAAATAAACTGACACTCTCCCTACCTACAGTTTTCTGTCCCTAGAATAAATGTTTTTTTTAAGCACAATATAGCACAAGGAGAATTCACTCACTGTCCTTCCAGGTCCCTGGAAACAAGGACTTGCAGAGTGAAAGAAAAAAAACACTCTCCCTACCTACAGTTTTCTGTCCCTAGAAAAAATGTTTTTTTTAATCACAATATAGCACAAGGACAATTCACTCACTGTCCTTACAGGTCCCTGGAAACAAGGACTTGCAGAGTGAAATAAACTGACACTCTCCCTACCTACAGTTTTCTGTCCCTAGAATAAATGTTTTTTTTAAGCACAATATAGCACAAGGACAATTCACTCACTGTCCTTACAGGTCCCTGGAAACAAGGACTTGCAGAGTGAAAGAAAAAAAACACTCTCCCTACCTACAGTTTTCTGTCCCTAGAAAAAATGTTTTTTTTAATCACAATATAGCACAAGGACAATTCACTCACTGTCCTTACAGGTCCCTGGAAACAAGGACTTGCAGAGTGAAATAAACTGACACTCTCCCTACCTACAGTTTTCTGTCCCTAGAATAAATGTTTTTTTTAAGCACAATATAGCACAAGGAGAATTCACTCACTGTCCTTCCAGGTCCCTGGAAACAAGGACTTGCAGAGTGAAAGAAAAAAAACACTCTCCCTACCTACAGTTTTCTGTCCCTAGAAAAAATGTTTTTTTTAATCACAATATAGCACAAGGACAATTCACTCACTGTCCTTACAGGTCCCTGGAAACAAGGACTTGCAGAGTGAAATAAACTGACACTCTCCCTACCTACAGTTTTCTGTCCCTAGAATAAATGTTTTTTTTAAGCACAATATAGCACAAGGACAATTCACTCACTGTCCTTACAGGTCCCTGGAAACAAGGACTTGCAGAGTGAAAGAAAAAAAAACACTCTCCCTACCTACAGTTTTCTGTCCCTAGAAAAAATGTTTTTTTTAATCACAATATAGCACAAGGACAATTCACTCACTGTCCTTACAGGTCCCTGGAAACAAGGACTTGCAGAGTGAAATAAACTGACACTCTCCCTACCTACAGTTTTCTGTCCCTAGAATAAATGTTTTTTTTAAGCACAATATAGCACAAGGAGAATTCACTCACTGTCCTTCCAGGTCCCTGGAAACAAGGACTTGCAGAGTGAAAGAAAAAAAACACTCTCCCTACCTACAGTTTTCTGTCCCTAGAAAAAATGTTTTTTTTAATCACAATATAGCACAAGGACAATTCACTCACTGTCCTTACAGGTCCCTGGAAACAAGGACTTGCAGAGTGAAATAAACTGACACTCTCCCTACCTACAGTTTTCTGTCCCTAGAATAAATGTTTTTTTTAAGCACAATATAGCACAAGGAGAATTCACTCACTGTCCTTCCAGGTCCCTGGAAACAAGGACTTGCAGAGTGAAAGAAAAAAAACACTCTCCCTACCTACAGTTTTCTGTCCCTAGAATAAATGTTTTTTTAAGCACAATATAGCACAAGGACAATTCACTCACTGTCCTTACAGGTCCCTGGAAACAAGGACTTGCAGAGTGAAAGAAAAAAAACACTCTCCCTACCTACAGTTTTCTGTCCCTAGAAAAAATGTTTTTTTTAATCACAATATAGCACAAGGACAATTCACTCACTGTCCTTACAGGTCCCTGGAAACAAGGACTTGCAGAGTGAAATAAACTGACACTCTCCCTACCTACAGTTTTCTGTCCCTAGAATAAATGTTTTTTTAAGCACAATATAGCACAAGGACAATTCACTCACTGTCCTTCCAGGTCCCTGGAAACAAGGACTTGCAGAGTGAAAGAAACTGACACTGTCCCTACCTACAGTTTTCTGTCCCTAGAATAAATGTTTTTTTTAAGCACACTATAGCACAAGCACAAAACACACTGACACTCTCCCTACCTATCCTTCTCTTTCCCTAAACTAAAGGAATCCAGGTTAAGCAAGAAAGAAATAACAGTCACTGTCCCTGCCTATGCTGCTCTATCCCTGCTCCGGAACACACTACACTAGGCCGCCGTGCTGGCGGCCTTTTATATTGTGGGGCGTGTACTAAACACCCTCAGCAATAATTGGCCACAGGCATCCTGCCTGTGGCCAATCATTGCTCTCCTCGCTGCCGGCGCTGTGATTGGCCAAGCATGCGGGGTCACAGTGCATGCTTGGCCAATCACAGCGCCTGGATGACACTGCGATGGCGTAGTGCATTGTGGGCCGTTCGCGTCACTCGAATTTGGCGCGAACGGCCCAAATCGTTCGATCTTCGTCGAACGATCGAACAGCCGATGTTCGAGTCGAACGTATGTTCGACTCGAACACGAAGCTCATCCCTAGTTAGGAGTAAGGATCAATGAGCATCTAGCAAATATAAAGAAAGGCTTTCCAAATCACAGTGTGTCCAGACACTTTAAAAGCCATCATCAAAGTGATCCCAGTCTTTGTAAGTTTTTTGGAATAGATAAAATCTCAAATCACTGGAGAGGGACACATATGAAGAGGGCCATCTCACAAAATGAAACCAGGTGGTTGTATAAATTAAACAGTATGCAGCTTTATGGTTTAAATATTGAGATAGATTTCAACTGTTATCTATCAAATGACTAAATGGACATCTTTCCAGTGGCTTTTGAAAGTAATAGTCTCTCCACCTTCCCTCTTTCCCTTCCCTTCCTTTGGGATAGATCCATGATGGGTTAATATATACCAAGAATATACCACTTGGGAATATAATGAGTTAAAATAATTTCTCCTGACATCGATCTATATACAATAAATACGGGTGTATTCAAACACAAATATAGTCACAAACCTCTATTGGTAACTATGCCTCCCCTGTGGTAGGTTGGTCCAATAACCATGTTGTTAATATATGGTTAATATATAGTGCCAATCATTTCTTCAATTTATCATTAATAGTAATTAGTCAATACGAGTTCTATCAAATTATTTCAATAATAGGGATGGTATTTACTGTTAATTTAATATTGGAGAACTTACTGACATAAGTTTCTCCAATTTCTGTTTAAATGTAATGTCAGATTGGCCATTCTTTGATTCAAATCCACGTCCTATTTGTTTTTCATTTAGATATGGTTTTCTATTTAGAGGGCTCTATCTAGTGGCCAATATATATTTGACATGTTAGTAGTTTTTATATATCGTCATAGATCATTTCTTTGCAAATAATATAACATTTTAATATATATGAAAATAGCGCTATTAAGAAAGAATAATTATTCAGTTCCAAGTTGTAAAATGGAGGAATATGTATGTTAATTGCTGAAGCTCCTTCCAGCACTGTGGCTGCATTGAGTGTTTAGCTTTCTGTTCCTGCCCACCAATCACGCTCCATCTCCATTCACAATAAATACACGTGACCAGGCACACGCCACACTGAAGACGTAATCAATACGAAACGTACGTCGGTCGACGCAGCCTGGTCACGTGGTATACACACGCAGCGCTCCATCCTGGGTCTCTGACTGCAGCCCACGGCGGCTTCGGTGCACGCCGCTTCTAGGAGTCCATGAGCCGTTAGCTCCTCATTGTCTGCCTGCAGCCCCAGTGCCGGGATGGGCACTTTTTAATGTAAGAGGCCATCTAGGCCACAAAGGTTTTATAATTTCTTACTGCTTTTTTACAATTAAATATGGGTTGCACTATGGAGTTCTCTTGCTTGCATTTCACATGTTCCGCCTAAAACCGAGGGAGGAGTTCCAATCATTTCTCTACTAGCAGTGTCCTCATGTGTGCAGGCACAATCCTGCATAAGCTGTTTTAGACCTTCTTTTTCACTAAAGAGGTCCGCATCCTTTGGTAAGCGCAATCTACTACTTGTGCACTTCGGGTGTTAGCTTCATATGAAGATTTGTTTACAAAGTTTTATTTGGAAGTTCAAATGTACAGGTACATAGGGTGTTGATAAAGGTAATCAATATAAAAAACGTAGAGTTCATATATGCAAATATTGGTTGTAGACATAGTAATAAGGTACAAAGAAATAGTTCATGGGTATATGTCACAAACACACAAATCAAGCACTATAGGTCTAGAATTCAGGGTATTGCGAAAGAGAGTAAGTGGAGCCTTAGGGACTAAATTGTTAAATTATGTTGTACGCCAATATGACCATTTCCTTTCATATACATGGAAGGTATCATGGAGAGTGTGATAGATTCTCTCCGAAAGTTTCATCATCTCCATCCTAGCTAGTACCTGCGACCAAGGGAGATCTTTGGATCTCCAATTAGAGGCAATCATCCATTGGATGGAGCTGCATAAAGTGTGAAAGAGTCTCATGCAAGGGATTGGAATATTGGTGAAGGATTAACTCTTTGCACTACTTTGAAGAAAATAAATCACAATATATTATGAACTTTATTTGTTGAAGATTTTTTTCACCTATTGGATTTGAAACACATTTGATTTATCATCAACATATTAACGGGACTTTCTTTAATTGATTGTTGCATTATTCGTTAGATTTTTTCGTTTTGATTGTTGTGGACTAGACAGCACGCAATTTTCACGATTGGGACTGATTTATTAATATTCACTTATGGTTGATTTTTTATTCACTTTTTGCATTTAAGTATCACAGGATTGTGTTGGTGCTTATATCAAAGATTTTTTCACGTATTAATTTAATTAGATATATGTTATCACATATTAATTAATTTTATTAAGAGCATCTGAGCGTCCCCTTTTGTCCATATATACACTAAATCAGATAGGAGCTATTACTCCATCCGCAGGGGAGCAGCCGTTATATATAATTTCAATTTTATATTACTATTATTTTTCTCACTTAATTTTGCATCTATCAATTGGCGCTGAATCACAATAATATTAAGCCCAACAACACAATCAGCAGCTGTATTCCACAAGCTTGGACAAGAAAAGATCCCGTGGCCCAGCTGACCACATTCCAGGCATGGCACTTGGCGACTTTCTCCTGTTGCTAAGGGAGACGGCACTCTCCCAACATGCAGACTTATACTGGTATCTCTATGAGGATGGTGGTATACCTCCTCTCTGTAGCTCCTCCTTTCTGAAAACATACTTTCTCCGGTTGCTATGGGAGACCACATTCTCCCCGCTGATCTTTTCCAGCGCTCTCTAGTTTGGATTGCTCCGAGGAAATTGTCGTAGTCATCTCGGTTACTATACATCCCACTGTACACCTGGTACTCCATCAGAAAAGGTTGCACCAACTCAGCGATTTCTGGGCCATCCTCTGTAGGAAGCAATCAACGCAAAGTCATCCAAAAAATCTTCAACACTTTCCGAAGGCAACATAGGCCGTATGAAGTCAGCTGTACGGATTTCTGCTTTGTTGCCACGGGCAACCGCACCCATCTGCTCACTCTTTACACTCAGAGCAGACTTCTCATACCTTTGCTTTGGTGAATCCTGGGACAAAGGACATTTAGAAACGTCATGCCCCCACTCACTGCACCGCAAACAGCGCACTTGGTTCTTAACCCTTTGCACATTATTAGCTGGCCAGCTTGCACCAGCGTTGCTAGGGGCAACAGCATACACTTCCCCCTTAACTTGGTTCAGTGTGGCCAAGTGCATCTTGCACCAGTCTGGGGCTTGTTCTGTCGGTAACAACCCCTCCAGCCACAAAGTTTTGTCTCTCATCTCAGCAAACATTGCTTCCTTTTTGCGTTTTGACCGCCCCATCTCTGCAATCAGGCCAACAACATTTTTTTAACACAGTTCCTTTTAACACAGGAAAATTTTGAAGTACTGTCTCCAAGACTTGCAAACAGCACACTTTCACATGCAGACTTCACTCTCTGCTTGAGCTCACTTCCACAGTCACCTGTATACAACACAGTCCATTAATTGAACTCCTGTGCAATGCAGTTCGCCTGGCTGTCCCACACAGTTAACAGCAGTTCACCGCAGAAAACTTTTTACTCACTGTTTTGGTATGCGAGGATCTGGAACTCTTCCAAAAACTGCCCGAAGCAATATCTCCACCATATGTAAGATTAGGGGTTATCAGCTCTCGTAGTAGATGCGTTTTTCCGGTGATTCAAGCCAGTCAGGAACACTATTTAACCACTTAAGCCCCGAACCCTTTCGGGCCATTAGGACCAGGCCTGTTTTTGGGATTCGGCACTGCGCTGCTTTAACTGTAAATTGTGCGGACATGCAATGTTGTACCCAAATGAAATTTGCGTCCTTTTCTTCCCACAAATAGAGCTTTCTTTTAATGGTATTTGATTGCCTCTGCGATTTTTATTTTTTGCGATATAAACAGAAAAAGACCGAAAATTTGGAAAAAAAATGATATTTTCTACTTTTTGTTATAAGAAAAATCGAATAAACTCAATTTTAGTCATACATTTAGGCCAAAATGTATTCAGCCACATGTCTTTAGTAAAAAAAATGTCAATAAGCGTATATTTATTGGTTTGCGCAAAAGTTATAGCGTTTACAAACTAGGGTACATTTTCTGAAATTTACACAGCTTTAAATTTATGACTGCCTATCTCATTTCTTGAGGTGCTAAAATGGCAGGGCAGTACAAAACCCCCCCAAATGACCCCATTTTGGAAAGTAGACACCCCAAGGAAATTGCTGAGAGGCATGTTGAGCCCATTGAATATTTTTTTTTTTGTCCCAAGTGATTGAATAATGACAAAAAAAAATAAAAAATTACAAAAAGTTGTCACTAAATGATATATTGCTCACACATGCCATGGTTATATGTGGAATTGCACCCCAAAATACATTCTGCTGCTTCTCCTGAGTACGGGGATACCACATGTGTGGGACTTTTTAGGAGCCTAGCCACGTACGGGACCCCGGAAACCAAGCACCGCCTTCAGGATTTCTAAGGGCGCAAATTTTTGATTTCACTCCTCACTACCCATCACAGTTTCGAAGGCCATAAAATGCCAAAATAGCACAAACCCCCCCAAATGACCCCATTTTGGAAAGTAGACACCCCAAGCTATTTACTGAGAGGCATGTTCAGTCCATGGAATATTTTATATTTTGCCACAAGTTGCGGGAATATGACAAACTTTTTTTTTTTTTGCACAAAGTTGTCACTAAATGATATATTGCTCACACATGCCATGGGCATATGTGAAATTACACCCCAAAATACATTCTGCTGCTTCTCCTGAGTACGGGGATACCACATGTGTGGGACTTTTTGGGAGCCTAGCCGCGTACGGGACCCCAAAAACCAAGCACCGCCATCAAGGTTTCTAAGGGCATAAATTTTTGATTTCACTCCTCACTACCTATCACAGTTTTGAAGGCCATAAAATGCCAAGATGGCACAAAACCCCCCCAAATGACCCCATTTTGGAAAGTAGACACCCCAAGCTATTTGCTGAGAGGCATGTTGACCCCATTGAATATTTTTTTTTTGTCCCAAATGATTGAATAATGACAAAAAGAAAAAAAAATGTACAAAAAGTTGTCACTAAATGATATATTGCTCACACATGCCATGGTTATATGTGGAATTGCACCCCAAAATACATTCTGCTGCTTTTCCTGAGTACGGGGATACCACATGTGTGGGACTTTTTGGGAGCCTAGCCGCGTACAGGGCCCCAAAAACCAAGCACCGCCTTCAGGATTTCTAAGGGCGTAAATTTTTGATTTCACTCCTCACTACCTATCACAGTTTCGAAGGCCATAAAATGCCAAAATAGCACAAAACCCCCCCAAATTACCCCATTTTGGAAAGTAGACACCCCAAGCTATTTGCTGAGAGGCATGTTGAGTCCATGGAATATTTTATATTTTGCCACAGGTTGCGGGAATATGACAAACTTTTTTTTTTTTGCACAAAGTTGTCACTAAATGATATATTGCTCACACATGCCATGGGCATATGTGAAATTACACCCCAAAATACATTCTGCTGCTTCTCCTGAGTACGGGGATACCACATGTGTGGGACTTTTTGGGAGCCTAGCCGCGTACGGGACCCCAAAAACCAAGCACCGCCTTCAAGGTTTCTAAGGGCATAAATTTTTGATTTCGCTCCTCACTACCTATCACAGTTTTGAAGGCCATAAAATGCCAAGATGGCACAAAACCCCCCCAAATGACCCCATTTTGGAAAGTAGACACCCCAAGCTATTTGCTGAGAGGCATGTTGAGCCCATTGAATATTTTTTTTTTGTCCCAAATGATTGAATAATGACAAAAAGAAAAAAAAATGTACAAAAAGTTGTCACTAAATGATATATTGCTCACACATGCCATGGTTATATGTGAAATTACACCCCAAAATACATTCTGCTGCTTCTCCTGAGTACGGGGATACCACATGTGTGGGACTTTTTGGGAGCCTAGCCGCGTACGGGACCCCAAAAACCAAGCACCGCCTTCAAGGTTTCTAAGGGCATACATTTTTGATTTCACTCCTCACTACCTATCACAGTTTTGAAGGCCATAAAATGTCAAAATAGCCCAAAACCCCCACAAATGACCCCATTTTGGAAAGTAGACACCCCAAGCTATTTGCTGAGAGGCATGGTGAGTATTTTACAGCTCTCATTTGTTTTTGAAAATTAAGAAAGACATTTTTTTTTCTTTTTTTTTTTCTTTTTTTACATTTTCAAAACTTTGTGACAAAAAGCGAGATCTGCAAAATACTCAACATACCTCTCAGCAAATAGCTTGGGGTGTCTACTTTCCAAAATGGGGTCATTTGGGGGGGTTTTGTGCCATCTGGGCATTCCATGGCCTCCGAAACTGTGATAGGCAGTGAGGAGTGAAATCAAAAATTTACACCCATAGAAATCCTGAAGGCGGTGCTTGGTTTTTGGGGTCCCGTACGCGACTAGGCTCCCAAAAAGTCCCACACATGTGGTATCCCCGTACTCAGGAAAAGCAGCAGAATGTATTTTGGGGTGCAATTCCACATATAACCATGGCATGTGTGAGCAATATATCATTTAGTGACAACTTTTTGTACATTTTTTTTTTTGGTCATTATTCAATCACTTGGGACAAAAAAAAAATATTCAATGGGCTCAACATGCCTCTCAGCAAATAGCTTGAGGTGTCTACTTTACAAAATGGGGTCATTTGGGGGGGTTTTGAACTGTCCTGGCATTTTATGCACAACATTAGCAAGCTTATGTCACACATCATCCACTCTTCTAACCACTTGAAGACAAAGCCCTTTCTGACACTTTTTTTGTTTACATGAAAAAAAAAATTTTTTTGCAAGAAAATTATGTTGAACCCCCAAACATTATATATTTTTTTAAAGCAAAGGCCCTACAGATTAAAAATAGTGGGTGTTGCATTTTTTTTTCCACACAGTATTTGCGCAGCGATTTTTCAAACGCATTTTTTGGGGGAAAAACACACTTTTTTATTTTTAATGCACTAAAAAACACTATATTGCCCAAATGTTTGATGAAATAAAAAAGATGATCATAGGCCGAGTACATGGATACCAAACACGACATGCTTTAAAATTGCGCACAAACGCGCAGCGGCGACAAACTACATTCACTTTTTAAAAACATTTAAAAGCCTTTACAGGTTACCACGTTAGATTTACAGAGGAGGTCTACTGCTAAAATGACTGCCCTCGATCTGACCTTCGCGGTGATACCTCACATGCATGATGCAATTGCTGTTTACATATGACGCTAGACCGACGCTTGCGTTCGCCTTTGCGCAAGAGCAGGGGGGGACAGCGGTGCTTTTTTTTTTTTATTATTTATTTGGCTTTTTTATTTTATTTTTAAACTGTGCCTTCCATATTTTATTTTTTTACCATTTTTATCGTTATCTCAGGGAATGTAAATATCCCCTATGATAGCAATAAGTAGTGACAGGTACTCTTTTTTTGAAAAAAATTGGGGGGTTAGACCCTAGATCTTTCCTCTGCCCTCAAAGCATCTGACCACACCAAGATCGGTGTGATAAAATGCTTTCCCAATTTCCCAATGGCGCTTTTTATATCCGGGGGGGGGACATTCCCTCCCACTGCTTGTAAAAGCAGTCTAGAGGCTAATTATCTGCTAGAATTGCTTTTACATGAAAGCCGGCTGCTGGCTGAAAAGAATGATACCAAGATGATACCTAAACCCGCAGGCATCATTCTGGTATAAACATTCAAAGTCCAGCAACATACCAGTACGTTGCTGGTCCTTGTTGGACATGTATTGTAATCTTTTTTTTCATACAGCCTATTGGCTGAACGAAAAAAAGAAATTGATTGGTGGGTATGCCCACCATTAGAATACCTCCCTTCATCCACCCACTTCTAATGATGGGCATATATGCCGAAGCATGGGGGCATCCTCCCGCAAAAAAGTTATGCCGCGTACACACGGTCAAGCCTTCGTCGGAATTTCGACCGTATGTACGCGGCATAAAAGGTTATGCCGCGTACACACGGTCGGACTTTTCCACGGGCAAGCCTCCGTTGGAATTTCGACCGTATATACGCGGCATTAGGAGCAAAATCGCTCCTCCGCCCCTGCTGCCCCCATGCTTCGGCATATATGCTCTTTTTTTTTAACTGTGGTGGTGAAATCACCTCCTACAGCATTGGAGTCACGGCTTTATGTATCGTGGGAGCAAACGCTGTTGCTGTCAAGATAAATAGATCCGCGCTGCAACTGAATGGCGTACCTGCTAAGCAAATGGTGGTTAACATTAAAACAAAGTAACATTACAGTACAACAGTAAGACCTTACCATGCCATACCTGCAAAGCAAATACCAAAACAAAACCTAGTAAAAAATAAAAAAATGTTTTAACGCAACCTGTGCCTAAAATATATATATGCCGAAGCATGGGGGCATCCTCCCGCAAAAAAGTTATGCCGCGTACACACGGTCGGAATTTTCCACGGGCAGGCCTCCGTCGGAATTTCGACCGTATGTACGCGGCATTAGGAGCAAAATCGCTCCTCTGCCCCTGCTGCCCCCATGCTTCGGCATATATGCTCTTTTTTTTAACTGTGGTGGTGAAATCACCTCCTACAGCGTTGGAGTCACGGCTTTATGTATCGTGGGAGCAAACGCTGTTGCTGTCAAGATAAATAGATCCGCGCTGCAACTGAATGGCGTACCTGCTAAACAAATGGTGGTTAACATTAAAACAAAGTAACATTACAGTACAACAGTAAGCCCTTACCATGCCATACCTGCAAAGCAAATACCAAAACAAAACCTAGTAAAAAATAAAAAAATGTTTTAACGCAACCTGTGCCTAAAATATATATATGCCGAAGCATGGGGGCATCCTCCCGCAAAAAAGTTATGCCGCGTACACACGGTCGGAATTTTCCACGGGCAGGCCTCCGTCGGAATTTCGACCGTATGTACGCGGCATTAGGAGCAAAATCGCTCCTCCGCCCCTGCTGCCCCCATGCTTCGGCATATATGCTCTTTTTTTTAACCGTGGTGGTGAAATCACCTCCTACAGCACTGGAGTCACGGCTTTATGTATCGTGGGAGCAAACGCTGTTGCTGTCAAGATAAATAATTCCGCGCTGCAGTTGAATGGCGCACCTGAAAACAAAAAATTACATACCTGAAAAGCAAGCATGATAAAACATTGCAGAATAGAATACAGTAAAAAAGAGCAGAACAATAGAGAGAAAATAGAGAGAGAGAGAACAATAAAACGACAACTATTTTTGGTTTTTTTATTTTATATTTTTTTGTGTTTTGTTTTTTACGTTTTTTTTTTTCTTTTTTTTCACTTTTTTTTGTAACTTTACAACTGTAATGGTTCGGGTCTCTCAAAATGTAATGGCATCTTGGGAGACCCTGTGTAAGTGTGTCCTTGTCTGTGAAATGCTGTACCCTACGCTAAAACTTCACTTTTGAGTGGTAGCGTTCAAAACATTCACCTTGGCAAAGACCAGGCTTGTCAGGACAGAGTGGACAAAAACTACGGGTGTCACGCCTAAATCCGCGCTTGCTACAGACACGACATCTTTTTTGGGGGTGGCTTTGGGTAGGGGTACTCGGGAGGACATACGAATAATGCCTCTCATGCAGCCGGCTTACTGCATTTGGTTGGGGATGGTGAGGTGCAGAACCGCCTGGATACAGGAGTTCTGTGACTATCTCATTCTGGAATTTTAGAAGAGATAACGTCCCGCCTGAAGCTTTGTATAGCACATGAGCGTTCAGCAAAGCCAATTGGAATAATGATAGAGACACTTTTTTGTACCAGCGTCTCGCCTTACGGTCAATTAGATACGGCGCCATCAACTGGTCGTTGAGGTCCACCCCTCCCATATTTTGGTTATATTCGTGGACACAGAGGGGTTTCTCCACAACACCAGTCGCCGTACGAATTTGGACTGTCGTGTCTGCATGAAGGGAGGTAAGAAGGAAAACATTCTTATTGTCCCTCCACTTCATAGCGAGCAAGTTATTACACTTCAAGCAGGCTCTCTCCCCCAGCCTAAGACGGGCATCTACAAGCCGCTGGGGAAAGCCCCGGCGATTAGGTCGCACGGTGCCACATGCTCCAATCTGATGATCAAACAAGTGACTAAACAGTGGCACGCTCGTGTAATAATTGTCCACATACAAGTGGTACCCCTTTCCGAATAAGGGTGACACCAAGTTCCACACTATCTTGCCAGCGCTCCCTATGTAATCCGGGCAGTTGACCGACTCAATCTGACTATCTTTTCCCTCATAAACCGTAAAGTTCACTACATAGCCTGTTGCCCTGTCACAGAACTTGTAGAGCTTGACCCCGTATCTGGCACGCTTGCTGGGAAGGTACTGCTTGAAAGACAAGCGGCCAGAAAATTTAATCAGGGACTCATCAACGCAGACAACTTGATCGGGAGTAAACAAGGCTGCAAAACGTTCGTTGAAGTGGTTTATGAGGGGCCGAATTTTATAGAGCCGGTCGTATTCAGGGTCCCCACGTGGACGACAAAGTTCATTGTCGTTGAAGTGCATGAACCGCAAAATCTGCTCGTATCGTGCCCTGGACATGGAGGCAGAGAACACGGGCATGTGGTCAATTGGGTGCGTGGACCAATAAGCACGCAATGACGGAAATTTATGTGTGCCCATGTTGAGGGAAAGGCCCAGAAAGGTCTTAAATTCGGAAACCGTAATTGGTTTCCAATTTCTGGCAATTTTAGGCAACTGGGGGTTAGGGGCGATAAATTGACCAGCATATAAATTACTCTGGTCCACAATAGATCTATAGAGATCTTCCGTGAAAAACAGCGAATAAATATCAATTGGAATAAAATCAGCTGTTTCCACCTGAATACCGGGTTGGGCAGTGAATGGGGGAAGTACGGGTTCTGCAGAAGTGGTGGGGACCCAATCAGGATAGGCAAATTCTGCAGGAAGGGCAGTATGGGCACGACGGGCCTGCCTTTGTCTTCTTGGTGGCAGCGGGACACTACTTGTGCTTGCCACCTCGCCAGCTTGAACTGCACTTATGGGACTCGCCACGTCACCAAGTGTTACTGCAGTGCTGGATGTACGTCCAGGCTGTACTAGGCCGCTGGTGCTTGCCAGTTCACCAGAAGGAATAGCGGCGCTAGTACTACTCTGCTCCATGATACGAGAGACCTGCGGTTCTTGCTCCTCAACAACCTCAGAAGATCGGGATCGGGTACACCTGACCTTAGCAGGGACCTCAACTTCGTCGTCAGAGCTATCTGACGTGGGGCCGCTGACGTCACTGTCTTCTACGGGAAGATATTCTGAGCCTGAATCTGACAGATACGTGACCTCCTCTTCACTATCTGTCATGCTCAGAATCTCGTAGGCCTCTTTACTAGTGTACCTTCGTCTTGCCATTTTGGGCTCTAAATTTAGGGGTACACTAGTAAGATTCACAGGAAAAAAAGCACCTGACTGTCGTCAGCAAATATATCAAACGCTACAAAAAAACTGTTAGCGATCGCAGGGATCAGGCCTGTCTCTGCGAACGCTGCAGTTATGTGTGTTGTGTTTGGTAAGTGACAGTGATCGATCGATACTGCACTTGGGTGGGCTGGGCTGGGCTGGGCGGAGGGGCTAAACGCAGGCGCTAGCAGGTATCTGGGCTGATCCCGCTAACACTGCGTTTTTGGGAACCCTAAACCGCTGGGGATGCTAGTATAGATCTGATCAGATACTATACCACTAAGGGGGGTGTATGCTTTGCGCGTGGGTGTTAGCGTTACTGGCACTAACCTAACACTGCCTGGGGCGACGCAGACCCTCTCTGGCGCTAAAACCTAATTGATCTCACCCGCCGGGCGATCAGGGGGGTTAAACCTTTATTGGGTTATATACGGCGGGTGCCCTGATGCTATAAAAAGCAAACTAATCAACCAGCGTCACCCGTAACCTTTATATGGTGATCACTGGTGAAAGGGTTAACTAGGGGCAATCAGGGGGTTAAAACCTTTATTAGGTTAAATATGGGGGTACCCGACGCTATATAAAAACCTGACGGGTAACCTAAATAACTAAATAACTTACTGGCTAACCAGTGACACCAGTGACGCTTATACGGCGATCACTGGTGAAAGGGTTAACTCTAGGGGCAATCAGGGGGTTAAAATAATATATGGGGGTACCTGACACTAATAAAAACCTGCGGCGAACCTAAAAAAAAATAACTGCCTATCTAAAACACCAGCGACACGAATACAGCGATCGGAAAAACAATCGCTTAGTGACGCTGAAGTTAGGGGGTGAAAGGGTTACCTGGGGGGGTGATCAAGGGGTTAAACCTTTATTAGGGGGGTTAGGGGGCTACCCTGGACCTAAAGGGGCCTAATCCTAACTGCCCTGCAACTTTTTACAATCACAGATGACACTAAATGCAGTGATCAGTAAAATAAATGATCACTGCAATCAGTGACACTGTGATTGGGGGCTTTGGGGTGACCTGGGGGGTGATCTGGGGGTGACTGGGGGGTGATTTGTGTGCCTATGTGTACCTACGTGTCAGTGGACTGTTGGAGCACTAACCTCTGTCTTCTCTCCTCGGCGCCGGGAACGAAAAGACCGCGGCGAGGGAGATGACATCACTTCCTCCAGCCTGTGTTTACATCACATGGCGGAGGAAGCATTTTCATTGGCCGGGAGTGATCGCGAGGGGGGGGCGGAATCGAGCGGCCGCCCCCTCATGCCTGATCGCTCCCGAACACTTAACGGCCGCTCACTGCAGTGAAGGGGGGTCCGGATGGACCCCCCAACTGCACAAAGGCGATCACGTAGATCTACGTGATTCTGCCTGTCGGTGCCATTCTGCCGACGTAAATCGGCGGTGGGCGGTCGTTAAGTGGTTAAGGGCATGGTAGCCCACTTTTATTTAAAAGCACAAAAAGTTCACAAATACATCAGTTGCCCTCGCAGGGGGTTCCACCATTACTGTGTCTTGCATACTCAACAGTTTACCTCCTGGCTTCCCCTCTTGCGATCTGGCTGTTCAGGCCTTTGGCCTAGGCCCTAGATCTGCTCCTCAGAACAAACAGCCTCCAAGAGACAAGCTCACCCCTCGCTTACTCCCAGTCAGCACCTGGTTGCTTACTTCACCAATGACATCTGCCTCCTGCAGACATGCATACTCTGGCTGCACCCATGCAGCGCCTGACTCCTCTCCAAGGGATGGGAGTCCACCTGACTCCCATACACAGACTTCCTGTCTGTTGGGTGGAGCCCTGATCCATAGTCATGTCAGAACTAAATAGCCCAAGACACAGCTGTTCAATCAGCATGTCTTTCTTTACCAAATCTGGCGTAAACCAACACTCTTTAAGGACGTACAGGGTCTCACCATCACAGTGGTTAGATCCCGATAGATATGATCCCGCTACAATGGTGGAGGCTGCAGTGGTCCAGTCTCTGGAGGCGCTGCAGGCACTACCATTTCACGGGTTAAAAAATAGCCAAGATTTAACTCCATCAATGGTAACGACAGTAAAAGCATGGAAAGTTGGTATGATAAGAGAGAGTAATGAAAAAACAGATATATCTCCAAATACTCCATTATGGAGAAATCCTGAGCTTAGACACCTAGCTTCTATTCCGGATCCTAGAGCATGGACAAAATTTGAAGTAAAAAAAATATCACAAGTAATGCACGAGGGAAAAATATCTTCATTTGCAGATATGAGAAAAAACTGGAATGTCCCAGAGAGCTATCTTTTTAGATATATCCAGCTAGCACATGCGTTGTCAGCCCAGTTCCCACAGGGTATCCCTCAGTTAATAGAAACAGGCTTAGAAAAAATTATGAGAAAGAGAAGAGAAAGGGGGGTGATTTCAAACCTATATAATCATCTATTAAAGATAGAACTATCAGATATGAATAAATTGTGTGAGTGTTGGTTAAGAGATATCCCAAGATTATCAGCAGAAAATTGGGGAAAGATATATAAATTTCCATTCCAGATTTTAGTTTCACTTAGAGACAAATTAATTCAATTTAAGATGACACATAGAAGTTACTTTACACCATACAAACTGTCTAAAATATCACCATCTAATCCTCAAAATTGCTGGAGATGTGCAGGTACCCCGGGAAACTTTATTCATATTTTCTGGACCTGTCCGAAGATAATGGTATTCTGGAGAGAGATCCTGAGAATAATTGACAAAGTGACGTCAGTTCAGCTGGACCTAGAGGCAGAGATCTGCCTGCTGGGACTAGTTGAGGAAAATATGGCCTCTATAGAAAGAAGAACACAGGTTGGCCTGTTGCTCTTCTATGCAAGAAAGGTAATAGTGCTAAACTGGAAGAAGGCTGAAGCCCCCCCCACTAGCGCAATGGAAAAATCTAGTAAATATCAATCTGTTATTGTATAAGGAGTGTGAGGGGGTTAACTCAGCAGCGGGTGTGTGTGACCCCCTGGCTGGGTTCACCACACAAAAACAGGCACAGCAGACAGTGGTAGGAGAAAACAAACGGGTGTGGTTTTATTTGAACTATATACATACAAAAAATACAGCAAAAACAAAAGAAACAGGAAAAGAAATCCTGGTCAACTTGACCGCTCACTACACACATTGGTGTCCCTAACTAACAACTGGGTACAGCCTTGTGCTGTCCCAGTCCCTAGCTCCCGGCTTTTAGAAGTTCTTAGCAATAACCGCACAGGTTTTGGCTCACCGCACAGAGATCACACTCCCCAGACTATCCACACAGATCTGGTTCCAGGTTGGAGCATCTTGTAGAGGCCCTAATGAGCCCACTTGCTCCAGCTGGGCTCATTAACCCTTCCCCTGCAAAACTCCCAGCACTCCCCCTAGTGGTATAAATTTGCATAAAGCCTGAATCTAGGACATACATATCTACCATCCTGGATGCAACCTGGTGATTTTACCTGCCTGCTCTCACATACCCCCCCCTCTTGTTTTAACCTTGGGGTTGGAACACAAGCAATCAGGCATGCATGTACTCAAGACAAAGCATCCACATTCCCCATTTGAATGCCAGGGCGATGCTTTACCGTAAAGTTGAATTCCTGTAGGGCCATTTATTTACTCTTCTATTTGTCTCTTTGTTTTGAGCCATCCACTTTAACCACTTAACGACCTCCCACTGTAAAAATACGTTGGCAGAATGGCACCGACAGGCAGAATCACGTATATCTACGTGACTACCTTTGTATAGTTGGGGGGTCCGATCGGACCCCCTTCTTTACAGTGAGCGGCCGTTATTCGTTTGGGAGCGATCAGGGATGAGGGGATGGCCGTTCGATTCCGGCCACCCCCTCTCGATCGCTCCCAGCGAATCGAATCCTTCCCCTGCCTGTGTAATGTTTACACAGGCAGAGGAAGTGATGTCATCTCTCCTGCGGCGCTCACATATACCGAGCGCCGCACAAGAGAAGATGCAGGTTAGTGCACAAAACACTACACTGACACCAGGACACATAGGCACATAAATCACCCCCCCCAGGCCCCCCCCAGACACCCCAGATCACCCCCCAGATCACCCCCCAGCCCCCAGTCACAGTGTCACTGATTGCAGTGACCATTTATTTACTGATCACTGCAATCAGTGACATTTGTGACTGTAAAAGTGTCACTAAAGTTAATTTTAGGTACAGTGTAGCCCCCTAACCCCCCACTAATAAAGGTTTAACCCCCTGATCGCCCCCCAGAAAACCCTTTCACCCCCTAGCACCGCCGTCGCTAAGCGATCATTTTTCTGATTGCTGTCTTAGCGTCGGTGATGCCGATCGGTAGCCAGTTATTTTTTTTAGGTTCGCCGCAGGTTTTTATAGCGTCGGGTACCCCCATATATTACCTAATAAAGGTTTAACCCCCTTGATCGCCCCCCAGATAACCCTTTCACCCCCTATCACCACTGTCGCTAAGCGATCATTTTTCTGATCGCTGTCTTAGCGTCGGTGATGCCAATCGGTAGCCAGTTATTTTTTTTATGTTCGCAGGTTTTTATAGCGTCAGGTACCCCCATATGTAAGGAGTGGTTATTCCTGCGCTACCAATCTGGAGGAATGTGGAGGTTAATGAAACTGTCGCAGGCACCTAGCGGGTTAATCCTAACCTGATAGAGTGAGAAATCTGAAAAAAGGGGGGGTGGTGCTGCGCTGTTTCTAATGTTACATATATTGGTACAATAGTAGTGCACAATGGCTAACTTATACCAATATACAGGTTTTATAAGATAAATAAATTGAAATGATGAATTACAGTAATGTATAAATACTAGAACCATAAAACCAATAATTAAAATATGAATATATATATAATCCGTAAAGTAAATAAATAAATAAATATAAATAAACCTGTGAATAAATACCAAAGTAAACGTTGCTGTGCAAATATGCTATGACAGTGCATAAACGAAAAAGACCTGCAAATTGCAGTGTAGTAATAAGTGCACAGATGTGACTGCTAATGGGCAGAGTGCAGTAAAGTGCTACAGTGAAAAGTAAAAGTGAAAAAAATAATATATAGGTGAAAAAATGTCCAATAAGCAATGGAACACAAATGGGATATTGAACTCCAAAAGTTCATAAGAAGAGAACGTGACGCCACGCGTAGGGACGGAGAGGCAATCAGACAGACGGAGGCACACGAGCTCGCCGCTCGTCCAGGAGATAAGTTCTTCACAATTGTTTTTTATGTGAGTTTATGTAAGCAATATATGTACAACCTTATGCATCATTAAATACATACCATTTGGTTTTTAAAAACGTACTTCACGATCGAGACCCCATTTTTTCTTTCTAACCCTGCCATTATTGGGAGATGTGAGCAACCCCTAGGATCCAACATAGGTTTATTCCACATGTGAGGAACAACAGCGGTTTGATACAAAGGCTTCCCCATTGGACGCCAGGATCGCGACAGAGGATTCACTGACTCCTATTAAACAAAAGCGGTTACCTCATTACCGCAAGGTAAGAGGCCACCTATTACCCTAGTGTGTGACACCAGAAGTCAAGATTCACACATCCCTTCACCACAGCACCACTTATATATGTGAAGTTGCAGGACTGTCACCTAGAAGAAATTGTTAAAAACAATCAGCACGGGCACCACTTGCCAATTTCATTGTTCTCTTCTTATGAACTTTTGGAGTTCAATATCCCATTTGTGTTCCATTGCTTATTGGACATTTTTTCACCTATATATAATTTTTTTCACTTTTACTTTTCACTGTAGCACTTTACTGCACTCTGCCCATTAGCAGTCACATCTGTGCACTTATTACTACACTGCAATTTGCAGGTCTTTTTCGTTTATGCACTGTCATAGCATATTTGCACAGCAACGTTTACTTTGGTATTTATTCACAGGTTTATTTATATTTATTTATTTATTTACTTTACGGATTATATATATATTCATATTTTAATTATTGGTTTTATGGTTCTAGTATTTATACATTACTGTAATTCATCATTTCAATTTATTTATCTTATAAAACCTGTATATTGGTATAAGTTAGCCATTGTGCACTACTATTGTACCAATATATGTAACATTAGAAACAGCGCAGCACCACCCCCCCCTTTTTTCAGGTACCCCCATATATTACCTAATAAAGGTTTAACCCCCTTGATCGCCCCCCAGGTAACTCTTTCACCCCCTATCACCACTGTCGCTAAGCAATCGTTTTTCTGATCGCTGTCTTAGCGTTGGTGATGCCGATCGGTAGCCAGTCATTTTTATTAGGTTCGCCGCAGGTTTTTATAGCGTCGGGTACCCCCATATATTACCTAATAAAGGTTTAACCCCCTTGATCGCCCCCCAGGTAACCCTTTCACCCCCTATCACCACTGTCGCTAAGCAATAGTTTTTCTGATCGCTTAGTGTCGGTGATGCCGATCGGTAGCCAGTAATTTTTTTTAGGTTCGCCGCAGGTTTTTATAGCGTCAGGTACCCCCATATATTATCTAATAAGGGTTTAACCCCCTTGATCGCCCCCCAGGTAACCCTTTCACCAGTAATCACCATATAAGTGTTACGGGTGACGCTGGTTAGTTAGTTTGCTTTTTATAGTGTCAGGGCACCCGCCGTATATAACACAATAAAGGTTTAACCCCCTGATCGCCCGGCGGGTGATATCAATTAGGTTTTAGCTTCAGAGAGGGTCTGCGTCACACCCCAGGCAGTGTCAGGTTAGTGCCAGTAGCGCTAACACCCACGCGTGAAGCATACACCCCCCTTAGTGGTATAGTATCAGATCTATACTAGCGTCCTCAGCAGTTTAGGGTTCCCAAAAATGCAGTGTTAGCAGGATCAGCCCAGATACCTGCTAGCACCTGCGTTTTGCCCCTCCGTCCAGCCCAGGCCACCCAAGTGCAGTATCGATCGATCACTGTCACTTGCAAAACACAACACACATAACTGCAGCGTTCGCAGAGACAGGCCTGATCCCTGCGACTCCAGTGCTGTAGGAGGTGATTTCACCACCACAGTTAAAAAAAAAAAAGCATATATGCCGAAGCATTGGGGCAGCAGGGGCGGAGGAGCGGAGGAGCGATTTTGCTCCTAATGCCGCGTACATACGGTCGAAATTCCGACGAAGGCTTGCCCGTGGAAAAGTCTGACCATGTGTACGCGGCATAACTTTTGCGGGAAGATGCCCCCATGCTTCGGCATATATAAATGGTGCATGTATGCCCATCATTAGAAGTGGGTGGATGAAGGGCGGTATTCTAATGGTGGGCATACCCACTGATCAATCTTTTTTTTTCGTTCAGCCAACAGGCTGCATGAAAAAAAAGATTACAATACATGTCCAACAAGGACCAGCAACGTACTGGTATGTTGCTGGACTTTGAATGTTTATACCAGAATGATGCCTGCGGGTTTAGGTATCATCTTGGTATCATTCTTTTCAGCCAGCGGCCAGCTTTCATGTAAAAGCAATCCTAGTGGCTAATTAGCCTCTGGACTGCTTTTACAAGCAGTGGGAGGGAATGTCCCCCCCCGGATATAAAAAGCGCCATTGGGAAATTGGGAAAGCATTTTATCACACCGATCTTGGTGTGGTCAGATGCTTTGAGGGCAGAGGAAAGATCTAGGGTCTGGAAGACCCCAGTTTTTTCAAAAAAAGAGTACCTGTCACTACCTATTGCTATCATAGGGGATATTTACATCCCCTGAGATAACAATAAAAATGATAAAAAAAAAAATATATGGAAGCAACAGTTTAAAAATAAAATAAAAAAGCAAAATTAATAATAAAAAAAAAAAAAAAAAAAGCACCCCTGTCCTGCCCTGCTCTTGCCCAATGGCGAAAGCAAGCGTCGGTCTGGCGTCATATGTAAACAGCAATTGCACCATTCATGTGAGGTATCACCGCGAAGGTCAGATCGAGGGCAGTAATTTTAGCAGTAGACCTCCTCTGTAAATCTAACGGCGTAACCTGTAAAGGCTTTTAAAAGCTTTTAAAAATGTATGTAGTTTGTCGCCAATGCGCGTTTGTGCGAAATTTTAAAGCTTGTCGTGTTTGGTATCTATGTACTCGGCCTAAGATCATCTTTTTTTATTTCATCAAACATTTGGGCAATATAGTGTGTTTTAGTGCATTAAAATTAAAAAAGTGTATTTTTTCCCAAAAAAATGCGTTTGAAAAATCGCTGCGCAAATACTGTGTAGAAAAAAAAATGCAACACCCACCATTTTAATCTGTAGGGCCTTTGCTTTAAAAATATATATAATGTTTGGGCGTTCAACATAATTTTCTTGCAAAAAAAAAAATGTTTTCATGTAAACAAAAAGTGTCAAAAAGGGCTTTGTCTTCAAGTGGTTAGAAGAGTGGATGTAAGCTTCCTAATGTTGTGTATAAAATGACAGAACAGTTCAAAACCCCCCCAAATGACCCCATTTTGGAAAGTAGACACCCCAAGCTATATACTGAGAGGCATGTCGAGTCCATGGAATATTTTATATGTTGACACAAGTTGCGGAAAAAAGACAATTTATTTATTTTATTTAATTTTTTTGCACAAAGTTGTCACTAAATGATATATTGCTCAAACATGTCATGGGCATATGTGGAATTACACCCCAAAATACATTCTGTTGCTTCTCCTGAGTATGGGGATACCACATGTGTGAGACTTTTTGGGAGCCTAGCCGCGTACGGGACCCCAAAACCAAGCACCGCCTTCAGGCTTTCTAAGGGTGTAAATTTTTGATTTCACTTCTCACTGCCTATCACAGTTTCGGAGGCCATGGAATGCCCAGATGGCACAAAACCCCCCCAAATGACCCCATTTTGGAAAGTAGACACCCCAAGCTATTTGCTGAGATGTATGGTGAGTATTTTGCAGATCTCGCTTTTTGTCACAATGTTTTGAAAATTGAAAAATATATATATATATATATTGTGACAGCAGGAAGGTAAAGTCACCTGGTTGCATCCAGGGGGGTAGATATATTTCGCCCAGATTCAGGCTTTACGCCGACTTATACAACTAGGTGGAGAGTTGTATAAGCCCAGCTAAGGCTAGTGGGCTCATGGATGACTCATACCTCTAGGGAGAGTGTGGGGCGTCGTACAGACAGGGAGTTGATGAGACCAGCTGAAGCTTGTCAGCTCATTTAGGCCTCTATAAGAACTCCCAGCTTCATTAGATGTTAGCTCATGCCTGGAACCAGACCTGTGTGGACTGTCTAGGGAGAGTGAACCCCTGTGCGGTGAGACAAAGCCTGTGTGGCTATTTGCTTGGACATTTAAAACCAGGGACTTAGGGACTAGGACAGCACTAGGCTGATCCCAGTCGTTAGTTAGGAAACCTGTATGTTTAGTCAGAGGTCAACTTGACCAGGATTTATTTTGGTTATGTTTCTTTTGCTTTGCTGTGTTTTGTCACTGTAAATAGAAAATAAACCGCACCTTTTTGATTTTGAAAACCACAACCTCCGTTTGCTGGGCCTGTTTTGTGTGGGGAGCCCATCCCGGGGGTCACACACACCCGCTGCCGAGCTAACCCCCTCACAGTTGGTGGAGAACCAGTGGCAGTTTTTTTTTAAGCCAGCATGGAGGAGATACTGAAGCAGCTGGCTCTAGCAAATGCCAATCAACAGCAGACAAATGCAGGTTTGCAAAAGAGCCTTGCAGCTCATCAACAGAGCCTTGCAGCTCAACAACAGAACTTCGCAGCCCAGCAGCAAGCTCATCAACAGAGCCTTGCAGCCCAGCAGCAGACAAACGCAACTTTGCAACAGAGTCTGGAGGCTCAGCAACGAGCCCAGCAGCAATCTGAGGCCCGCTTCATAGACCTGTTGCAGAAGCAAGAGCAGAGACTACAACAACAGATGGAAGCAGTAATGCAGCAACGTCCGCAGACCAGTGAGGAAAGCCGTCCCACTAATACCGCGTCCTTTGGGGTGAGTCGTTTATTGACAAAAATGACTGGAGAGGATGATCCAGAGGTATTTTTGACCACATTTGAAAGGACCGCTGAAAGAGAAAAGTGGCCCGAGGAGCAGTGGGCTGGACTGGTGGCTCCTCTGTTAACGGGTGAATCGCAGAAAGCTTACTATGACCTAGAGCCTAACCAAGCAAAAGACTATGTGATGCTAAAAGCTGAAATATTGGCAAGGCTGGGTGTCACCCAGGCTGTCCGGGCTCAGCGTGTGCATAACTGGACTTTCCAGCTTGGAAAACCCCCCAGGTCTCAAATGTATGATCTCATTCACCTGAGCAGAAAGTGGCTACAGCCAGAGACTTTGTCCGCACCAAAGATTGTGGAACGTGTTGTAATGGATCGGTTTTTGAGAGCTCTTCCTACTGCCATCCAAAAGTGGGTAAGCCATGGAGACCCAGAGACGGCCGATGGTCTTGTGGATCGTGTGGAGAAATACTTGGCTACAGAGAACCTGACGGCCTCTTCCAGAGACACTCGGACTTTCCACCCTAAGACCAGACCATCCCCAGGGGCGGATAAGGATTCCAAGGGGTGAGGGTGGAGAGAGTGAGAGGGTGGGAGCTCTACCCCAAGTTTGGCGAGAACAGCCTGGGAAATCAGCGGCTCAAGAGGCGGCAAGAAGGATCGTTTGCTACCGCTGCCGGCAAGCGGGACATATTGCAGCCAATTGCCCGGTTGTGGAGGAACCCATGCAGTGTGACTTTCTGACGGGCAGACGTCAGTCGCTGTGTGCGACAGTCGCATGCACTGCCATTCGAGGAACTGAGAAACATTTATGCAAAATGTGTGTTAATGGTAGAAATGTTGTGGTATTGCTGGATTCAGGTAGCCTTGTGACCCTGATAAAGGCTGAGTTAGTTAAAACAGAGGTCTCTGGGAATAGCAAGGTAGCTGTTATTTGTGTGCATGGGGACACCCGAGAGTATCCAGTGACTACAGTGTGTTTCGAGACCCCCAAAGGTACCCTCTCTCATCCAGTGGGCTTAGTATCTCAGTTACCGCATGACGCCATTGTGGGAAGGGATTTTCCGAAGTTCTGGGAACTGTGGGATGATCCTGAGCCCCTCACTGGTGCCCCTATGTACCAGGAATGTGATAGCCAGAACTCCCCTGAGAGTGGTGAGGACTCTCCGGAATTTCCCTTATCAGTATTGGCAGGGGAGACTCAAGAAACTGGAGAGGAGCCCACCTCCTCAGACGAAAACCTACCGTCTGTGGAGTTTTCTGATCTTGAGGTTCACAGGGAAAACTTTGCCACAGAACAGTTGAAAGACCCCGCCCTAATAAAGGCACGGGAAAACGTAGTGAAAATAGATGGCGAGTTAGTGAACCCAGATAATACCTGCACTTACCCATACTTCAGCGTAGAGAAGGACCTACTGTATCGGGTGGCAAAAAGGGCAGAAGAAACCGTTGAGCAGCTTGTGGTGTACAAACCTTACAGGAAGTTGGTGTTGGAGTTGGCCCATGGGCACATTCTTGGAGGTCATCTGGGGACAGAGAAAACCCGAGAGAGGGTATTACAGAGATTCTATTGGCCGGGGGTGATGAAGGACGTAGAAAATTATTGTTCCTCCTGCCCTGTGTGTCAGAGGTTGGCCCCGATGCCACATTTCCGTAGCCCGCTGGTCCCTCTACCCATCATTGAGGTCCCGTTTGAGAGGATCGCCATGGATTTGGTAGGTCCTATAATCAAGTCCGCTAGGGGGCACCAGTACATATTAGTTATAATGGACTATGCCACCCGTTATCCAGAAGCGATCCCTCTCAGAAATACCTCGGCCAAAACCATAGCCAAAGAGCTATCTCTTGTTTTTAGCCGGGTGGGTATTTGTAAAGAACTGCTTACGGACCAAGGTACACCCTTTATGTCCCGGGTTATGAAAGAGCTGTGTAAATTGTTCAAAGTGACGCAATTGCGTACGTCTGTGTATCACCCCCAAACCGATGGGCTGGTTGAAAGATTCAACAAAACCCTAAAACAAATGTTGAAGAAAGTGGTGGATAGAGATGGAAAGGATTGGGACTGTTTACTTCCTTATTTGATGTTTGCTATTAGGGAGGTGCCCCAATCCTCTACGGGATTCTCCCCCTTTGAGTTACTGTATGGGAGACACCCAAGAGGGCTGTTGGATATTGCCAAGGAAACTTGGGAAAGTGAGAGTTCTCCCCACAGGAGTGTGATTGAGCATGTCGCCCTGATGCAAGATCGAATTGCACAGGTAATGCCCATCGTGAAGGAACATTTGGCCCAAGCGCAGTTGGCACAGCAGAGAGTGTACAACCGTGGAGCCAAGACCCGTACCTTTTCCCCGGGGGATAGGATATTGGTACTTGTCCCTACGGTTGAAAGTAAATTCCTTGCCAAATGGCAAGGCCCCTACGAGATAATGGAAAAAGTGAGCGAAGTGAATTACAAGGTCAGACAACCAGGAAGGCGAAAGCCCGAACAGATCTATCACGTTAATCTGTTGAAAGCCTGGAGGGATAGAGAGTCCCTAGTCGCAGACACTTGGTCACCAGCTCAAACTGGTTGCGTGATTCCTGAGGTTGGAATAGCAGCCACCTTGTCACAACCCCAACAACAGGAGGTTAAGGAGTTTGTGCTTCGCAACAAGGAGGTATTCTCTGAGCTGCCGGGACAAACATCTGGGGTAGAGCATGACATCATTACCCCGCCCGGTGAAAGGGTGAAGTTAAAACCCTATCGGATCCCAGAGGCTCGACGGGAGGCAATACGGGAGGAAGTACAGAAAATGCTGAACTTAGGGGTGATAGAGGAGTCCCAAAGTGATTGGTCTAGTCCCATCGTGTTGGTGCCTAAACCGGATGGGAGCTGGCGATTTTGTAACGATTTTCGTCAGTTGAACAAAGTTACAAAATTTGACACCTACCCCATGCCACGTATAGATGAGTTGATCGACCGGCTGGGAACAGCCCGATACATGACGACTCTTGACCTCACAAAAGGGTATTGGCAAATCCCCCTGGCCAAGTCGGCCAAAGAGAAAACCGCATTTGTAACCCCAGACGGGGCGTTCCAATATAAAAGAATGCCGTTCGGGTTACAGAATGCGCCGGCCACATTCCAGCGGAAAATGGACCAGATGCAGAGGCCCCATCGGAAGTATGCTGCGGCTTACCTGGATGACGTAATTGTCCATAGCACAGATTGGGCCTCACATCTGCCAAAAGTGCAAGCAGTCCTGGACTCTGTTCGGGAAGCAGGGTTTACGGCTAACCCCAAGAAGTGTACCATTGGGCAGGAGGAGGCCAAATATCTTGGGTACACCATTGGGAGGGGAGTAATAAAACCCCAACTCAACAAAGTCGAGGCCATCCAGAGTTGGCCACGTCCCAACAGCAAGAAGCAGGTACGAGCCTTTCTGGGAATCGCTGGGTATTATCGGCGATTCATTCCCCACTTTGCTTCTAAGGCTGTGCCCCTAACCAACCTGACGAAGGGGAAAGGGTCGGTCATGATTAAATGGACCCCCGAGGCTGAGGCAGCATTCCAATTCTTGAAACAAGCCTTATGTAGCCAGCCAGTGTTGTACTCACCCGACTTCTCTAAAGACTTTGTCGTACAAAGTGATGCGTCAGATGTGGGGTTAGGAGCAGTATTGTCCCAGGTCTGGAACGGGGAAGAGCACCCAGTCATTTACCTCAGCAGGAAGTTGAAGTCCCATGAGGTAAATTACGCCACCGTTGAAAAGGAGTGTTTAGCGGTGAAGTGGGCTCTAGATTCCCTTCGGTACTACCTGCTAGGTAGGCACTTTGACATGGTTACGGATCACGCTCCGTTAAAGTGGATGGCTCAAAACAAGGAAACAAATAGAAGAGTGAATAGGTGGTTCCTGGCCCTCCAGGAATTCAACTTCACTGTAAAGCATCGCCCTGGCGTTCAAATGGGGAATGTGGATGCTTTGTCTCGAGTACATGAATGCCTGATTGCTGGTGTTCCAACCCCGAGGTTAAAACAAGAGGGGGGGTATGTGACAGCAGGAAGGTAAAGTCACCTGGTTGCATCCAGGGGGGTAGATATATTTCGCCCAGATTCAGGCTTTACGCCGACTTATACAACTAGGTGGAGAGTTGTATAAGCCCAGCTAAGGCTAGTGGGCTCATGGATGACTCATACCTCTAGGGAGAGTGTGGGGCGTCGTACAGACAGGGAGTTGATGAGACCAGCTGAAGCTTGTCAGCTCATTTAGGCCTCTATAAGAACTCCCAGCTTCATTAGATGTTAGCTCATGCCTGGAACCAGACCTGTGTGGACTGTCTAGGGAGAGTGAACCCCTGTGCGGTGAGACAAAGCCTGTGTGGCTATTTGCTTGGACATTTAAAACCAGGGACTTAGGGACTAGGACAGCACTAGGCTGATCCCAGTCGTTAGTTAGGAAACCTGTATGTTTAGTCAGAGGTCAACTTGACCAGGATTTATTTTGGTTATGTTTCTTTTGCTTTGCTGTGTTTTGTCACTGTAAATAGAAAATAAACCGCACCTTTTTGATTTTGAAAACCACAACCTCCGTTTGCTGGGCCTGTTTTGTGTGGGGAGCCCATCCCGGGGGTCACACACACCCGCTGCCGAGCTAACCCCCTCACAATATTTTCTTTCTTCATTTTCAAAAACAAATGAGAGCTGTAAAATACTCACCATGCCTCTCAGCAAATAGCTTGGGGTGTCTACTTTCCAAAATGGGGTCATTTGGGGGGGTTTTGTGCTATTTTGGCATTTTATGGCCTTCGAAACTGTGATAGGTAGTGAGGAGTGAAATCAAAAATTTGTGCCTAGAAATCCTGAAGGCGGTGCTTGGTTTTCGGGGTCCCGTACGCGGCTAGGCTCCAAAAATGTCCCACACATGTGGTATCCCCGTACTCAGGAGAAGCAGCAAAATGTATTTTGGGGTGTAATTCCATATATAACCATGGCATGTGTGAGCAATATATCATTTAGTGACAACTTTTTGTAATTTTTTTTTTTTTGTCATTATTCAATCACTTGGGACAAAAAAAAAATAATATTTAATGGGCTCAACAGGCCTCTCAGCAATTTCCTTGGGGTGTCTACTTTCTTAGAAATCCTGAAGGCGGTGCTTGGTTTTCGGGGGCCCGTACGCGGCTAGGCTCCCAAAAAGTCCCACACATGTGGTATCCCTGTACTCAGGAGAAGCAGCAAAATGTATTTTGGGGTGCAATTCCACATATAATCATGGCATGTGTGAGCAATATATCATTTAGTGACAACTTTTTGTAATTTTTTTTGTTTTGTTTTTTTAGTCATTATTCAATCACTTGAGACAAAAAAAAAAATATTCAATGGGCTCAACATGCCTCTCAGCAATTTCCTTGGGGTGTCTACTTTCCAAAATTGGGTCATTTGGGGGGGTTTTGTACTGCCCTGCCATTTTAGCACCTCAAGAAATGAGATAGGCAGTCATAAATTAAAAGCTGTGTAAATTCCAGAAAATGTACCCTAGTTTGTAGACGCTATAACTTTTGCGCAAACCAATAAATATACGCTTATTGACATTTTTTTTTACTCAAGACATGTGGCTGAATACATTTTGGCCTAAATGTATGACTAAAATTGAGTTTATTCGATTTTTCTTATAACAAAAATTAGGAAATATCATTTTTTTTCTAAATTTTCGGTCTTTTTCCGTTTATATTGCAAAAAATAAAAATCGCAGAGGCAATCAAATACCATTAAAAGAAAGCTCTATTTGTGGGAAGAAAAGGACGCAAATTTCGTTTCGGTACAACATTGCATGTCTGCACAATTTACAGTTAAAGCAGCGCAGTGCAAAATTCTGAAAACAGCTCTGGTCCTTTAGCTACAAAATGGTTCCGGGGCTTAAGTGGTTAAAGGAGCGTGATCAGTAATCATGTCAAAGTGCCTACCTAGCAGATAGTACCGAAGGGAATCTAGAGCCCACTTCACCGCTAAACACTCCTTCTCAATCGTGGCGTAATTTACCTCATGGGACTTCAATTTCCTGCTGAGGTAAATGACTGGGTGCTCTTCCCCCGTTCCAGACCTGGGACAATACTGCTCCTAACCCAACGTCGGATGCATCACTTTGTACGAAAAAGTCCCTAGAGAAGTCTGGTGAGTACAACACTGGCTGGCTACATAAGGCTTTTTTTAAGAATTGAAATGCTGCCTCAGCCTCTGGGTTCCATTTAACCATGACAGACTCTTTCCCTTTTGTCAGGTTGGTTAGGGGCACAGCCTGAGAAGCAAAGTGGGGAATGAATCGCCGATAATAACCAGCGATTCCCTGAAAGGCTCGTACCTGCTTCTTGCTGTTGGGACGTGGCCAATTCTGTATGGCCTCGACTTTATTGACTTGGGGTTTTATTACTCCCCTCCCAATGGTGTACCCAAGATACTTGGCCTCCTCCTGTCCAATGGTACACTTCTTGGGGTTGGCCGTAAACCCAGCTTCCCGGATAGAGTCTAGGACTGCTTGCACTTTTGGCAGATGTGAGGCCCAATCTGTGCTATAGATAATTACATCATCTAGGTAAGCCGCAGCATACTTCTGATGGGGCCTCAGTATCTGGTCCATTTTCCTCTGGAATGTTGCCGGTGCAGTCTGTAAACCAAACGGCATTCTTTTATATTGGAACGCCCCGTCTGGGGTTACAAATGCGTTTTTCTCCTTGGCCGACTTGGCCAGGGGAATTTGCCAATACCCTTTGGTGAGATCAAGAGTTGTCATGTATCGGGCTGTTCCCAACCGGTCGACCAACTCATCTATACGTGGCATGGGATAGGTGTCAAATTTTGTAACTTTGTTCAGTTGTCGGAAATCGTTACAAAATCGCCAGCTCCTATCCGGTTTAGGCACTAACACTATGGGACTTGACCAATCACTTTGGGATTCCTCTATCACCCCTAACTTAAGCATTTTCTGTACTTCCTCACGTATTGCCTCCCGTCGGGCCTCTGGGATCCGATAGGGTTTTAGCTTCACCCTTTCACCGGGCGGGGTAATAATATCATGCTCTACCCCATACGTTTGTCCCGGCAGCTCAGAGAAAACCTCCTTGTTGCGAAGCACAAACTCCTTAACCTCCTGTTGTTGGGGGTTTGACAAGGTGACTGCTATTCCAACCTCAGGAATCACGCAATCAGACTGAGCTGGTTACAAAGTTTCTGCGACTAGGGATTCCCTATCCCTCCAGGCTTTCAACAGATTAATGTGATAGATCTGTTCGGGCTTTCGCCTTCCTGGTTGTCTGACCTTGTAATTCACTTCACTCACTTTTTCCATTATCTCGTAGGGGCCTTGCCATTTGGCGAGGAACTTGCTTTCAAACGTAGAGACAAGTACCAATATCTTATCCCCCGTGGAAAAGGTACGGGTCTTGGCTCCACGGTTGTACACTCTCTGCTGTGCCAACTGTGCTTGGGCCAAATGTTCCTTTACGATTGGCATTACCTGTGCAATTCTATCTTGCATCAGGGCGACATGCTCAATCACACTCCTGTGGGGAGAACACTCACTTTCCCAAGTTTCCTTGGCGATATCCAACAGCCCTCTTGGGTGTCTCCCATAGAGTAACTCAAAGGGTGAGAAACCCGTAGAGGATTGGGGTACCTCCCTAATAGCAAACATTAAATAGGGAATTAGACAGTCCCAATCCTTTTCATCTTTATCCACCACCTTCTTTAACATTTGTTTTAGAGTTTTGTTGAATCTTTCAACCAATCCATCTGTTTGGGGGTGATACACAGATGTACGCAATTGTGACACTTTGAACAACTTGCACAGCTCTTTCATAACCCGGGACATAAAGGGTGTACCTTGGTCCGTAAGCATTTCGTTACAAATACCCACACGGCTAAAAACAAGAGATAGCTCTTTGGCTATGGTTTTGGCCGAGGTATTTCGGAGAGGAATCGCTTCCGGATAATGGGTGGCATAGTCCAATATAACCAAAATGTACTGATGTCCCCTAGCGGACTTCATTATCGGACCTACCAAATCCATTGCGATCCTCTCAAAGGGAACCTCAATGATGGGAAGAGGTACCAGCGAGTTACGGAAGTGTGGCATCGGTGCCGACCTCTGACACACAGGGCAGGAAGAACAATAATTTTCTGTTTCCTTCATGACCCCAGGCCAATAGAATCTCTGCAATACTCTCTCTCGGGTTTTCTCTGTCCACAGATGACCTCCAAGAATGTGCCCATGGGCCAAATCTAACACCAACTTCCTGTAAGGTTTGGGCATCACAAGCTGCTCAATAGTTTCTTCTGCCCTTTTAGCCACCCGATACAGTAGGTCCTTTTCCACGATGAAGTATGGGTAAGTGTAGGTCTCATCTGGGTTCACTAACTCGCCATCTATTTCCACTACGTTTTCCCGTGCCTTTATTAGGGTGGGGTCTTTTAACTGTTCTGTGGCAAAATTTTCCTTGTGAACCTCGAGATCAGAAAACTCCACAGACGGCATGTTTTCGTCTGAGGATGTTGGCTCCAACCCAGTTTCTCGAGTCTCCCCGGCCAATACCGACAAGGGGAATTCTGGAGAGTCCTCACCACTCTCAGAGGAATTCTGGCTATCACATTCCTGGTATATAGGGGCACCAGTGGGGGGCTCAGGATAATCCCATAGTTCCCAGAACTTTGGAAAATCCCTTCCCACAATGACATCATGAGGCAAGTGAGACGCTAACCCCACCTGATGAGAGAGGGTACCTTTGGGGGTCTCAAAACACACCGTAGTCACTGGATACTCTCGGGTGTCCCCATGCACACAAATAACAGCTACCTTGTTATTCCCAGAGACCTCTGTAGTAACTAATTCAGCCTTTATCAGTGTCACCAGGCTACCTGAATCCAGTAGCACAACAACATTTCTACCATTAATACACATTTTGCATAAATGTTTCTCAGTTCCCCGAATGGCAGTGCATGTGACTGTCGCAAACAGCGACTGACGTCTGTTCCTTAGAAAGTCACATTGCATGGGTTCATCCACAACCGGGCAATTTGCTGCAATATGTCCCTCTTGTCGGCAGCGGTAGCAAACAATCCTTTTTGCTGCTTCTTGAGCCCCTGACTTCCCAGGCTGTTCTCGCCAGACCTTAGGTAGAACTCCCACCCTCTCACTCTCTCCACCCTCACCCCTTGGAATCATCTTACCCGCCACTGGGGATGGTCTGGTCTTAGGGTGGAAAGTCCGTGAGTCTCTGGAAGAGGCAGTCAGGTTCTCTGTAGCCAAGTACTTCTCTACACGATCCACAAGATTATCGGCCGTTTCTGGGTCTCCATGGCTTACCCACTTTTGGATGGCAGTAGGAAGAGCTCTCAAGAAACGATCCATCACAACACATTCCACAATCTTTGGTGCGGACAAAGTCTCTGGCTGTAGCCACTTCCTACTCAGGTGAATGAGATCATACATTTGAGACCTGGGGGGTTTTCCAAGCCGGAAAGTCCAGTTATGCACACGCTGAGCCCGGACAGCCAGGGTGACACCCAGCCGTGCCAATATTTCAGTTTTTAGCATCACATAGTCTTTTGCTTGGTCAGGCTCTAGGTCATAGTAAGCTTTCTGTGATTCACCAGTTAACAGAGGAGCCACCAGTCCAGCCCACTGCTCCTTAGGCCACTTTTCTCTTTCAGCAATCCTTTCAAATGTGGTCAAAAACACCTCTGGATCATCCTCTCCAGTCATTTTTGTCAATAAACGACTCACCCCAAAGGACGCAGTATTAGTGGAACTACTTGCCTCACTGGTCTGCGGACGTTGCTGCATTAACGTTTCCATTTGTTGCTGTAGTCTCTGTTCTTGCTTCTGTAACAGGTCTATGAAGCGGGCCTCAGATTGCTGCTGGGCTTGTTGCTGAGCTTCCAGACTCTGTTGCAAAGTTGCATTTGTCTGCTGCTGGGCTGCAAGGCTCTGTTGATGAGCTTGCTGCTGGGCTGCAAGGCTCTGTTGATGAGCTTGCTGCTGGGCTGCAAGGCTCTGTTGATGAGCTTGCTGCTGGGCTGCAAGGCTCTGTTGATGAGCTTGCTGCTGGGATGCGAAGCTCTGTTGTTGAGCTACAAGGTTCTTTTGCAAACCTGCATTTGTCTGCTGCTGATTGGCATTTGCTAGAGCCAGCTGTTTCAGTATCTCCTCCATGCTGGCCTTAAAAAAACTGCCACTGATTCTCCACCAACTGTGAGGGGGTTAACTCAGCAGCGGGTGTGTGTGACCCCCTGGATGGGTTCACCACACAAAAACAGGCACAGCAGACAGTGGTAGGAGAAAACAAAAGGGTGTGGTTTTATTTGAACTATATACAGACAAAATAATACAGCAAAAACAAAAGAAACAGGAAAAGAAATCCTGGTCAACTTGACCGCTCACTACACACATTGGTGTCCCTAACTAACAACTGGGTACAGCCTTGTGCTGTCCCAGTCCCTAGCTCCCTGCTTTTAGAAGTTCTTAGCAATAACCACACAGGCTTTGGCTCACCGCACAGAGATCACACTCCCCAGACTATCCACACAGATCTGGTTCCAGGTTGGAGCATCTCCCTTAGCATGCTGGGAGTTCTTGTAGAGGCCCTAATGAGCCCACTTGCTCCAGCTGGGCTCATTAACCCTTCCCCTGCAAGACTCCCAGCACTCCCCCTAGTGGTATAAATTTGCATAAAGCCTGAATCTAGGACATACATATCTACCATCCTGGATGCAACCTGGTGATTTTACCTGCCTGCTGTCACAGGAGACATACTGCAATAGAGGAAAGGAAGAGAAATATAGGAAAATTTGGGCAAATTGGATAGAGAATGTTATGACAGCTTCACGGGAGGGGGGCGCGGAATTGGGATAGAATTACACCAATGGAAGAAAGGGTTAAGGAACATACAAACCTATCTATGTGAATGTGAGGAAATGGGTCGTATTGATGAGATAATTTTTATTATTTTTTTTTCTGAGTAATTGGGCGATTGTAGGATGTAAAATGTATGTTGTAATATGAGAAGAAAAGAAAAAATTAATAAATAAAAAAATGATAATGTTGTTGTGGTAACTTGACACACTAAAATAAATAATAAAAAAAAGGAAATCAGTCTAAAATATTATAAAATTAATAACCAAAAATGAAGATCTGCATTAAGATATTCAAAATTCATTACAAATCTATTATGGAGATCTGACTTTCCAAAACAAAAGATTATTCATGAGATCCCAAGAAATAATAAAGAAACAAGTTTGTCATAACTCTGTGTGAATATCAACAGCAAAAAAAGTTCATTACTGTAGCATTATAAAGAAGAAAAGAATGCGCTGCATTAAACGATGCAATAATTTACAGCGTGACAAATGTGCTATCTCTATTACAAACGCTAGGTTTTACCAGAACGAGCGCTCCCGTCTCATACTTGATTCTGAGCATGCGTGTTTTTTTTCCCCTCGGAAAAGCAAACACATGACCGGTTTTCGCGACGAGAAAAAGACCGACGTAAAAAACGACGAGAAAAAATAGAGCAGGTTCTAATTTTTTTGCGCCCATTTTTCTCGTCGAGAAAACTGCTATGGAGCATACACACGACCGGTTTTAACGACCAATCTAAAAAATGGCAGTTTTCTCATCAAGAAAAACGGTCGTGTGTACGCGGCATAAGTTAAAGTGGTTGTAAACCCACTTTGTAAACAAACACCTACAGGTAAGCCTAGATTAAGGCTTACCTGTAGGTGCAATAAATATCTCCTAAACCTACACGGTTTAGGAGATATTTGCAAAAAAAGACATGCACCGATGTCTACGGCGCATGCGCGCCGTAGACAACGGTGCATTCACAGGGTTAATCCCATTCACAATTCCGGCTCTGCCGGAATAGACAGCTCCCGCGCGCATGCGCGGAGTGACGTCTTCGCCGCTCCGTCCAATCACAGCGCCGCAGCGGCGCTGTGATTGGCTGGAGCGGCGATACCCGGAAGTAACCTTTCCGGGTATCTGAGGAGCGATGGCTGCGGCCGGAGCGGGGGACGAGGATGGCTTCGGGGGTCCCGATCTAAGGTAAGTGATGCATAATGAGCTAGTATGCTAGTCATACTAGCTCATTATGGCTTTGTCTTGCAGGTGATTTAAAAAAAAAATGTTTATCTGGGTTTACAACCGCTTTAACATTTACTTTCCAAAGTAAACATAAAATAGAGGTTGTTTACTTTGGAAAATGTATAGGTATTTCAACCTTAATGTAATAACTTGGATTTTCTGTAAATTCAACAAAAGTTTGCGTTGAAAAAAGAAAAAGTGTCAGTCCAGGCAAGACATTCTTGACCAGGTCTCTGTGGAACCTTACGTTGCTAGTGGTTCTTTCAGCTGTGGCTGATTGACCTCCTGTATAATGGTGCCTGCACAGTTTAGGGCCAATGCCACATGGCACTGCCAGCAGTAGGTCACCCATGATCTTTTTGTTTTCTGTAAGGATGGCATTCTGACCGCCACTGAATGGAGGACATTCTTCTTGTCAAGGTCACCTGTGGCCAGGTGACAGATGCACACCGTAGGGGGACAGGAGTGCACCGCGAGGTAGTGAACCCTATGGCTGGCTTCTGCAGATAGGAAACTGGGTGGTTGTGGAAAGCGGGACCAGAGGAGCACAACCGGGATCCTAACGGGAGCTAGAGCCAAGATTCCCCAGGGCGCGGAGTCTTAAGACCCAGCTGGTCTTCTCCAGGGCCTCTAGTGGTGAGGATGTTATGCTGCAGGCTGGGACCAGGTCGCGGCCCCTGGAGTTTCCTAGCTCACGCCCCGTAGGATAAGGGGAAAAGAGGGGAAGCAGCAGCACACGATAAGAGAGAACCGAATAACAAGCTGAAAGTCAGGGGCCACAAGCAGACAAGGATAACGAAGAACGAGCCGAATGTCAAGGGTCACGAGCAGACAGGGATAGTCGGGGACAAGCCAATAACGTAACAGAGAGACAGACGTAGCACACGGCAGGCAGGAACCCAAACACACAATGCCTAACAAACACGTTGATCAGCAAAGCAGGCTTGCAGTGCACAGGTTAATATAGTGTTCTGTGATAGGGCCTGGGGTGGAGTCTGGCTGGGAGGAGATTATAAAGGAAGCCAGGTGAAAGGGCTCAGGCCTCTAAGATGAACACATGGGAAGGAAGGTAAGCTGACAGACAAACACTACTGCATATCCATGACAGTACCCTGCCTCTTATGGGCCCTCCCCCGCCTGGGCCCAGGCTTAAAGGGAAATCTCTGATGAAACCTCCTCAACAGATGAGGTGCAGCGACATCAGATGCAGCGATCCAAGACGCCTCCTCAGGACCAAAACCTCTCCAATGCACAAGGTACTGAAGAATGCCTCTGCAGAGCCGAGAATCCAGAACTTGTCTAACCTCGTACTTAAGATTATCCTCAGAGACCGAAAACGAGGTAGGGAGATGACAAGAAGATCTATTGAGGACCAAAGGCTCTCTAGGAATAAGCAAGGGCATGAGAGGATCAACAGGAATCTGAGGAGGGTCCCAGAGACCCTTAAAGGGGAACTGGTCATCTTGCACAGGACCATCAGACTGGGCAGATGTCAGTGGAACCCTGAAGTCAGGTTGGTTAGAAGGTGACATGTCGCCGGAGTCAAACTGAATAGCTGAAGGACAAGCAGAATGTCCCGAACAAGAAAAAGTAGGAGGCTCACTGGGCATGGGCTGGACTGGCATAACTAGTACAGAGGCAGAGTGAATAGCTGAGTCAGGTGTAGCGACTACCTGAATTGCATCGCAAGACGTAGCGACTGCAGGACTTGTAGACAAGCTAGCCTGGCTGTGTGTCCAAGGGTGGTTAGGGACAGAGAAATGTAAATGGTTATGCAACCTGGAATGAATGACCGGCTCAGATTCACAGGGGGCAACCTTGGGTAGGCAGGACGAGGAACAGGAGGGACCCCAAGCCAGGATCTGTCCAGTAGTCCAGTCCACATGAGGAGAATGGAGCTGTAACCATGGGAGACCCAAAATTATAGGCGTTGAGGCCTTGGGTAAGATAAGGAAGGATATCCACTCCTGGTGGAGTGTCCCTACCGACATCTTAACAGGGAGGGTCTGGAAGCGGATAGGTCCCCCTGGGAGAACAGTACCATCAATCGCCAAGACCACCAATGGTGTGGTGAGGGGCAAAAGAGTAAGTCTCATGGACGATGCGATTTCCCAGTCCATAAAATTACCAGCGGCTCCGGAATCCAGATATGCTGAGACCGAATGAGAAGAAGCACCAACATGAAGGAACACAGAAAGCAGAAGACGAGAAGGGGAAGGTGATATTTCTGGGTCCAATACTCCACTTTCCAGATGAAGTGGACCCGAACGTTTTTTTGGACAAAGAGAGCAAGTGTCACGAAAATGACCTTTGCCCCCACAGTAAAGACACAGACCAAGAGTTCTGCGCCTAGCACGTTCCTCGGGGGATAGCCTGGTCCGACCCAGCTGCATGGGTTCCTCAGCTGGTAGGAGATGCTCTACGGGTCGAAGAGAGGGGAGCTCAGGCTGACTAAGAACCAAGGAGTGCTGGCGTTGCTTTTCTAAGGTCCTCTCCTGAAAGCGAATATCGATCTGGTTACACAAGGAGATAACGCCGGCCAGATCAGTGGGGATGGTTCTTCCTGCTAATTCATCCTTTACTCTATCAGACAGGCCATGCAAAAAGGTTGCGACTAAGGCCTCATTGTTCCAGCTCAACTCAGCCGACAGTATGCGGAAATGAAGGGCATACTGTCCCACAGAAGCAAAATCTTGGCGGAGACGTAAAAGGGCGCTGGCCGCTGAAGAGACACGAGCCGGTTCTTCGAAGATATTCCGAAAAAGTTTCAAGAAGCCAGACAGGCTAGAAACCACTGGATCATTCAGTTCCCACAGAGGGGCTGCCCAGGCTAAAGCTTCACCAGAGAGGAGGGAAATGATATAGGCTACCTTAGCCCGATCAGACAGGAAGTTTTGGGGCTGGAGCTCAAAATGAATTGTGCATTGGCTAAGGAACCCCCTGCAAGCCTTGGAGTCCCCAGAAAAACGGGACGGAGCTGGCAGTTGTAGTGAGTGTGTGGCTGCGACTGGTGCAATAGGTGCAGCCGCTGGTTGTATTTGAGGTTGCGGATTCAGTGTTCCCAAGGAGGCCTGAAGCTGCTCAAAGCGAGAAGCCAGATCCTGGAGGAATCGCATCACCTGAGTCTGATTCGATTCCTGGGTTTCAAGTCTGCAAACTATGCCCTGCAACGGATCATCCACGGGTAACGGGATGTCAGCCGGGTTCATGGCTGATCAAACTGTCAAGGTCACCTGTGGCCAGGTGACAGATGCACACCGTAGGGGGACAGGAGTGCACCGCGAGGTAGTGAACCCTATGGTTGGCTTCTGCGGATAGGAAACTGGGTGGTTGTGGAAAGCGGGACCAGAGGAGCACAACCGGGATCCTAACGGGAGCTAGAGCCAAGATTCCCCAGGGCGCGGAGTCTAAGACCCAGCTGGTCTTCTCCAGGGCCTCTAGTGGTGAGGATGTTATGCTGCAGGCTGGGACCAGGTCGCGGCCCCTGGAGTTTCCTAGCTCACGCCCCGTAGGATAAGGGGAAAAGAGGGGAAGCAGCAGCACACGATAAGAGAGAACCGAATAACAAGCTGAAGGTCAGGGGCCACAAGCAGAGAAGGATAACGAAGAACGAGCCGAAGGTCAAGGGTCACGAGCAGACAGGGATAGTTGGGGACAAGCCAATAACGTAACAGAGAGACAGACGTAGCACACGGCAGGCAGGAACCCAAACACACAATGCCTAACAAACACGTTGATCAGCAAAGCAGGCTTGCAGTGCACAGGTTAATATAGTGTTCTGTGATAGGGCCTGGGGTGGAGTCTGCCTGGGAGGAGATTATAAAGGAAGCCAGGTGAAAGGGCTCAGGCCTCTAAGATGAACACATGGGAAGGAAGGTAAGCTGACAGACAAACACTACTGCATATCCATGACACTTCTCACTGATCACCAACGTAAGGGGCATTTTTCCCACTGACCCCCCAATGAATGGGATTTTTTAATGGGCTTTTCTGTGGTCAAAAGGTTGAGAGAGGCTGGTTGCCACTTAATTTCTTAATTCCTGTACCGCCTACCTTCTTCTCTCTTTTGGTCCACAGCACTGGACAATGACGTCATTGACATAGATTTATCTTCTGTATCCCAACTATGGCTTTCTCTTTCTCACATTAATTTATCTTCCCCTCTCCCTCCCCCTTGGACTGTTTCTTGCCAAACAAATTCCCTTTGTTGCCAATACCTGTTTCAGACTCCTGGGGGCTGATTTACCAAACGTTTGCGCCATGAGTATTGGCGCATCTGCGTGCGCAATGGCTGTTTTGGTATTTACAAAACATTAGCGCCGGTAGCGCAGCCCTATTTCCCATTTACTATAGTGTTGTCGGCGGACGGGAGGAGGCGCTTAGTGCGCCACTAGGGACCTGGCGCACGGCATGTTAAACACTAAATATAAAGAAGTTGGAAGTGAGAATATAATGGGGGTGATGTGGGGTGATGGGAGGAAGTGTAGTGACACCTGCCCAAATAACAAACATGCCCAAAATAGAGTGAGAAAGTAACCTTATCAAAACCAGCCTGCTGCGCCGGCAATTCCGATTCGAGCTGCGAGAGGTTTTTTTGAGCTCAGCGCGGGAATTTCAATGGTTTAAATGCGCCGGGACACTGCGCCGGCAAAATCTTAGTAAATGTCAAGTCGCCTAAGTCAATTTGCATAAGTTGAACAGGCGCAGCTCTGAACTTTCCATTGCGCCAGCAAAATGTAATTTCTAAAGGAAAAAAAAAAGGCATTTAAAAGCAGCCGCGGCTGTAATGAATTGTCGGCTCCCGGCAATATAGAGAAAAGTCATAGAAAGTCTTTGCTAACCAAAAAAAAAAAGCGTAGGGGTTCCCCCAAATTCCATAACCAGGCCCTTCATGTCTGGAATGGATATTAAGGGGAACCCCGCTGCAAATTTTAAAAAAAAATGACGTGCGGGTTCCCCCAAATATCCAAACCAGGCCCTTCAGATCTGGCATGGATTTTAACCACTTAAGCCCCGGACCATTTGGTAGCTAAAGGACCAGAGGTGAATTCAGAATTTTGCACTGTGCTGCTTTAACTGTAAATTGTGCGGACATGCAATGTTGTACCCAAACAAAATTTGTGTCCTTTTCTTCCCACAAATAGAGCTTTCTTTTAATGGTATTTGATTGCCTCTGTGATTTTTATTTTTTGCGATATAAACGGAAAAAGACCGAAAATTTTGAAAAAAAATGATATTTTCTACTTTTTGTTATAAGAAAAATCGAATAAACTCAATTGTAGTCATACATTTAGGCCAAAATGTATTCAGCCACATGTCTTTAGTAAAAAAAATGTCAATAAGCGTATATTTATTGGTTTGCGCAAAAGTTATAGCGTCTACAAACTAGGGTACATTCTCTGGAATTTACACAGCTTTTAATTTATGACTGCCTATCTCATTTCTTGAGGTGCTAAAATGGCAGAGCAGTACAAACCCCCCCAAATGACCCCATTTTGGAAAGTAGACACCCCAAGGAAATTGCTGAGAGGCATGTTGAGCCCATTGAATATTTTTTTTTGTCCCAAGTGATTGAATAATGACAAAAAAATAAAAAATAAATTACAAAAAGTTGTCACTAAATGATATATTGCTCACACATGCCATGGTTATATGTGGAATTGCACCCCAAAATACATTCTGCTGCTTCTCCTGAATACGGGGATACCACATGTGTGGGACTTTTTAGGAGCCTAGCCACGTACGGGACCCCGGAATCCAAGCACCGCCTTCAGGATTTCTAAGAGCGCAAATTTTGGATTTCACTCCTCACTACCTATCACAGTTTCGAAGGCCATAAAATGCCAAAATAGCACAAAACCCCCCCAAATTACCCCATTTTGGAAAGTAGACACCCCAAGCTATTTACTGAGAGGCATGATTAGTCCATGGAATATTTTATATTTTGCCACAAGTTGCGGGAATATGACAAACTTTATTTTTTTTGCACAAAGTTGTCACTAAATGATATATTGCTCACACATGCCATGGGCATATGTGAAATTACACCCCAAAATACATTCTGCTGCTTCTCCTGAGTACGGGGATACCACATGTGTGGGACTTTTTGGGAGCCTAAACGCGTACGGGACCCCAAAAACCAAGCACCGCCTTCAAGGTTTCTAAGGGCATAAATTTTTGATTTCACTCCTCACTACCTATCACTACCTATCACAGTTTTGAAGGCCATAAAATGCCAAGATGGCACAAAACCCCCCCAAATGACCCCATTTTGGAAAGTAGACACCCCAAGCTATTTGCTGAGAGGCATGTTGAGCCCATTGAATATTATTTTTTTTTGTCCCAAATGATTGAATAATGACAAAAAGAAAAAAAAAGAGAAAAAATGTACAAAAAGTTGTCACTAAATGATATATTGCTCACACATGCCATGGTTATATGTAGAATTGCACCCCAAAATACATTCTGCTGCTTCTCCTGAGTACGGGGATACCACATGTGTGGAACTTTTTGGGAGCCTAGCCGGGTACGGGGCCCCAAAAACCAAGAACCGCCTTCAGGATTTCTAAGGGCGTAAATTTTTGATTTCACTCCTCACTACCTATCACAGTTTCGAAGGCCATAAAATGCCAAAATAGCACAAAACCCCCCCAAATGACCCCATTTTGGAAAGTAGACACCCCAAGCTATTTACTGAGAGGCATGATTAGTCCATGGAATATTTTATATTTTGCCACAAGTTGCGGGAATATGACAAACTTTCTTTTTTTTGCACAAAGTTGTCACTAAATGATATATTGCTCACACATGCCATGGGAATATGTGAAATTACACCCCAAAATACATTCTGCTGCTTCTCCTGAGTACGGGGATACCACATGTGTGGGACTTTTTGGGAGCCTAAACGCGTACGGGACCCCAAAATCCAAGCACCGCCTTCAAGGTTTCTAAGGGCATAAATTTTTGATTTCACTCCTCACTACCTATCACTACCTATCACAGTTTTGAAGGCCATAAAATGCCAAGATGGCACAAAACCCCCCCAAATGACCCCATTTTGGAAAGTAGACACCCCAAGCTATTTGCTGAGAGGCATGTTGAGCCCATTGAATATTTTTTTTTTTTTGTCCCAAATGATTGAATAATGACAAAAAGAAAAAAAAAGAGAAAAAATGTACAAAAGTTGTCACTAAATGATATATTGCTCACACATGCCATGGTTATATGTGGAATTGCACCCCAAAATACATTCTGCTGCTTCTCCTGAGTACGGGGATACCACATGTGTGGGACTTTTTGGGAGCCTAGCCGGGTACGGGGCCCCAAAAACCAAGAACCGCCTTCAGGATTTCTAAGGGCGTAAATTTTTGATTTCACTCCTCACTACCTATCACAGTTTCGAAGGCCATAAAATGCCAAAATAGCACAAAACCCCCCCAAATGACCCCATTTTGGAAAGTAGACACCCCAAGCTATTTACTGAGAGGCATGTTCAGTCCATTGAATATTTTATATTTTGCCACAAGTTGCGGGAATATGACAAACTTTGTTTTTTTTGCACAAAGTTGTCACTAAATGATATATTGCTCACACATGCCATGGGCATATGTGAAATTACACCCCAAAATACATTCTGCTGCTTCTCCTGAGTACGGGGATACCACATGTGTGGGACTTTTTGGGAGCCTAGCGGCGTACGGGACCCCAAAATCCAAGCACCGCCTTCAAGGTTTCTAAGGGCATAAATTTTTGATTTCACTCCTCACAACCTATCACAGTTTTGAAGGCCATAAAATGCCAAGATAGCACAAAACCCCCCAAAATGACCCAATTTTGGAAAGTAGACACCCCAAGGAAATTGCTGAGAGGCATGTTTAGCCCATTGAATATTTTTTTTTTGTCCCAAGTGATTGAATAATGACAAAAAGAAAAAAAAATGTACAAAAAGTTGTCACTAAATGATATATTGCTCAAACATGCCATGGTTATATGCGGAATTGCACCCCAAAATACATTTGGCTGCTTCTCCTGAGTACGGGGATACCACATGTGTGGGACTTTTTGAGAGCCTAGCCGCGTACGGGCCCCCGAAAACCAAGCACCGCCTTCAGGATTTCTAAGGGCACAAATTTTTGATTTCACTCCTCACTACCTATCAGAGTTTTGAAGGCCATAAAATGCCAAGATAGCCCAAAACCCCCACAAATGACCCCATTTTGGAAAGTAGACACCCCAAGCTATTTGCCAAGAGGCATGGTGAGTATTTTACAGCTCTCATTTGTTTTTGAAAATGAAGAAAGACATATTTTTTTTTTCTTTTTTCAATTTTTAAAACTTTGTGACAAAAAGCGAGATCTGCAAAATACTCAACATACCTCTCAGCAAATAGCTTGGGGTGTCTACTTTCCAAAATGGGGTCATTTGGGGGGGTTTTGTGCCATCTGGGCATTCCATGGCCTCCGAAACTGTGATAGGCAGTGAGGAGTGAAATCAAAAATTTACACCCATAGAAATCCTGAAGGCGGTGCTTGGTTTTCGGGGTCCTGTACGCGGCTAGGCTCCCAAAATGTCTCACACACGTGGTATCCCCGTACTTAGGAGAAGCAACAGAATGTATTTTGGGGTGCAATTCCACATATAACCATGGCATGTTTGAGCAATATATAATTTAGTGACAACTTTTTGTACATTTTTTTTTTCTTTTTGTCATTATTCAATCACTTGGGACAAAAAAAAAAAATATTCAATGGGCTCAACATGCCTCTCAGCAAATAGCTTGAGGTGTCTAGTTTCCAAAATGGGGTAATTTGGGGGGGTTTTGAACTGTCCTGGCATTTTATGCACAACATTATGAAGCTTATGTCACACATCATCCACTCTTCTAACCACTTGAAGACAAATCCCTTTCTGACACTTTTTGTTTACATGAAAACATTTTTTTTTTGCAAGAAAATTATGTTGAACCCCCAAACATTATATATATTTTTAAAGCAAAGGCCCTACAGATTAAAATAGTGGGTGTTGCATTTTTTTTCCACACAGTATTTGCGCAGCGATTTTTCAATTGCATTTTTTGGGGGAAAAACACACTTTTTTTATTTTTAATGCACTAAAAAACACTATATTGCCCAAATGTTTGATGAAATAAAAAAGATGATCTTAGGCCGAGTACATGGATACCAAACACGACATGCTTTAAAATTGCGCACAAACGCGCAGCAGCGAGAAACTACATTCATTTTTAAAAGCATTTAAAAGCCTTTACAGGTTACCACGTTAGATTTACAGAGGAGGTCTACTGCTAAAATTACTGCCCTCGATCTGACCTTCGCGGTGATACCTCACATGCATGATGCAATTGCTGTTTACATATGACGCTAGACCGACGCTTGCATTTGCGCAAGAGCAGGGGGGGACAGCGGTGCTTTTTTTTTTTTTTTTTTATTTATTTTGCTTTTTTATTTTATTTTTAAACTGTTCCTTACATATATTTTTTTTAATCATTTTTTATTGTTATCTCAGGGAATGTAAATATCCCCTATGATAGCAATAAGTAGTGACAGGTACTCTTTTTTTTAAAAAAAAATGGGGGGTTAGACCCTAGATCTTTCCTCTGCCCTCAAAGCATCTGACCACACCAAGATCGGTGTGATAAAATGCTTTCCCAATTTCCCAATGGCGCTGTTTATATCCGGGGGGGCATTCCCTCCCACTGCTTGTAAAAGCAGTCTAGAGGCTAATTATCTGCTAGAATTGCTTTTACATGAAAGCCGGCCGCTGGCTGAAAAGAATGATACCAAGATGATACCTAAACCTGCAGGCATCATTCTGGTATAAACATTCAAAGTCCAGCAACATACCAGTACGTTGCTGGTCCTTGTTGGACATGTATTGTAATTTTTTTTTTCATGCAGCCTGTTGGCTGAACGAAAAAAAGAGATTGATCGGTGGGTATGCCCACCATTAGAATACCTCCCTTCATCCACCCACTTCTAATGATGGGCATATATGCCGAAGCATGGGGGCATCCTCCAGCAAAAAAGTTATGCCGCGTACACACGGTCGGAATTTTCCACGGGCAAGCCTTTGTCGAAATTTCGACCGTATGTACGCGGCATAAAAGGTTATGCCGCGTACACACGGTCAAACTTTTCCACGGGCAAGCCTCCGTCGGAATTTCGACCGTATATACGCGGCATTAGGAGCAAAATCTCTCCTCCGCCCCTGCTGCCCCCATGCTTCGGCATATAGTCTCTTTTTTTAACTGTGGTGGTGAAATCACCTCCTACAGCGTTGGAGTCACGGCTTTATGTATCGTGGGAGCAAACGCTGTTGCTGTCAAGATAAATAAATCCGCGATGCAACTGAATGGCGTACCTGCTAAGCAAATGATGGTTAACATTAAAACAAAGTAACATTACAGTACAACAGTAAGACCTTACCATACCATACCTGCAAAGCAAATACCAAAACAAAACCCAGTAAAAAATAAAACATTTTTTTAACGCAACCTGTGCCTAAAATATATATATGCCGAAGCATGGGGGCATCCTCCCGCAAAAAAGTTATGCCGCGTACACACGGTCGGACTTTTCCACGGGCAAGCCTTTGTCGAAATTTCGACCGTATGTACGCGACATAAAAGGTTATGCCGCGTACACACGGTAGAACTTTTCCACGGGCAAGCCTCCGTTGGAATTTCGACCGTATATACGCGGCATTAGGAGCAAAATCGCTCCTCCGCCCATGCTGCCCCCATGCTTCGGCATATATGCGCTTTTTTTTTTAACTGTGGTGCTGAAATCACCTCCTACAGCACTGGAGTCACGGCTTTATGTATCGTGGGAGCAAACGCTGTTGCTGTCAAGATAAATAATTCCGCGCTGCAGTTGAATGGCGCACCTGAAAACAAAAAATTACATGCCTGAAAAGCAAGCATGATAAAACATTGCAGAATGGAATACAGTAAAAAAGAGCAGAACAATAGAGAGAAAATAGAGAGAGAGAGAGAGAACAATAAAACGACAACTATTTTTGTTTTTTTTATTTTATATATTTTTTTGTGTTTTTGTTTTTTACGTTTTTTTTTTTTTACACTTTTTTTTTTAAACTTTAACAACTGTAATGGTTCGGGTCTCTCAAAATGTAATGGCATCTTGGGAGACCCTGTGTAAGTGTGTCCTAGTCTGTGAAATGCTGTACCCTACGCTAAAACTTTTGAGTGGTAGCGTTCAAAACATTCACCAAGGCAAAGACCAGGTTTGTCAGGACAGAGTGGACAATAATAACGGGTGTCACGCCTAAATCCGCTCTTGCTACAGACACGACATCTTTTTTGGGGGGTTCGTTGGGTAGGGGTACTCGGGAGGACATACGAATAATGCCTCTCATGCAGCCGGCTTACTGCATTTGGTAGGGGATGTTGAGGTGCAGAACCGCCTGGATACAGGAGTTCTGTGACTATCTCATTCTGGAATTTTAGAAGAGATAAAGTCCCGCCTGAAGCTCTGTATAGCACATGAGCGTTCAGCAAAGCCAATTGGAATAAGGATAGAGACACTTTTTTGTACCAGCGTCTCGCCTTACGGTCAATTAGATACGGCGCCATCAACTGGTCGTTGAGGTCCACCCCTCCCATATTTTTGTTATATTCGTGGACACAGAGGGGTTTCTCCACAACACCAGTCGCCGTACGAATTTGGACTGTCATGTCTGCATGAAGGGAGGTAAGAAGGAAAACATTCTTATTGTCCCTCCACTTCATAGCGAGCAAGTTATTACACTTTACGCAGGCTCTCTCCCCCAGCCTAATACGGGCATCTACAAGCCGCTGGGGAAAGCCCCGGCGATTAGGTCGCACGGTGCCACATGCTCCAATCTGATGATCAAACAAGTGACTAAACAGTGGCACGCTCGTGTAATAATTGTCCACATACAAGTGGTACCCCTTTCCGAATAAGGATGACACCAAGTTCCACACTATCTTGCCAGCGCTCCCTATGTAATCCGGGCAGTTGACCGGCTCAACCTGACTATCTTTTCCCTCATAAACCATAAAGCTCCATACATAGCCTGTTGCCCTGTCACAGCACTTATAGAGCTTGACCCCGTATCTGGCACGCTTGCTGGGAAGGTACTGCTTGAAAGCCAAGCGGCCAGAAAATTTAATCAGGGACTCATCAACGCAGACAGCTTGATCGGGAATAAACAAGGCTGCAAAACGTTCGTTGAAGTGGTTTATGAGGGGCCGAATTTTATAGAGCCGGTCGTATTCAGGGTCCCCACGTGGACGACAAAGTTCATTGTCGTTGAAGTGCATGAACCGCAAAATCTGCTCGTATCGTTTCCTGGGCATGGAGGCAGAGAACACGGGCATGTGGTCAATTGGGTGCGTGGACCAATAAGCACGCAATGACGGGAATTTATGTGTGCCCATGTTGAGGGAAAGGCCCAGAAAGGTCTTAAATTCGGAAACCGTAATTGGTTTCCAATCTTTGGCAATGGAAGGCAACTGGGGATTAGCGGGGATGAATTGACCAGCACATAAATTACTCTGGTCCACAATAGATCTATAGAGATCTTCTGTGAAAAACAGCGAATAATAATCAATTGGCATAAAATCAGCTGTTTCCACCTGAATACCGGGTTGGGCAGTGAATGGGGGAAGTACGGGTTCTGCAGAAGTGGTGGGGACCCAATCAGGATAAGCGAATTCTGCAGGAAGAGCACTATGGGTACGACGGGCCTGCCTTTGTCTTCTTATTGGTGGCAGCGGGACACTATTTGTGCTTGCCACCTCGCCAGCTTGAACTGCACTTATGGGACTCGCCACGTCACCAAGTGATACTGCAGTGCTGGATGTACGCCCAGGCTGTACTAGGCCGCTGGTGCTTGCCAATTCACCAGAAGGAATAGCGGCGCTAGTACTACTCTGCTCCATGATACGAGAGCCCTGCGGTTCTTGCTCCTCAACAACCTCAGAAGATCGGGATCGGGTACGCCTGACCTTAGCAGGGACCTCAACTTCGTCGTCAGAGCTATCTGACGTGGGGCCACTGACGTCACTGTCTTCTATGGGAAGATATTCTGAGCCTGAATCTGACAGATACGTGACCTCCTCTTCACTATCTGTCATGCTCAGAATCTCGTAGGTCTCTTTACTAGTGTACCTTCGACTTGCCATTTTGGGCTCTAAATTTAGGGGTACACTAGTAAGATTCACAGGAAAAAAAGCACATGACTGTCGTCAGCAAATATATCAAACGCTACAAAAAAAACTGTTAGCGGTCGCAGGGATCAGGACTGTCTCTGCGAACGCTGCAGTTATGTGTTTTGTGTTTGGTAAGTGACAGTGATCGATCGATACTGCACTTGGGTGGGCTGGGCTGGGCTGGGCGGAGGGGCTAAACGCAGGTGCTAGCAGGTATCTGGGCTGATCCCGCTAACACTGCGTTTTTGGGAACCCTAAACCGCTGGGGACGCTAGTATAGATCTGATCAGATACTATACCACTAAGGGAGGTGTATGCTTTGCGCGTGGGTGTTAGCGTTACTGGCACTAACCTAACGCTGCCTGGGGCGACGCAGACCCTCTCTGGCGCTAAAACCTAATTGATCTCACCCGCCGGGCGATCAGGGGGTTAAACCTTTATTGGGTTATATACGGCGGGTGCCCTGATGCTATAAAAAGCAAACTAACCAACCAGCGTCACCCGTAACCTTTATATGGTGATCACTGGTGAAAGGGTTAACTAGGGGCAATCAGGGGGTTAAAACCTTTATTAGGTTAAATATGGGGGTACCCGACGCTATATAAAAACCTGACGGGTTACCTAAATAACGAAATAACTAACTGGGTAACCAGTGTCACCAGTGACGCTTATACGGTGATCACTGGTGAAAGGGTTAACTCTAGGGGCAATCAGGGGGTTAAAATAATATATGGGGGTACCTGACGCTCTAAAAACCTGCGGCGAAACTAAAAATAAATAACTGGCTATCTAGGGCACCACCGGCACTAAATACAGCGATCGAAAATACGATCGCTTAGTGACGCTGGCGTTAGGGGGTGAAAGGGTTACCTGGGGGCGATCAAGGGGTTAAACCTTTATTAGGGGGGTTAGGGGGCTACCCTGGACCTAAAGGGGCCTAATCCTAACTGCCCTGCAACTTTTTACTATCACAGATGACACTAAATGCAGTGATCAGTAAAATAAATGATCACTGCAATCAGTGACACTGTGATTGGGGGCTGGGGGGTGACCTGGGGGGTGATCTGGGGGTGACTGGGGGGTGAAATGTGTGCCTATGTGTACCTATGTGTCAGTGGACTGTTGGTGCACTAACCTGCTTCTTCTCTCCTCGGCGCCGGAATCGAAAAGACCGCCGCGAGGGAGATGACATCACTTCCTCCTGCCTGTGTTTACATCACATGGCGGAGGAAGCATTTTCATTCGCCGGGAGCGATCGCGAGGGGGTAGCCGAAATCGAATGGTCACCCCCTCATCTCTGATCGCTCCCCAACGATAAACGGCCGCTCACTGTATAGGAGGGGGGTCCGATTGGACCCCCCAACTGTACAAAGGCGATCACGTACGCTCTACGTGATTGTGCCTGTCGGTGCCATTCTGCCGACGTATATATACAGTGAGCGGTCGTTAAGTGGTTAAGGGGAACTCCACCCCAAATTTAAAAAAAAATGGCGTGGAGTCCGCCCTAAAATCCATACCAGACCCTTTATCCGAGCACATAACCTGGCCGGCCTCAGGGGAAAAGGGGGGACGAGAGCGGCCCCCCTCCCTCCTGAACCGTACCAGGCCACATGCCCTCAACATGGGGAGGATGTCCCCATGTTGATGGGGACAAGGGCCTCATCCCCACAACCCTTGTCCGGTGGTTGTCGGGGTCTGCGTGCGGGGGGATTATCGGAATCCGGGAGCCCCCTTTAATAAGGGGGACCACAGATACCTGCCCCCCACCCTATGTGAATGAGTATGGGGTACATCGTACCCCTACCCATTCACCTGGTGGCAAAATAAGTCAATAAAAAAAGACAACACAGGTTTAAAAAGTAATTTATTGGGCAGCTCCGGGGGTCTTTCTGCCGGGCCCCCGCTATCTTCTGCTAGCTCTTTTGCTAGCGGGGGTCCTGGGCTTCCTCGCCGTCTTCGGGGGTCTTTCTGCCGGGCCCCCGCTATCTTCTGCTAGCTCTTTTGCTAGCGGGGGTCCCGGGCTTCCTCGCCGTCTTCTTCCGACTTCGGGGGTCTTTCTGCCGGGCCCCCGCTATCTTCTGCTAGCTCCTTTGCTAGCGGGGGTCCCGGGCTTCCTCGCCGTCTTCGGGGGTCTCTTGTTCTGTTCTCTGGTTCTTCTCCCGCTCTCCGACGTCTTCTCCACGATCTCCGGTTCTTTCTGCCTTCTGCCGGGCCCCGCTATCTTCTGCCAGCTCTTTTGCTAGCGGGGGCCGGTCTTCTACGCCGCCTTCTTCCCTCTTCTCTTCGCCCGATGTTGCCTCGTCGCTGTCCACCGCCGCAATGCTCTGTTCGAGCAGCGGTGCCACTTTTATTGGCATGGGGCGTGGTCACCGGATGATGCCACCGCTGACCCCGCCCCCGTTTCACGTCACAGTCCCATCATTCCTCGGGACTGTGACATCATACTGGGGCGGGGTCAGCGGTGGCATCATCCGGTGACCACGCCCCATGCCAATAAAAGTGGCACCGCTGCTCGGACAGATCATTGCGGCGGTGGACAGCGACGAGGCAACATCGGGCGAAGAGAAGAGGGAAGAAGACGACGAAGAAGACCGGCCCCCGCTAGCAAAAGAGCTTGCAGAAGATAGCGGGGGCCCGGCAGAAGGCAGAAAGAACCGGAGATCGTGGAGAAGGCGTCGAAGAGCGGGAGAAGAACCGGAGAACAGAACAAGAGACCCCCGAAGTCGGAAGAAGACGGCGGGACCTCCGCTAGCAAAAGAGCTAGCAGAAGATAGCGGGGGCCCGACAGAAAGACCCCCGGAGCTGCCCAATAAGTTACTATTCAAACCTGTGTTGTCTTTTTTTATTGACTTATTTTGCCACCAGGTGAATGGGTAGGGGTACGATGTACCCCATACTCATTCACATAGGGTGGGGGGCCGGCATCTGGGGGCCCCCTTTTTAAAGGGGGCGCCCTGATTCCGAAAAGCCCCCCGCCCGCATACCCCGACAACCAACGGCCAGGGTTGTCGGGAAGAGGCCCTTGTCCCCATCAACATGGGGGCAGGGTGCTTTGGGGTGGGGGGGGCCGCAGGTCGCCCCCTGCCCCGAAGCACCAAACCCCCCATGTTGAGGGCATGCGGCCTGGTACGGTTCAGGAGGGAGGGGGGCCGCTCTCTCGTCCCCCCCTTTTCCCCTGCGGCCTGCCAGGTTGCGTGCTCGGATAAGGGTCTGGTTTGGATTTTGGGGGGACCCCGCGCCATTTTTCGGCTTAAGGGGGTTCACCTTAAAATCTAGAGCAGACCTAAGGGTCTGGTTTGGATTTTGGGGGGACCCCCATGCCGTTTTTCGGCTTAGGGGGTTCACCTTAAAATCCAGACCAGACCTAAGGGCCTGGTATGCTCCTGGAGGGGAACCCATGCCGGTTTTTTCATTAAAATTTGGCCTGGAGTTCCCCTTCATGATTCATACCAAACATGGGACAGTGAGGCTGCCGAGGACCAACGCAATGACATCGCGCTGGACACATTCTCGGCCGGCTAGTCGCCTCTAGGACACGACTAGAGCGGCTGCTTCACGCTCAGGTCGTGTCCTGGTCGCCTCGCAGAGTCGCGCTGTCCCTGTGTCAGACGGCACACGAGTCGCCCGCAAGTCGGATCCGACTTCCCGGGCCACCTCTATTCAAATCAATGGGCTCCCATAGGGAACCATTCATTTTCAATAGAGCGCCGCTGACATTTCTATTTACTATAACAGTGCGCCGCTGCTTCCTGCGCCCAGTGAAGGAGTTATCCGGCGCACCAATTAAGGTTAGAAGCAGCGCAGCGCACTGTTATTAGTAAATCAGCCCCCATGTGTACTCTTGCATCACTTCTTCTCCTTGTTTTTTTTTTGTATAATTAGTTTTTATTAAAAAGAAAAATAACTCAAGGTAGGATATACAAGAAAAGCAGTAACAGACATGGCATAGTGAGCTACAACAAGGGAAGGGGTAATCAAATGTTTGACAGTTATCTAAACATAATCGTAGCTCCAGTAGGTAACATAATCAAAATTGTAGTATTGTCATTAGAACGTCCTAAGTATAACACCAAAAACAGAAAATGAGAAAAGAAAAAAAAGAGGAGCCAGAAAAGAAAGATAGAGGAAAGGGGAGAAGCATAGGGGGGGAGGGAGGGAGGAGGGGGGTGGGGTGGTTGTTTGCCTCGGGCCGACCTCTGCCACATCAAAAAAGATTACATTACACATATCAATCAGTTGGGTGGAGACACAAGTTCCGCATAGGTAGATGTATATTTAAAGGCAATCCAGCAGGACCAAATAGTTTTTGCCAATTCGGATCTTTTTCTAAGGGAGAGTTTAAGGTCTTCCATATAATATATATGGTCAACTTCCAAAAGCCATTGACGAAGGTTGGGCACTACAGATTTTTTCCAGAAACGTGGGATAAGCGCTCTTGCAGCGTTGAGCAAATGGGGCGTTATAGAATTCTTGTAAGATCCTGCTGGTTTGTCTGTGCAATGAAGAAGAACTACCCAAGGATCATTAGGGGTTTCAAACCCCTGAATCACATTAACCCAATGCAAAACGGTCTGCCAATAGGGACGGATAAGAGAACAATGCCACCATATGTGAGCGTGTGTTGCCCGCTCTCCACAACCTCTCCAACACAAAGGAGAGGCCTGCGGAAAGACCTTATGGAGTACCATGGGGGTATAGTGCCATCTGGTCAGCAGTTTGTAGTTCACCTCTGCAGTTTTAGAAGCAGCGGAGGAGGTGTGTGTCATGGCTAAGATAACTGCTCGTTGGGGCTCTGTTAGTTCCGAGTTAAGGTCGTTTTCCCATTTACGAAGGAAGGCTGGGTCCCCAGCAAAGGCTATCGTTTGTAGAGCGTGGTAGAAGAAAGAGACAGGTTTGTCCACCGGCTTGTCTTCAGCAAAAGCTGATTCAATGGGAGTTAGATCAGTGATAGTTCGTAAAGGCCTTGGAAGTTAGCGGACAAAAGCAGCGAGTTGACGAAAGCGCCAGTGGTCCATGGGTGTAGCAGAATGAAGAGGCATCAACGTAGACATGGGCACCACACCCGAGGGTGTGGTGACGTGATGTAATAGGGTTGCAGAACCAAGTTTCCAAACATGTATGCTGGGGTCTATGTTCCCAGGGGGGAAGAAATTATGGCCCAGCAAGGGCATTAGGGGTGAGTTGTAGAGCCAACCATGCGTGTTACATTGCGAATCCCATATCATGAGGGTAGATCGCGTGAGTGGAGAGGTAGACAAAGCCAGGGATCTATGTTTCCTAGGAATCCAGATCTGTGAGAAGAGGTCCGTCTCACTGAGCTCCATTTCTAGGTCAACCCAAAGTTTAGTGCCCTTACAAAATTTCCAGTCAGAAATTCTATTGAGTACAATAGCAGTGAAATATTTCTTAATGTCAGGTAAGGCTAAAACACCCTCTCTCTTAGGTCTGTAGAGGAGGGTCCTGGCGAGTCTGGGACGCTTTCTGTTCCATACATATCTGCCAATCAATGAATTGATTATAGTGAAGAAACCCACAGGAATTCTATATGGGATGATCTGCATCAGAAACAGCAGCCTGGGTAGCACATTCATTTTTACAATGCTAATCTTCCCTAGCCATGAGTGGGCAATTTGTGACCATTTTTGTAAATTTGATCTAATCGTATTTAGCAGCGGTAGAAAATTAGCACGAAACAGGGAGGCTGGATTAGAAGTAAGGTAAATGCCTAGGTATTTCATCTTACGGGGTTGCCAGGTAAAAGGGAAGGTTCGTTTTAACTGGGACACTAAGGCCCCCGGGATTGAGATGTTCAGGATTTCCGACTTCGTCATGTTAATTTTGAAGTTGGAAATGTCTCCAAATTTCGAGAAGGCTGACATGAGATTTGGGAGGGAAATCAAAGGCTGTCTTACATAAAATAGGATTTCATCCGCATAAGCGGAATATTTGTGTTCTAGGCTCCCTACTGTTATACCGTGAATAGACGAGGTGTGTCTGACTGTCGATAAGAAGGGTTCCAAGGAGAGGGCAAATAAAATAGGTGAAAGGGGGCAGCCCGGCCTAGTACCATGGTATAGCATGAAGGGATCACTTAAGGGTACCATTGATACGTAATTGGGCCGTGGGGAAGTTATAAAGGGCCGATATCTGCCGTCGAAGGGGTTCGCTGATGCCTAGGTGGGAAAGTGTTGCCATAAGATACCCCCAGTCCACCCAGTCAAACGCCTTTTCAGCGTCAGTTGAAAGCAGAAGGGTGGGCTTGGAGGATCCCCGCACGTACGACATCAAAGAGAGGGTGCGGAGGGAGTTATCTCGAGCTTCCCTTCCGGGGATAAAACCAGACTGGTCGTTGGAAACCCAACGAGGGATTAAGGGGAGGAGCCTATTAGCTATAGCTTTCGCATATATCTTTGCATAAATGTTCAACAATGATATCGGTCGGTAGCTCCCGCAGGAGCTAGGGTCCTTACCAGGTTTGGGGATAACTGTTATGTGGGCGTGGAGGGTCTCCGGTCTGAGGGCATCACCAGCAGAGATAGCGTTGGCATAGCGAGCTAAACGAGGGAGCAAGATGTCAGCAAACGATCGATAATAGGCAACCGTGAAGCCATCTGGGCCAGGCGATTTGCCATTGGCCATGGCTTTCAGGGCAACACTCAGCTCCGAGGTTGTGAACTCCCCATCCAGAGTCTCAAGGACATCCAGCGGCAACGCCGGTAATTGGGCTTGTGATAGGTATTCTTTAATGAGCAGATTCCTAGTGTCCTTATCTGGTATATTATGTTGAACATGGTAAAGATGTTGGTAAAATTACTGAAATTCCTTCGCTATGGCAGGTGTGTCATGTACTAATACCGAAGATGTTGCCTTAATTTTAGCGATGAAGGAAGCATTACGTTTTTGTTGCAGCGAATGGGCTAAGAGCCGTCCAGGCTTATTGCCCCATTCATGAAAACGTTGGGAGACTAGGCGATAACATTGTCTCTGTTCAGAATGAAAGAGGGCCTTTAGTTCCTCCCTTTTCTGGGTCAAGGTATGGAAAACCGTCTGAGATAGGCTGGCTTTATGTTGTTGTTCCAGGTCCCCTATTTCCTGTATAAGAGTCAATTCCTGGTGAGTCCGTTCCCTCTTCTTTCTAGAGCCAAGTTCAATCAGTTTGCCCCTGATATGTGCTTTGTGAGCTTCCCAGAGAACCCCCGGAGATATGTCAGGTTGTGTGTTTTCCTTGAAGTAGTGGACTAGTTCCACCCCCAATATTTTTTTGTCTATGTCATCAGTCAGAAGCTCATCGTTAAGCTTCCAATTTGTGGCCCTAAGTGACAGTGAGGGTATGTCTATTTTAAGCAGAATTGGGGAATGGTCCGAGATGGGGGAAGTTCCTATGTCGGCCTCAACTACCAGGGGAAGGTGATGATGGTCAATAAAAAAGAAATCAATCCTAGAGTAGGACTGGTGGGTATGAGAGTAGTGGGTGTAATCTTTTTTCCGTGGGTGCATAATCCTCCATAAATCAATTAGCTGAGAGTCGAGCAGGCGTTTACGCAAATAGGAAATGCGTTTATGGGAAATACATGACCTCCCCTGTGAGGTGTCGAGGATAGGCTCTAGAGGGGAGTTAAAATCGCCCGCAAGGAGAATGCACCCATAAGCAAATTCTCTTAGTTTCGTGAGGGTTGATGCTATGAAGCCTGCCTGATTCCTATTCGGGGCATATAAGGTGGCCAGAGTACATGGCATGAAACCTAGGTTACCTTTTAAGAACAAAAAGCGTCCCAGAGTGTCACACATAATTGAATCTAGCGTAAATGCGGAGCCCCTGCAGAACCCAATGGCCACTCCCTTAACTTTATGAACATCAGAGAGGCTATAGTACCATGTGGGGTAATGCTGAGAAAATAATTTAACCAAAGTAGTATGGGTGAGGTGGGTCTCCTGCAGGAAAACAATGTCTCCCCGCAGGCGCCCCAGCTCTCTGTATAGATTGTGCCTCTTACCAGGAGCATGAAGGCCCCTTACATTAAAATAAATTAAATTGACCGTATCCATGGAGTCCAGCAGGGAGAATTCACTTAGCGCACGATCCAATGGAGGCCGACCCTAGGCAGAGGAGAAAGACAAAGGGGAAGGGGGAGAAAGAAGGAGGGGAACAGAGAAGGGACAGATAAGATAGACAAGGAGGAGATACATTTAGCATCTAACAAAAAACAAGCAACACGCCACCGGTGAGGGTGGTCAGCAGGGGCACGCAGCGAACTGCGGTGCACAGAAGGGGCACACGCGAGACCCCGCACCCCCCCACCCATGGTCCAGAGATGGGCCGGGATGCGGGAGCACAGAGCCACATGGCGCCCTGTAGTGTGGGGGTGAAAAGTCCCGGGCATCGACCAGCGCTCACCAAAATCGGTGTTAACGCTGCCCCGGAGCCCCGGCACCAACATCACTAGAAATTGGGCAAATACACAAACATTAGCACTTAGCAAACAGCCTCATGTGAGAAAAAACCTGGAACAAAAAATAAACGGTTAACGAAAAAGTCACAACACTAATAACATGTAGGAGGAGTTGCTGCCGTCCGGCAGGTAGTAGGAAGAAGGCAGAGCAGGCCAAGCATGTCACAGAAACCCAGCCTGCAGCCTTATAGGGCAGAAGAAAAACACCAGCTATTAGCAATAACAGGGATCAATTGTTCACCATTGTGTAATGACAGAACAGGCCGGATGAGTAGGAAACAAGAGGAGACATGTGAGAACAGAGGCCTGCAGACCTGCACGATCTACTCCAGCCTCGGCGATGCTCCTGCAGCGGAAGAGCGGCTCCTGCAATCCACTTTGTGCCAGGTTGGGTCAGAGGAGGCAGAAGGAGGCAGGGTGGCGTCTTGCCAGCCCGGAAGCTCCGGTGGGGAGATGTCGACGTCCATACAAAATTTCTCAAGGTCCTCCGGGAACCAGAGGATCGCTGTCTTGCCATCTCTACTAGCGATCAGGGCCGCAGGGAACCCCCAGTGTTACTTGATAGAGGCCGCTCTCATCTTCTCAGTCAGGGGTTTCAAAGCCCTACGATGCTCCAGAGTTTCCCTTGCCAGATCAGGGAAAAAAGAGAGAGTTGCGCCATCGAAGTCCAGGGATGGGGCCTCTCGGGCCTTCTTCATTATACGCTCTTTCTCCTCATAGTAATGAACCCTGCATATGACATTGCATGGAGTGTCCAGGGAGAGGTTCCGGGGACGCAGGGCCCTGTGTTCCCGGTCTATTTTCATTGGGTTATCTGCCGCTAGACCTAGCATGCCATTAAATAAGCCCCGAACCGAGGGGAGAAGATCGTCATCCCCAGTCGCCCCTGGGAGGCCTCTGATACGGATGTTGTGTCTCCTATTGCGGTTCTCTTGGTCCTCAATTTTGTAGAGGGCCATCCTGTGCGCAATGGTGAGGCTGCGAGTGGAGGCCTGCAGGGATCTAATGGCAGCTGCGTGGCGATCTAGCCTCTGCTCAGTCTCCTCAACACGCTCCAACACTTGCGAGATGTCTGAGCGGACAGCTGAAAGCTCCTTTTTAATGGCGCGTTCTAGGCCCAGTATCATAGAAGCCAGTTCAGATTTAGTGGGGAGATCACTCACCAGAGTCGTGAACCCTGAGTGCCTGGCCACGCTGTCCTCTCTCCCCGAACCAGCAGACGAAGTGGGGGAATGATGTCTGAGAGTGGGCCTGAGATGGGAGGCGGAGCCCGCGCCGGAGCCCGCACCTCGTGGAGAGCGGCCTAGGCCATCCGAGTCTACCCCATCAGGATCAGCGGCCAAAAAGCGTTTTATAGAGCCCACTGGGGTTCCTCCTGTAACGGCACCCCAAATACGAAGGGGGTTAACGCCGTTTCCTCTGTCCCCTCTTCTGGACACACATCCACTCGCTACCAATCTTCCACAGCCAAACGACCCCTTCCCATAGGAATTAATCCTTCTGAAGAACGAGACTCACTCTGTATCTTCCTAGATCGAATGACTTTATTGAGAAACATTGTAACTTTTATATATATCCAATACTGCATTAGTTTAACATGAACAATGGCCCAGCTCCACCCACACATCACAAGACTCAACACATCATCCTGACGTCTGCTAGGCTTCAAAAGATCCCACACAATAGAATATAATGATCCCCAATACACATCTTATCACAAAGTGTTGGCAGCCAGTCTGTCTGCCGGATACCATACACACAGGCATGGTGTTAATTATCTCTATTCACACCAGACCTTCCCAAGTCATAATGAACAATAGAATGCAAATCACCTTAATTCCTCCCAGCAATGATTACACAAAGACAAGGGGCTGGGGGTGATGACATTAGCATCATCTAACAGTATGTGTCCCAACATCATGAAGGCGTCACTTTTCAATTACCCTGTTGAGGTCATAATCAAACAGTAAATAATTCTTTGCAGATATCCTGAGGAATATGGTGGATCAATATTACAGACCCAATCTAGATAAAATGTATGTACAGCATTGAATACGGCTATCATAGACCATATTGGGGTTTTTCCATTCACCCTGTGTCCAAAGTGACCCCCTTGTCACACATCTCCCTTTTCGGCAGGAGACTAACAGAGGAGGCGACCCCAGACGGGTTGACTCCGAAGTTAGTCCATAGGTCCATTCCTCTAATGCCGGTATCCACACAGTACCCCAAATGAATTGCTCCAAACAGAGCACTACTCACCCAGCCAACCTCTGCCTCTCTCAGAGAACATACCCGCCGCTGGGGAGAGGCCTGGACTGGCCCTTCTCCCTGGAGTCCTTTCAGCCGCTGGAGAGAAGACAGGGTGACTGGGTTCAATCCGTCATGCTGTTGGGGATCTGGGCCGACTGCCCAGCATTCCTGGGGTATACAAGTGGAGACTGAAGTCCCATCCACTTGTGGTAGGTGAAAATCCCCCAGTGCTTGCAAAGCAAGGCTGACATCCTCCTGTCTCAGTGTCACACCATTTTCTGGGGTTGTGTCAGTGAGGACCGAAGTCCCATCCAGTACCACAGGAACTCCCTCTTCTGTTAGTTGAGAGCAGAGGCCTGTGGCACTCTGCTCTGTTGCCAGCTCTTGTGCTGGGTTGCTGTGAGTGGAGACCGCAGTCCCATCCACCGATATCCGCTCAAGTTGCAGTTGTGTGCAGATGCCAGTAGCGTTCTGCCCTGCTGCCAGTGATTCAGCTGGGGGTAAAAGCTTTACCACCTCAGCTTGTTGCTGGAGAGGGGGGCCAACTGCCCCGGCTCCCTGAAACTCCACAGTTGTTTCCGGTGCTGGGCAGAGGTTGCTAGCACTCTGCCCTGTTGCCAGCACTTCTGCTGGGGACTCCACACCATCTGCTCTGACTACCTGTTGGGGAGGGAAAATGGCTGCTTCTCCTCCCTGTATCTCTGAAATCCACTGGGAAGGGGGAACCATCACCTTCTCACCTCGGGCCTCCAAAACTGCCACGGGTGTAGAGTAGGGGTCTGCAGTACCCTGTCCTGCTGCCAGTACTTGAGGGGGCGATGCATAATCCATAACATCCTCTGAACAGCCCATTAAATCCATACCTTCTGTAATCTGTGGCGTGGGGGATGAGCCAACTGCCCTAGCTCCCTGGAACTCCACCTCATCCACTACGGCTTTAGGGATGGCAATCTCCAGATTTTCCACTGCTGATTCTTCAGCCAGGATTTCATAGTTGTCAACTGGTATTTCCTGATAGTCCCAGGCAAAGGTAGCACCACCCTGCTGCTAAGCAGATTCTAGCAGCTGTCTGTAGGCGATCTCCAGCTCCTATTCCTGAACAGCCAGAAACTCCAAATCTTCCTCTGCCCAGTGCCCTTCCGAGACATTCAGTTTTCGCTCTCTTTCCTCCATTATTTCCTCCAAACGCCACTCCCGATCACTCCTGAAGTCAGGGTCCTCGGACAGCCTCCAATACAACAATCCCAGGCCATTATAGTCAAAGCCTTCCGTGGGGCTGTCATCCGCTGACCACTGGCACTATTGGGCTACATACCACCGGAGGGCTCTGTAGCTCTCGTCCAACCGCATCTCTGCCCGGATCAGCCTGCTTAACTCAGCTGTCGACTTCTGCTTCGGTTGTTCCCCCAATAACAGCATTCGTACTTCATACTGTGACCAGTACCTTACATGGATGGAGGGGAGAACTTTTCCCTGGTGTTGCTGCTCGAGAGCTAGCGCTTTCTTCCAGAGCTCGCAGCGGATTGAATCAGACCATCCCAGCAGGACCTCCTCTGATACTGGTCCTCTATGCTGTATCTGCATCTCTCGCAACCTCCTTCCGAATTCCTCTTCCATGGCGGCTGGTTCTTTAGGCGTTGTCTCCGATTGCCGTATTTCCGCCATTCTCCGCTCATGTTGCCGCTCTAGTTCTCTCTTTTGTCGCTCTAGTTCTTTCTCTTGTCCCTCTCGTTCTCTCTCTTGACGCTCTCGTTCTCTCTTTTGTCGCGCTAGTTCTCTCTCTTGTCGCTCTCGTTCTCTCTCTTGTCGCTCATCCTGCAGCTGGATGCCTTTAATGGCTTCCTGTATGGTGGTCTCTGATGGGTTAGCACCATATAATGCCAACCGCTGTTGAACACGTTGCTGAAACAGGTCTTCAACTGACCGGGGTCCTGCATCACCAACCCTCTTCTGGTCCATCTCGGCTCTCAAGTAGGTCTTTCAGCGTGACTTTCCTGCAGGCTGCATAGCTGGTCATTCACTGTGGTGGTTTGGAGTGTCACAGGAACTGGAGGGAAGATCCCGCTGCTGCCAACCAATGTAACGGCACCCCAAATACGAAGGGGGTTAACGCCGTTTCCTCTGTCCCCTCTCCTGGACACACATCCACTCGCTACCAATCTTCCACAGCCAAACGACCCCTTCCGATAGGAATTAATCCTTCTGAAGAACGAGACGCACTCTGTATCTTCCTAGATTGAATGACTTTATTGAGAAACATTGTAACTTTTATATATATCCAATACTGCATTAGTTTAACCACTTAAGCCCCGGACCATTTGGTAGCTAAAGGACCAGAGGTGAATTCAGAATTTTGCACTGCGCTGCTTTAACTGTAAATTGTGCGGACATGCAATGTTGTACCCAAACGAAATTTGCGTCCTTTTCTTCCCACAAATAGAGCTTTCTTTTAATGGTATTTGATTGCCTCTGCGATTTTTATTTTTTGCGATATAAACGGAAAAAGACCGAAAATTTTGAAAAAAAATGATATTTTCTACTTTTTGTTATAAGAAAAATCGAATAAACTCAATTTTAGTCATACATTTAGGCCAAAATGTATTCAGCCACATGTCTTTAGTAAAAAAAATGTCAATAAGCGTATATTTATCGGTTTGCGCAAAAGTTATAGCGTTTACAAACTAGGGTACATTTTCTGGAATTTACACAGCTTTTAATTTATGACTGCCTATCTCATTTCTTGAGGTGCTAAAATGACAGGGCAGTACAAACCCCCCCCCCAAATGACCCCATTTTAGAAAGTAGACACCCCAAGGAAATTGCTGAGAGGCATGTTGAGCCCATTGAATATTTTTTTTTTGTCCCAAGTGATTGAAAAATGACAAAAAAAAAAATTACAAAAAGTTGTCACTAAATGATATATTGCTTACACATGCCATGGTTATATGTGGAATTGCACCCCAAAATACATTCTGCTGCTTCTCCTGAGTACGGGGATACCACATGTGTGGGACTTTTTAGGAGCCTAGCCACGTACGGGACCCCGGAATCCAAGCACCGCCTTCAGGATTTCTAAGGGCGCAAATTTTTGATTTCACTCCTCACTACCTATCACAGTTTTGAAGGCCATAAAATGCCAAAATAGCACAAAACCCCCCCAAATGACCCCATTTTAGAAAGTAGACACCCCAAGGAAATTGCTGAGAGGCCTGTTGAGCCCATTGAATATTTTTTTTTTGTCCCAAGTGATTGAATAATGACAAAAAAAAAAAAAAATTACAAAAAGTTGTCACTAAATGATATATTGCTCACACATGCCATGGTTATATGTGGAATTGCACCCCAAAATACATTCTGCTGCTTCTCCTGAGTACGGGGATACCACATGTGTGGGACTTTTTAGGAGCCTAGCCACGTACGGGACCCCGGAAACCAAGCACCGCCTCCAGGATTTCTAAGGGCGCAAATTTTTGATTTCACTCCTCACTACCTATCACAGTTTTGAAGGCCATAAAATGCCAAAATAGCACAAAACCCCCCCAAATGACCCCATTTTGGAAAGTAGACACCCCAAGCTGTTTGCTGAGAGGCATGGTGAGTATTTTACAGCTCTCATTTGTTTTTGAAAATGAAGAAAGAACATTTTTTTTTTTTTTTAAATTTTCAAAACTTTGTGACAAAAAGTGAGATCTGCAAAATACTCACAATACCTCTCAGCAAATAGCTTGGGGTGTCTACTTTCCAAAATGGGGTCATTTGGGGGGGTTTGTGCCATCTGGGCATTCCATGGCCTCCGAAACTGTGATAGGCAGTGAGAAGTGAAATCAAAAATTGACACCCTTAGAAAGCCTGAAGGCGGTGCTTGGTTTTTGGGGTCCCGTACGCGGCTAGGCTCCCAAAAAGTCTCACACATGTGGTATCCCCGTACTCAGGAGAAGCAACAGAATGTATTTTGGGGTGTAATTCCACATATGCCCATGGCATGTTTGAGCAATATATCATTTAGTGACAACTTTGTGCAAAAAAAATAAATATATTTTTTCTGCAACTTGTGTCAACATATAAAATATTCCATGGACTCGACATGCCTCTCAGTATATAGCTTGGGGTGTCTACTTTCCAAAATGGGGTCATTTGGGGGGGGTTTTGAACTGTTCTGGCATTTTATACACAACATTAGGAAGCTTACATCCACTCTTCTAACCACTTGAAGACAAAGCCCTTTTTGACACTTTTTGTTTACATGAAAACATATTTTTTTTTGCAAGAAAATTATGTTGAACCCCCAAACATTATATATATTTTTAAAGCAAAGGCCCTACAGAATAAAATGGTGGGTGTTGCATTTTTTTTTCTACACAGTATTTGCGCAGCGATTTTTCAAACGCATTTTTTGGGAAAAAATACACTTTTTTAAATTTTAATGCACTAAAACACACTATATTGCCCAAATGTTTGATGAATTAAAAAAGATGATCTTAGGCCGAGTACATAGATACCAAACACGACATGCTTTAAAATTTCACACAAACGCGCATTGGCGACAAACTACATACATTTTTAAAAGCCTTTAAAAGCATTTACAGGTTACGCCGTTAGATTTACAGAGGAGGTCTACTGCTAAAATTACTGCCCTCGATCTGACCTTCGCGGTGATACCTCACATGCATGGTGCAATTGCTGTTTACATATGACGCCAGACCGACGCTTGCGTTCGCCATTGGGCAAGAGCAGGGCAGGACAGGGGTGCTTTTTTTTTTATTTATTTTTTATTATTAATTTTGCTTTTTTATTTTATTTTTAAACTGTTGCTTCCATATATTTTTTTTTTTTATCATTTTTATTGTTATCTCAGGGAATGTAAATATCCCCTATGATAGCAATAGGTAGTGACAGGTACTCTTTTTTTGAAAAAACTGGGGTCTAGACCCTAGATCTTTCCTCTGCCCTCAAAGCATCTGACCACACCAAGATCGGTGTGATAAAATGCTTTCCCAATTTCCCAATGGCGCTTTTTATATCCGGGGGGGGACATTCCCTCCCACTGCTTGTAAAAGCAGTCCAGAGGCTAATTAGCCACTAGGATTGCTTTTACATGAAAGCCGGCTGCTGGCTGAAAAGAATGATACCAAGATGATACCTAAACCCGCAGGCATCATTCTGGTATAAACATTCAAAGTCCAGCAACATGCCAGTACGTTGCTGGTCCTTGTTGGACATGTATTGTAATCTTTTTTTTCATGCAGCCTGTTGGCTGAACGAAAAAAAAAGATTGATCGGTGGGTATGCCCACCATTAGAATACCGCCCTTCATCCACCCACTTCTAATGATGGGCATACATGCACCATTTATATATGCTGAAGCATGGGGGCATCTTCTCGCAAAAGTTATGCCGCGTACACATGGTCAGACTTTTCCACGGGCAAGCCTCCGTCGGAATTTCGACCGTATATACGCGGCATTAGGAGCAAAATTGCTCCTCCGCTCCTGCTGCCCCAATGCTTCGGCATATATGCTTTTTTTTTTTAACTGTGGTGGTGAAATCACCTCCTACAGCACTGGAGTCGCAGGGATCAGGCCTGTCTCTGCGAACGCTGCAGTTATGTGTGTTGTGTTTTGCAAGTGACAGTGATCGATCGATACTGCACTTCGGTGGCCTGGGCTGGACGGAGGGGCAAAACGCAGGTGCTAGCAGGTATCTGGGCTGATCCCACTAACAGTGCGTTTTTGGGAACCCTAAACTGCTGGGGACGCTAGTATAGATCTGATCAGATCAGATATTGATCTGTTCAGATACTATACCACTAAGGGGGGTGTATGCTTCACGTGTGGGTGTTAGCGCTACTGGCACTAACCTGACGCTGCCTGGGGTGTGACGCAGACCCTCTCTGACGCTAAAACCTAACTGATATCACCCGCCGGGCGATCAGGGGGTTAAACCTTTATTGGGTTATATACGGCGGGTGCCCTGACACTATAAAAAGCAAACTAACTAACCAGCGTCACCCGTAACACTTATATGATGATCACTGGTGAAAGGGTTAACTAGGGGCAATTAGGGGGTTAAAACCTTTATTAGGTAATATATGGGGGTACCTGACGCTATATAAAAACCTGACGGCGAACCTAAAAAAAAAATACTGGCTACCTATCGGCATCACCGACACTAAGACAACGATCATAAAAACGATTGCTTAGCGACAGTGGTGATAGGGGGTGAAAGGGTTACCTGGGGGGCGATCAGGGGGTTAAACCTTTATAAGATAATATATGGGGGTACCTGACGCTATAAAAACCTGCGGCGAACCTAAAAAAAATTACTGGCTACCGATCAGCATCACCGACGCTAAGACATCGATCAGAAAAATGATCGCATAGTGACGGCGGTGCTAGGAGGTGAAAGGGTTACCTGGGGGGTGGTCAAGGGGGTTACACCTTTATTAGGTAATATATGGGGGTACCCGACGCTATAAAAACCTGCGGCGAACCTAAAAAAAATTACTGGCTACCGATCAGCATCGCCGACGCTAAGACATCGATCAGAAAAATTATCGCTTAGTGACAGTGGTGATAGGGGGTGAAAGGGTTACCTGGGGGGGCGATCAAGGGGGTTAAACCTTTATTAGGTAATATATGGGGGTACCCGACGCTATAAAAACCTGTGGCGAACCTAAAAAAATTTACTGGCTACCGATCAGCATCACCGACGCTAAGACATCGATCAGAAAAATGATCGCATAGCGACGGCGGTGCTAGGGGGTGAAAGGGTTACCTGGGGGGTGATCAAGGGGGTTAAACCTTTATTAGGTAATATATGGGGGTACCCGACGCTATAAAAACCTGCGGCGAACCTAAAAAAAATTACTGGCTACCGATCAGCATCGCCGACGCTAAGACATCGATCAGAAAAATTATAACTTAGTGACAGTGGTGATAGGGGGTGAAAGGGTTACCTGGGGGGCGATCAAGGGGGTTAAACCTTCATTAGGTAATATATGGGGGTACCCGACGCTATAAAAACCTGCGGCGAACCTAAAAAAAATTACTGGCTACCGATCAGCATCACCGACGCTAAGACATCGATCAGAAAAATGATTGCTTAGTGACGGCGGTGCTAGGGGGTGAAAGGGTTATCTGGGGGGTGATCAGGGGGTTAAACCTTTATTAGGGGGGGTTAGGGGGCTACACTGGACCTAAAACTAAATGTAGTGACACTTTTACAGTCACAAATGTCACTGATTGCAGTGATCACTAAATAAATGGTCACTGCAATCAGTGACACTGTGACTGGGGGCTGGGGGGGGCTGGGGGTGATCTGGGGGTGTCTGGGGGGGCCTGGGGGGGCGATTTATGTGCCTATGTTTCCTGGTGTCAGTGTAGTGTTGTGTGTACTAACCTGGCATCTTCTCCTGTACGGCGCTCGGTATATGTGAGCGCCCCAGGAGAGATGACATCACTTCCTCCTTCCTGGCAGGCAGGGGAAGCTCTCTCATTCGCCGGGAGCGATCGAGAGGGGGTGGCTGGAATCGAATGGCCGTCCCCTCATGCCGGATCGCTCCCGAAGGTAAAACGACCACCCACTGTAAAGAAGGGGGGTCCGATCGGACCCCCCTACTATACAAAGGCAATCACGTATATGTACGTGATTCTGCCTGTCGGTGCCATTCTGCTGACGTATATTTACAGTGGGCGGTCATTAAGTGGTTAACATGAACAATGGCCCAGCTCCACCCACACATCACAAGACTCAACACATCATCCTGACGTCTGCTAGGCTTCAAAAGATCCCACACAATAGAATATAACGATCCCCAATACACATCTTATCACAAAGTGTTGGCAGCCAGTCTGTCTGCCGGATACCATACACACAGGCATGGTGTTAATTATCTCTATTCACACCAGACCTTCCCAAGTCATAATGAACAATAGAATGCAAATCACCTTAATTCCTCCCAGCAATGATTACACAAAGACAAGGGGCTGGGGGTGATGACATTAGCATCTAACAGTATGTGTCCCAACATCATGAAGGCGTCACTTTTCAATTACCCTGTTGAGGTCATAATCAAACAGTAAATAGTTCTTTGCAGATATCCTGAGGAATATGGTGGATCAATATTACAGACCCAATCTAGATAAAATGTATGTACAGCATTGAATATGGCTATCATAGACCATATTGGGGTTTTTCCATTCACCCTGTGTCCAAAGTGACCCCCTTGTCACACCTCCTTTCGGCAGCGGTTTGCCTGTCCTCTTACCCATCGCCTTAGGGTGGATGCCGGCAGAAGGAGATGTAGAAAAGTGCTAAAATGCAATCGTCAGCGCCGGAGCTCCAGAGACACGCGTCCTCACTGCAGCATGTCCAGACCACGCCCCCTTCTTCTCCTTCTTGCATAGGTGTAGTAGCAAAGTGAAGCAAGGTGAACCAGTGGTTTGTTGTTTAGTACCAGCATACAGTGAAACCCATCTCAAGCATCAAAAGATTTGGTGAACATCAGCTTGTGCTTAGACTGTGAACAAGGGAATCTCATCTCATGCTACTTTCATGTTGGCTCACTTCAACACCATCATTGGCCTAAACCAAAATGCAGCGTATAACCCCAACCAATAGCAAATTAATTTAGGGTCAACATAAGCCTTTCCCCTGCATGGACTGACTACAAGTTGCAGTTCCAGATCCAGTAGCTTCCACTCTGCCACTTGCCGCTAGCACCTTCTCTATTCTTCTACAGTACCTCCACCTCCAGGTCTGGTTATCCTAATGCATGTTGTGGCTTAATTAACCACTGCTCTATTAATTTCAAACTTTCAGGTTACCGGTTCTCTACCGACCGCTATAAGCAGGTGTATATTATTTAGCCACGGGTGAAACCAAGGCTTGAATCGTGCAGGCGCAGCTTTGGAGAGGGCACGGCGGCCACCCAGGCTTCTGACAGCCGGTCTCTATGGTCTCTATGGTGCAGGCGCGAGCAGGACATGGCAGTAACATCACAAGGGTGGGGAATTTTCAAATGCTGTCAGCCCCTGTCACTGACATTTCTTGCGGCCAGTAGGAGGCAGCTTCCCCAAGCCCTGGGTATCTGGCTTAGGTAAACCCCAGCCAGGGACTGTGGTTTATGGGGAATGGTGACTCTTAAAGGGGAAGTACCATTATTTTGTGTTACCATGTTCCCTTTTGTCCCTTGTCCTAGGACTGTTTGGTGTTCCCTGCAGACTGTAAGGTCTTTTGCCTGGTCTTCCTCTAGAGTGCCATGGACAGGTCACCGCCTCTTTGCGGCCAGCCTTCACGCACAAGGTACGTGAGGGGGAGGGGCCAGGAAATGCTCGTGGATGGACGTGCATACTAATGACATGCCTCGGTTTCCTTTTCCCTACTCCTTCTCCAGACACCGCACCCACCGCGATGACAACCGCTCTGACCGCAGAGCCTGCTGAGGATGTGGGGACACAAGTCCTGGAGGACAAGTCTTTATGTAAACCATGCTATGCTGGGAGGTCGGGGAAAAAGAGCCTGAGAACCAACCAGTGGCGTAGCGTGGGGGGTGCCGTGGCCCCGGGCGCAAAATTTTGGGGGGTGAAATTTCACGCCAGTGTGTGTCACTACTGGCTGCCTCCTCCTAATTTTAAGTTCCTGTGTCCCCCGTGCTCCGGCCGCCATGTTCAGTGTCCGGGCCCTGTGACTGGGCGTATGGGGGTCATGTGAGGCGTAGGGCTGGCCTGTCCGCGATTGCGGTTGCTCCTGAAGTCCCGCCTCCGCACATGACCCCCATACGCCCAATCACAGTGCACTGGACTGGACACTAAACATGGCGGCCAGAGCGCGGGGGAGACAAGCAATCAGCGGCCGCTGTCTTTTCCTCCGCTCCTTCTATCCTCCAGACCGATGCAGGCCAGGACAAGAAGGTGAGTGAGACTCCCTTGTGAGAGTCGTGTTACTGGCCCCGAGGGGATGAGAGTGAGAGAGAGAGATAGTGTCAGTGTAGGAATACTGTAGGCAGGACAGTATAGTGGTCAGTGTAGTGTAGTATTGTGGTCAGTGTAGTATAGTGGTTAGTATAGTGGTCAGTGTAGTGTAGTGGACAATATAGTGGTCAGTGTAGTGTACAGTATAGTGATTAGTATAGTGGTCAGTGTAGAGTATTGTATAGTGGTCAGTGTACTGTAGTATAGTGGACAGTATAGTGGCCAGTGTAGTGGTCAGTGTAGTGGACAGTATTGTGTTCAGTGTTGTGGACAGTACAGTGGACAGTATATTGGTCAGTGTAGTGTACAGTACAGTGGTCAGTGTAGTGGATAGTACAGTGGTCAGTGTAGTGGACAGTATAGTGGTCAGTATAGTGGACAGTATAGGGGTCAGTGTAGTATAGTGGACAGTATAGTATAGTGGTCAGTGTAGTGTACAGTATAGTGGTTAGTGTAGTTCTCAGTGTAGTGGACAGTATAGTATAGTGGACAGTGTAGTGGTCAGTGTAGTGGACAGTGTAGTGTAGTATAGTGGACAGTACAGTGGTCAGTGTAGTGTAGTGAGCAGTACAGTGTAGTATAGTGGTCAGTGTAGTATAGTGGACAGTATAGTATAGTGGTCAGTGTAGTATACAGTATAGTGGTTAGTAGTGATGAGCCGAACACCCCCGGGTTCGGTTCGCACCAGAACCCGCGAACGGACCGAAAGTTCGTACGAACATTAGAACCCTATTAAATACAATGGATGCGAACGTTTGAATTCTAAAGTGCTAATTATAACAACTATTATGCATGTTATTGTCCTAAAAAGGGTTTGGGAACCCGGGTTCTGCACCAGGGGACATGTATCAATGCAAAAAGAAGTTTTAAAAACGGTAGTTTTTCGGGAGCAGTCATTTTAATGATGCATAAAGTGAAAAAAAAAAAGTCAAATATTCCTTTAAATATCGTACCTGGGGGGTGTCTAAAGTATGCCTGTGAAGTGCCACGTGTTTCCCGTGTTTAGAACTGTCCCTGCACAAAATGACACTTCTAAAGGAAAAAAAAAGCCATTTAAAACTGCTTGCGGCTTTAATGTAATGTCTGGTCCCGGTAATATGGATGAAAATCTTTAAGAAAAATGGCATAGCTACCCCATGACCCCCCCCCCCCCCCTACCCCAGCCCATCACCAGCCCCTTTGGGTCTTGTATGGATATTAAGGGGAACCCCGCACATAAAATAAAAAAGGCCCTATATACTCTGAACAGCCGTATACAGGCGGTGCATACAAGACAGGGACTGTAGGTTTGTTCTTATGTAGAATCTGTTTGTAATTTTGAACAGGTACATTGTTGAAGTGTAGCTCCAGCCCAAAAATCTATTTTTAAACTTTTTGGAAAACATAGGTAAGGGTTATCACCCCTGTAACATTTGTTTTGCTGTCTGTGCCCCTGTTCAGAACATTTCACCTCACTTTCCGTCCCAATGTCAACTGTTTTTGAAATGTGGTGTTTTTCTTGAAACAAGGATTGCTGATAAAGCATCAGTACAGAGGAGACACCTTTCTCCCATATTTATTCTTACAGGAGAGAATTTTCCTTCCTAGGGGTAGATTTCCTCTCACTTCCTGTTGTCTTCTTGCGTTTGCAAGTAGGAGTCGTTTGTAAGTTGGATGTTTGAAAGTAGGGACCTGCCGTATATACTCTGCAGAAATAGGCCCCTTAGTTGTTGGTGTTGGCACAACACTGTAAGCACTCACAGTTACTCTTGGTTGGTGCTGGAACGCCCTGCTGTCAACTATTATATCAGGAATTTTAATTACATATAATTGTTGAACAGTGGTAGTAAAAATTGGGCCTTTGATGGTGGTGCTGGTGCCACAACACTGTAAGCCCTGACAGTTACTCTTGGTGGGTGCAGCAATGGGCCCTGCTGTGAATTATTAGATCAAGAATTGTAATTGCATGCCCCTGTTGAACAGGGGCTGAAAAATTGGGCCTTTCATGGTGGTGGTGGTGGTGGTGTTGCCACAACACTGTAAGCCCTCAGAGTTACTCTTGGTGGGTGCAGGAATGGGCCCTGCTGTGAATTATTAGATCAAGAATTGTAATTACATGCCCCTTTTGAACAGGGGCTGAAAAATTGGGCCTTTCATGGTGGTGGTGGTGGTGGTGTTGCCACAACACTGTAAGCCCTCAGAGTTACTCTTGGTGGGTGCAGGAATGGGCCCTGCTGTGAATTATTAGATCAAGAATTGTAATTACATGCCCCTTTTGAACAGGGGCTGAAAAATTGGGCCTTTTGTGGTGGTGGTGGTGGTGGTGGCGTACAGATACTGTACTTGGAGCACAGCAATGAGCCCTATGGCAAATTATTGCTAAAAAAATTGTAATTACACGCCCCTGTAAAACAGGGGCTGAAAAATTGGGCCTTAGCCACTGGTGGCGGCACCCATAAACAAAAATGATCTTCCAAGCTATCATCATCAATCGTATCATTGAGGACTCGGAGGAGGAGGATAGCCAGTCAACATAACAGCACAGGCACTCAGCATCAGCATCAGTCTTGAAGGGATGTGACATGTTAAAATCAATTAGTCTGTTATATCAGCATCAGGTGTGTGGTAGCTGGTGGTGATCCAAGACTGGTTCATCTTGATGAAAGTCAGTCGATCAACCGAGTCGGTGGACAGGCGCACCCTGTGATCCGTGACAAATCCTCCAGCAGCACTGAATGTGCGTTCCGAAAGAACGCTGGATGCAGGACAGGCCAGTAGCTCAATTGCATACTGTGCAAGCTCTGGCCAGTGATCCATCCTCAAGACCCAGTAAGCCAGAGGATTTTCGGTGGGGAAGGTGTCCAAGTCTGACCTTGCCCCTAGATATTCCTGCACCATGTTTATCAGATGCTGGCGATGGTTGCTGGAACCGATCATACTTTGGGGCTGCGGACTAAAGAATTGTCTGAACGCATCGGTCAGACGGCCACCTTCCCCACCGCTCCTTCTTTGACTGGCCGAAGCCTCAGCAACTCGTTGTCCAGGACCAGGAGTTTGTAACCTCCCAGTCTCTGGGAACGCGTTGCACAGACCTTTCTGCAAGGCCTCCCGGAGTTGTCTCATCCTCTGCTCCCTCTGCGAAGGTAACATAAGGTCCGCAACCTTACCCTTGTACCGTGGATCAAGGAGAGTGGCCAGCCAGTAATGGTCCCTCTCCTTGATCCGAAGAATACGAGGATCCTTCCGCAGACTTTGCAGGATCAGGGAGGCCATGCAGCGTAGGTTTGCTGAGGCATTCGCTCCGGAGTCCTCTGGGTCACTAAGGACGACATGATCCGCAGCCACCTCCTCCCAGCCACGTACAAGTCCACTGGTTTCTTGGGACTGTAAATCATCCCTAAAAGAGTGCTGCTGATGATGCTGAGTGCCAGCCTCCACCTCCATGCTGACACAATCCTCCTCCTCCTCCTCCTCCTCTTCCTCTTCCTGTGCGATGGGTGGGACAGAAGGAACACTGTCTGGGTAAAGGGGGCCTTGAGAGGCAAGGAAGTCCTCCTCTTCCTGCCTCTGTTCTGCCTCAAGTGCCCTGTCCATTATTCCACGCAGCGTGTGCTCCAACAGGTGGACAAGAGGTACAGTGTCACTGATGCATGCACTGTCACTGCTCACCATCCTCGTGGCCTCCTCAAATGGTGCCAGGACAGTGCATGCATCCCTGATCATGCCCCACTGGCGTGGAGAAAAAAAACCAAGCTCCCCTGACCCTGTCCTGGTGCCGTAGTCACACAGGTACTCATTGATGGCCCTCTGCTGCGTGTGCAGCCGCTGCAGCATGGCCAACGTTGAGTTCCACCTGGTGGGCATGTCACATATAAGGCGGTTCTTGGGCAGGTTCAACTCCTTTTGCAGCTCAGCCAGGCGAGCACTGGCATTATAAGATCTGCGGAAATGCACACAGACTTTCCTGGCCTGCCTCAGGACATCCTGTAAGCCCGGGTACCTGCCCAAGAACCGCTGCACCACCAGGTTAAGGACGTGAGCCACACAGGGCACATGGGTCAGTTGTCCCTGTCGGAGGGCGGAGAGGAGGTTGGTGCCATTGTCGCAAACCACCATTCCTGGCTTAAGCTGGCGTGGCGTCAACCACCTCTCGGCCTGGCCCTGCAGAGCAGACAGGACCTCTGCCCCAGTGTGGCTTCTGTCCCCCAAACACACCAGCGCAAGCACGGCATGGCATCTTTTTGCCTGCGTACTTGCGTAGCCCCGTGAACGGCTACGGAGCACCGCTGGTTCATAGGACAAACCACAGGAAGAGGCCATGGAGGAAGAAGAAGAGGAGGGGGTGGAGGAGAGAGGTGTGTCACAACCAGTAGTAGCATTTTGGAGGCGTGGCGGTGGAACAACCTCCAACACTACTGCACCTTGTCCTGCATCCTTCCCAGCTGCCAAAAGAGTGACCCAATGGGCCGTGAAAGAAAGGTAACGTCCCTGTCCATGCCTGCTGGACCATGAGTCAGCGGTAATATGCACCTTACCGCTGACCGCCCTGTCCAGCGAGGCCAAGACATTGCCTTCCACATGCCGGTAGAGAGCCGGAATAGCCTTCCGTGAGAAAAAGTGCCGTTTGGGAACCTGCCACTGAGGAACCGCACATTGCACAAACTCACGGAAGGGGGCCGAGTCTACCAACTGAAAAGGCAGCAGTTGAAGCGCTAGCAATTTAGCCAAGCTAGCATTCAACCGCTGGGCATGTGGATGGCTGGGAGTGAACTTCTTTCGACGGTCCAGCAGCTGGGGCAGGGAAATTTGCCTGCTAGAATCGGACGTCGGTGTACTGCTAGCAGAGTGGCCGCAAGTACTTGGCTGTGACACACCTAATTCTACACCTTCATTCCTCTCAGTGCATGTTTCAGAGAGGACTGAAGTTATAGTGGGGTTGGAGATCCCAGCTGATGCGGTGCAAGGAGAGGTCCGCTTTGTTCTTTGGTGTGGGTCTTTGAGGTAGGCTTGCCAACGAGCTGCATGGCAGGTCAACATATGTCTGGTCAGGCATGTGGTACCCAAGCGGCTGATGTTTTGGCCACGCGATATACGCTTGAGACATATGTTGCAAACAGCAGCTGTGCGATCTGATGCACTAGCCTCAAAAAAGGCCCACACCAAGGAACTTTTTGAATGACGGGCAGAGGCAGCGCCCTGCACGGGCGGAGCTCTGCGGTGTGATTCCGTCGGTGTACTGCCCTTACGCTGGCCACCAAAGGGCATCCTGCCTCGTTGGAGATGTGCCTCCTCCTCATCCTCCTCCTCCTCCTCTCTCCTATTAGGCACCCACGTGGAGTCAGTGACCTCATCATCCCCTCCCTCCTCATCACTGGAGCCAATCTGGCAGTATGCTGCAGCTGCTGGAACATGACTGCCAGATTGGTGTCCTTCTTGAGCATCCCCTCTGTCTGCTCTCACGCTACTGCCTTCCTGTAGCTGGGTTTCATCATCAGACCCTTCGAAACGCTGGGCATCCTCCTGGAGCATGTACCCAACACTGTGCTCAAACAGTTCGGGGGACTCCTCAGGAGGAGGACATGGTGGGTCTAGGGAAGGAGTGACTGATGATGAGTCTGACATTGATACCAGGGAAGAGGACGCTTTGGCAGCTGCTTTGCCAGTACCCTGAGCCTGGGTGAGAGAGGATGAGGAGGAGGAGGAGGGCTTGGTCATCCACTCTACCAAGTCTTCGGCATGATGTGGCTCAACATGTCCAGCTGCCGAAAACAAGGACAAGCGTGTCCCATGGCCATGTGCTGATGACAATGCACCGCGTCCACGACCAGCACTGTTGCCCCCAGACACAGAGCCTGCTTGCCCTCTTTTATTGCCTCCTGACTGTCTGCCTCTCCTTGTTTGCCTTCCAGACATTCTAATAGATGACCTGCAGGGAGATGGGAAAAAAGCAATAAGGGCTACCTTCAGGTGTCCTTCTCTGTCCCTTTACTTAAGGATTTCTAAATATGGTTGAGGATTATTGCTTTTGCACAGAATAGCACAACGACAATTTCCCTGACTGTCCAAAAAACAAGGATTTCAAAGATGGTTGATGAGGAATGCTTTGGCACACTATAGCACAAGGAGAAATCCCCTCACTTTCCTTCTTTGTCCCTAGAAACAAGGACTGGCACAGTGAAAGAAACTGACACTCTCCCTACCTACAGTTTTCTGTCCCTAGAAAAAATGTTTTTTTAAAGCACACTATAGCACAAGGAGAAATCCCCTCACTTTCCTTCTTTGTCCCTAGAAACAAGGACTGGCACAGTGAAAGAAACTGACACTCTCCCTACCTACAGTTTTCTGTCCCTAGAAAAAATGTTTTTTTAAAGCACACTATAGCACAAGGAGAAATCCCCTCACTTTCCTTCTTTGTCCCTAGAAACAAGGACTGGCACAGTGAAAGAAACTGACACTCTCCCTACCTACAGTTTTCTGTCCCTAGAAAAAATGTTTTTTTAAAGCACACTATAGCACAAGGAGAAATCCCCTCACTTTCCTTCTTTGTCCCTAGAAACAAGGACTGGCACAGTGAAAGAAACTGACACTCTCCCTACCTACAGTTTTCTGTCCCTAGAAAAAATGTTTTTTTAAAGCACACTATAGCACAAGGAGAAATCCCCTCACTTTCCTTCTTTGTCCCTAGAAACAAGGACTGGCACAGTGAAAGAAACTGACACTCTCCCTACCTACAGTTTTCTGTCCCTAGAAAAAATGTTTTTTTAAAGCACACTATAGCACAAGGAGAAATCCCCTCACTTTCCTTCTTTGTCCCTAGAAACAAGGACTGGCACAGTGAAAGAAACTGACACTCTCCCTACCTACAGTTTTCTGTCCCTAGAAAAAATGTTTTTTTTAAAGCGCACTATAGCACAAGGAGAAATCCCCTCACTTTCCTTCTTTGTCCCTAGAAACAAGGACTGGCACAGTGAAAGAAACTGACACTCTCCCTACCTACAGTTTTCTGTCCCTAGAAAAAATGTTTTTTTAAAGCACACTATAGCACAAGGAGAAATCCCCTCACTTTCCTTCTTTGTCCCTAGAAACAAGGACTGGCACAGTGAAAGAAACTGACACTCTCCCTACCTACACTGAGTCTTCTCAAAACTTTCTCCAGCCTCTCTTCGTGTTCTTCCAAGGTCCTCCCGAAGACAATGACATCGTCCAAGTACACAAGGACCTCGATAAGGTTCATGTCTCCTACAGTCTTTTCCATGAGACGTTGGAAGGTGGCTGGGGCTCCGGACAGTCCCTGAGGCATTCGGTCGAATTCAAAGAACCCCACTGGGGTTATGAAGGCTGTCTTCTCCTTGTCTTCCAGATGCATAGGGATCTGACAGTATCCACTCTTGAGGTCCATCACGCTGAACCACTTGGCTCCAGACAAGCTCTGTAGGGCATCCTCTATCCTCGGAGTGGTGTACTGGTCCGGGATGGTTCTCCTGTTGAGGGTCCTGTAGTCTATACACAACCTCAACGATCCATTTTTTTTTCTGACTACTACTATCGGAGAGGCATAGGGACTTCTAGACTCCCGGATCACACCGGTCCTCTTGAGTTCTCCAAGTTGTTCCCTCGGATCTTCCAGGTCTGCTAATGGGACTCGCCTGACTCTCTCCCTGAAGGGCTTGTCTTCCTGGAGGCAAATTCGATGGGTGGCACTCCTAGCACACCCCACATCGAACTCATCTTGAGAGAAGATCTTCTTCCACCTGGTCAACTGGGCCTTGGCTCTCTCTTTCCAATCCCTGGGCAGGTTTGGGTTCTCCACGGAGAGTTTCTCCCAAACATTCCCTCCTTCACCCGTCTTTTCCGCATCCGACAGAGCAACTGGGGTAGCAGGGCTCACCTGGCCCAGCAACATCCTGGCTGGGATCTCCATGGGGCCATCCGTAGTATTCCTGACACTCACAGGGACCTTATAGTGGGCCTTCTTCAGAGCCCTCAGTGGGACCACTTCTGGGATTACTTCCAAACCCGAGTGTTCTTCTCTGGGGTCTGGCTCCAACATGACAAAGGGTCCAGGTTGCTCCCAGGTAAGCTTCACAGAGGCTCTGAGACAGGTTACTTCGCCGGGCTGCAACACCACTCCCTTCTTTCCAAGTTTCCAGACCTTCCCCACTCCCTCTTCTGGGGCCTTCTGCTCCAAGACCAACCGCTGGTAGGCTGTCTTTAAGATGGGGTGAATCTTGGTGGCAGCCAGGTCTTTCCTGCTTGCAAGAGGGGTCAGAAGTCTACGGACCAGGTCCGTGTTCATTCCTATTATTAAGGAACTCTTGTTGGCTCCAGGCGGCCGAGGGCACACAACTGCCAGAGTATCAAACACTTCAGCCTTCCCGGCCACAGATGGGTCAAAGGTCAGTTTTATGGGCAGGTAGCCATCATAAGGGAAGCTCTGGGTCCCGATTCCCCAGATTTCTAGTTCTTCTATCTTCTTGATGGGTAGGTGACCTAAGTGTTTGTCATAAAAGTCCCGATACAACAGGGTCACCTGTGCCCCTGTATCCAATATGGCTTTTGTGTAAACTCCCTCCACTTGAATGGGCACTATGGGGGATGGGCCCACCAGCTTCTCTGGATATCGCCTCAAAGGGGTCTCTTTTCTTGGATCTTTGCGGTTCCCTTTTGGACTTCCTTTTTTCCACTTCTCCTTGGACTTAAGCCTCTTCTGGGCCTGGTATGCATTGATCTCCCTCCTGTTAACGGGTGTAACTACCTGCTGAGGGACATTACACTCTTTCCTTGGGGTACGTTCCCACTGAGGAACCTTGTTTCTTCTGAGGGGTCTTGTCCTCTCTTTTCTTGGGCTTCTCATTCAGTTTGGAGCTCACTGAAGATGATGGGCACCCGGTTGACTCCTTCATCGGGGCCCTCTGGCTTGCGGTTGTCTGCTTTCTTTTTCTTGGGACTGGAACATACGGCTGCAATATGGCCAATCCCTCCACAGTTAAAACAGATCACATCCCCCCAGTCTTGTAGGGGAATGGGCACTGAAGCATCTGGGAACAACTCCTTCTTCAGTCCCTCTCTCTCAGGAACCCTTGAATCTTTTGTAATCAGGGAGGTCAGCATCTCTAACACCTGAGACATCTGCGATTTTAAAGCGTCTACTTCTGGGTCTCTTTCTTTTGTCATCACCGAGTTGACTATCACTGGTGCAGCAGAAGTATGTGCCTTGATCACTTGTTGATCCATCTGTAGTGACTCCTCGTCCCTAATAATTTTTATCAGATCAGAGTAAGTCAGTGACATCCCCCCTCCAGAGGTTTTCAGGTGAAGCCAGACTGGATCCGAGCGTAATGCTCCCTTTAACACTTGCTTCATTCTTGCCGCATCTGTGTCTTGGGGCAACATCCCTTTCTTCAACACGATCTTACAAAGCATCTTGTTGAGTCTTCTTACATACTCTGAAAGCTTCTCATTCGGCTGTTGGAAAGTATGTTCGAATTGGTACACTAATTCTATCACCTTCTCCAGCTGACCGAACTCCTCTTTTAACATGGCTAAACAGTCCTGAGCTGTGCAGTCAGCATTGCCAAACCGGAAGCTTTTCACCGCTTCTGCTGCAGCGCCTTTCAAACTTTTTATCACGTGCTGTCTCTTCTGCGCTTCAGGCACCTCCCATGCCTCTACTGCTAGTAGTGCCTGCTCAACCCAGGTATCAAAATCTTCTTCCCCTACAGGGACAGGAAGCTTCCCTGAGAAGGTCTTTAGTCTGTGGTAGCTAGCCTCTACATGTACCGTACTTGCCCTCTGGCACTTTGCTAGCAGATCCCCTAAGGCGTTTATTAATTCTGGTCCTATGGTAGTGACCGGTGCCGCCGGGGGCGTCACCCTTTCTTTTCTCTCGGGTGAGACACGGGGTGTCCCTTGTGGTGATCCCGTTGGGGATGGTTCCGTCTTGACGGTTATTGCGTGCGCCAACTTATAAGTTCTATTGTCTGGGGTGCGCACACATCTGCGCTTAAAGGTTTCCAGCATTCTGTCCCACCATTCTATCAGCGCATACTGATATGAGATGTTTGGGTCTGACTTCATGTCCATCACCCATGGTGTACAATCTGGGGACATTGACACCACCAGTTTCTCTACCGTCTCTGTTGACCATTCCTCCCCTGGGAGGCTGATGACCACCGACTGATCTGGTTCTGTCTTAGCTGCTTCGCACCACGCTTTAACTTCTAACGGGTCCATGCCGGTACTTTTGGCGTGTTCACCTGCTGTATCAGGATCCCGGACTCGAGAGCCCCCACGTGTAGCGCTACCCCCAGTTAAGAGAGCCGCTGGTTTGATTTTCGGGCCCTGAGTACAGCTCCACCAACCCCCGGAAATCTTGTATAGTCCCCTGTGGCACAGTTAGTCTAGGGATGTTTTCTATCGTAATCTACACCTGGTAACATACACACTTTAACTTCTGATTAAGTGTAAGCACTATGAGTAATGACAACACAGTGATAGCAAATGGCAAGGTATAACAGCTTTACTTTAGGTTAAAAGGGAATGGATTAAAACATAACAAATAACTGGCTTACAGAGCCCTGCAGCAATAGATGTAATATATGTATGGCAATAGCACAGCGCGGTAATCCACCACGTGCAGCTATTGCTATCTATGCGCCCTATGGCGCACTAAACAATATTCTATCAGGCCTGACATGGAATCAAACCCAGTCTTGTGAATAAAGATTTCTTCGCATGCAAACTTGAAATGGTGGTGCACGTTCAGGAACAGTATTGTAATCCACAAAGTAGGCAGTCATAAGGAACACTATGCTGGAGACCCTTTAACTCTGTCCTGCAACCGGTCTCCAGCGGAAACAGCAAATAAATGAACGGTGGGCCAAGGCAGTCTATAGGCCTAAACACAATACAACCGATTGGATTGAGCAGGTGCTCGCTCACCACTCTGGACGCGATCCCAGTCCAGGACTTCCACCTGCTGTGTCTCCACACACAGCGTCCACAACGATCGGGTCCCCGATCCAACTGCTGTCCGCAGCAAACTCTGTCAGGTGCCACCCAGGCTCCGCAGCGGGATGTAAGGCTCTTTGGAAGTTACGCAAGGCCCCAGGCTTCAGGCCTTGTACTGCAGCAGATCCGCACAGGAAGAAGCTGTTGCTAGCAGCGAGGTGTTCAAAGAGGCCGAGCTCCGCCTCGCCTCCTTCTTAAATAGCCCCTCCCATGAGTCTCTGCGGTGGCAACACTGCACCCTGGGTGCCAAACAGGACTCTGGGAGATGTAGTTCCAAGAGTCTTAAAGGAGACCCCGCTACACTTGGTATAGTAAAGTGGACAGTATAGTGGTCAGTGTAGTGGAAAGTGTAGTGTAGTGGACAGTATAGTGGACAGTGTAGTAAGGGCCGCTGATAAAAAACATGGGGCCCCGTACAGCCTACTTGACGGGGTCCCCTTCAGCCCCACTCCTGGCCCCGCCCCTATACAGAGACGCTTAATTATTGGGCATAGCTTAAAGGGGTGTGGTTAGAGTCTAAGATGACTGTGTGTAGGATGCATATGATGCTGTGCTGCGTTCAAAACTGCACTGTCCAATTACTCACAGTCAAACAGTTCTACATGAAAAAGAAGATGCTATTTATGTCAGCTAAGCCCAATTTAAAAAAATAAATACAATTCTAAACTTTTAATGAGAAGTAATATTATGTCTAAGGGATGGTTCACACCATGTCAGCATCTGAATTGCGAAGGAATGTGCTGTGGATTCCTGTACTATTCAACCTGCATGCAAAACACACTGCATTTGCGATCTGTAGCAGGTGTCAATAAAAAGTTAATGACACCTCAAATGCAGGTCGCAAACGTAGTGCGTTTGCCCTGCACCTGCCAGCCCTGGATCACCATGTGATTTGGTTGTAGTGCATGTTAAAAAGTAGTGCATACGGAGGCGCATGCGCGGCAGCCCCATGGACGGTCGCAAGTCCTGAGAGCTCCGCTCCACTCCGGCCTGATCTGCCCATCATACCGCCTTACAGAGGAGGATTTTATAGCCTTGCCGCTCTACCTGTAGCTGGGGACTCGGGCAACCCGCCCGCTGGTTCGGGATCACGGCGAGACGCAATCTGAGCCGACAGCTCGTTCCGGATCTCTCGACTGAGGCCTCCGCCATGATGGCGGCTGCTCATCCACCGCACGGCCTACAGCAAGACCCAGCTGAATCTATCGCGGATCAGTCTCCATCTCGCCCTCACAGCGCTGAACAGATTCTTCCCGCAGTGAGTAACCTCCAGATTCCCCTCCTATCCCCCACATCCACAGAGTCGCTGCTGGGGCGAATGCATGGGGGTTCTCCCCTCACCCCTATGGAGGATTTCATTAATTCTCCTATCCATCATAGACCGCCCTTGGGTTCTCTTCCCTCTGCCCCCATAGACTTTGCCTCCCTCATGGACACTTTCTCCACAATGCTATCTAAAGGCCTAGCCCAGAATGCCTCTCACATTACTTCCACTATACAAGCTGACTTGCAGCACCTGGGGGCCAGAATAGAGGCTATTGAGGCCAAAACTGACCAGACGGTTGCAATGGCTTTACAGAATACTGACAGGATTTCTGAGCTCCATGAACAACTGGATATTGCTTACTACAAGCTGGATGACCTTGAAAACAGGAACAGGAGATATAACTTTAGACTCAGAGGCCTCCCTGAATCCTTTAAGGACACGGATACTGTTGTGCGTGCTTTTATCTCCTCCTTAATCCCTGATCTTCCAGACCACCGTCTAGAGTTGGACCGCGCTCACAGAGCTCTCCAGCCTCCACGCCAGGATGGTCTTCCCAGGGATATCGTGGTCAAACCCCATTATTTTAAAGTGAAAGAGGAGGTCATGCGCAGGGCCCGGGAGGCGGAAAACCTCTCTTTCCAGGGACATCCAATTCAAATTTTCTCTGATCTCTCCCCGTACACGATCCAGATGAGAAGAGCCTTGAAGCCTCTCCTGCTAGTCCTTACTCAGAATTCAATCACGTATCGCTGGGCCTTCCCGTTTCGCCTGACCTTCACATTTTCCAACAAGTCATACAGCTTCGCAAATTTCGCTGACGGGGAACGCCTCTTGCTACAACTGGGGTTAATCTCCCATTCTCCGGGACCCTCCCTGGATCCCAAGACACCTGTCTCCACGAAGAGGCCCCCGCCCGCAAGCCCCACCAAACCGTTATGGCAAAGGAAACAAGCGAAGAGACCCAAGGGCGGTCATCCACCATGAGAGGACCTATTCTTCCCTTTCGTTTGCTCTCCCTCCCCCTAATTATAGTGGGGCTTTTGCAGTGCCTAGATCTTGATCTCAGGAGCTCCGTGCTTCTCATCGGCTTCCATCTAGCGTCAGATGTACCCCCCCCCTTTTTTTTTTTTTTTGAGGGTACATCTGAACTTAGTTACATTTGAATCCTTCCTCTGTTTGGCTATTTATGTTTGCTTATTTGTTTTATACTTATATATGGTGTGCGGTTAGGTTGGAGTGGTGTGCACTGCACCTCCACCTGTCTCGGAGTGGCGCTTTCCCTCCACTCGGAGACTCCTAAATACCCCCTTTGGTTGGGGACTTCTTTATTTGGTCATTTTCTACTTTTACTAGGGAAAACCTGCTGGGGAACGATGGCGGCTTCCTTCCCCTGTAGGGATTCTTTATTCCTATATTGGCTGCCTTTTTTTTTTTTTTTTCCTTATTTTTGGTCTGTTGCTCCAAGATTTGTGCTTCAGTCTAACTTTTATACCTTTCTCTTTCAGGATCAGTCTTCTCTTTCTTTTCTTCTCTCTCTCCTCTTCCCCCCTTTTTTTTCTGGGTCACCCCGGGGATCGTTTTATCACCTCAGATACCGTTTCAATCTCTGAAGCCGACTATGGCAGGAATTCTGCAGTACTCCCGGGAGGTGGTGGTAAGATATTTACTTTTGATGCGTTTTTCCCCTCTTCTGGTCCGTGATGTCTGACACCAAAGCGCCCCCTGTCCTCTGTGTTGCTACGCACAATGTTCAGGGCCTGAACTCCCCGATTAAACGGAGGAAACTCTTCAAATGTTACCAGTCACAGAAAATAGATGTCTTATTATTACAGGAAACACATTTTCCATCCTCTTACAACCCTTCCTTTCTCCATGGGCAATTCCCCCAGTTTTTCCTCTCCAACGCCCCCAATAAAACTAAAGGGGTGGCCATTTGTCTCTCCAAGTCGCTGAATTTCTCACCGTCTGCCATTGTTAGAGATGAGGAGGGTAGATTCCTTCTAGTAAAGGGTTCCATAGACGGGACACAATACTCCTTTCTTTCTTACTACGCCCCTAACACAGGCCAAGCCTCGTTCTTTGCCTCCATGATGTCCACTCTGGGTCCATTATTTGAAGGTAAGGTTATACTGGGAGGGGATACTAATCTCCCTTTTGATCATTCCCTGGACAGGTCGGGGAAGGGCATCCCACGCTCAAGGAAGCCTCCGAAACATAGTACTAAAATAGCAATGACGCTCCACTCGTTGGGCCTGGTGGACATCTGGAGGGAAATGAACCCCAAATCTAAAGATTACACTCATTTCTCGGCCCCCCACCAAGTCTATACTAGAATTGACCACATCTTCGTCCAATCCAACTCCATACCCTCAGTTTCACAGGCACTTATTAGGGACACTGCGATTTCGGACCATTCTATGGTCCTTTTATATATGCGACGATCCCACAATCCCTGCAGGCAATTTACGTGGCGTCTTAACGAAGGTCTCCTAAGTGACCCGGTCCAATGTACAATTCTCTCAAGGGACATTCAAGAATATTTTGTATTGAACAAAACTGACACAATTTCCCCAGTATCTCTCTGGGCTGCGCACAAGGCGGTTATCAGGGGGAGGATTATTCAGATTTCCTCCCAGCTTAAGAAAGAACGTAAGGCAGACATAGATAAGCTCACCACGAAATTCCAATTTTTGAGCAAAAAACACAAGCGCAATCCGACCTTGGATTCTTTGAACTCCCTTGAAATAGCTAGAACGTCTCTGAACTTGGCTCTTACCACTGAGGCCGAGAAGCATTTACGATGGTTAGGAGCGCGCTTTTACTCTCAAAAAGACAAAATCGGAGCCAAGCTCGCGGCTAAGCTCTCTTCTAAGCCTCGGTCCTTCGCGTTTCCCAAGATCAGAGACTCTGCGGGGGATCTGACACAAAATCCCCTGCGCATTATGAAAACGTTTCACAAATTCTACGCTTCCCTTTATAAACATGATCAGGCGGCCCCTCCGACTTGCATAGACGACTTCCTAAATGCCACCCCACTCCCGAAATTATCTGCAGACCATGCTGGTCTCCTGGACGAGCCGATCTCGGTTCCGGAGGTACTGGAGGTTATCAAACGGCTTAAGCCTAATTCTGCCCCTGGCCCAGATGGCTTTTCAGTGGGATATTATAAGAAATTTGCGACGACCCTCGCCCCACACATGGTCTCCTTCTTTAACTCTATCCGCTCTGGTTCTCCCCTCGACAAAGCCCTAAATTTAGCTTTTATTTCGGTCATTTCTAAACCTGGGAAGGATGGGTCCCTAGTTTCTAACTATCGTCCGATATCACTCATTAATAATGACCTCAAAATTCTAACAAAGGTTTTAGCCAACAGACTCTCCTCATTTATTGCAGTCTATGTACACAAGGATCAAGTGGGATTTATCCCGGGGAGACAGGGCCCAGACCAGATAAGGAGGGCGGTTGATGTCATCTCCCTCCTTAAATCCCGTTGGGATGGGGGTCCTTCCCAGGAAGGTTATCTTTTGTCAATTGACCTCCAAAAGGCCTTTGACACGATTTCGTGGCCCTATCTATTTAAAGTCCTAGAGAGATGGGGCTTTGGCCCTCGCTTTCTAGGGACGCTACGTGCTTTATACTCTAATCCCAGCGCGCAGGTCCGATTACAGGGATGCTACTCGGACATCTTTACAATAGAAAGAGGCACTAGACAGGGTTGCCCACTCTCTCCCCTTCTCTTTGCTATCGCGATTGAGACCCTGGCCATAGCCATCAGAGCTCACACCGATATCAAAGGAGTCCTCTGCGGCCAGCAGGAACATAGATGCGCCTTGTTCGCTGACGATTTGCTTCTATTTGTCACTTCCCCATTGATTTCGACGCCCAACATATTCTCCCTACTTGATAAATTTGGCACAGTTTCTGGCCTAAAGGTGAATACTTCAAAATCCTTAGCATTAAATATCACAGTTCCCCCCAACATCTTAGGCTCCTTACAAAGTCACTTCCCATTTACTTGGTGTCCCTCAACATTACCATACCTGGGGATTAACCTTACTTCAAGTATCGATTCGCTCTACTCTACTAACTATCCGGGAATGTTTAATAAACTGGCGGCAGACCTAGGGATCTGGTCTAAACTTGGTTTATCCTGGTTAGGTCGCATATATGCGATCAAGATGACCTTTCTCCCTCGCCTCCTCTACCTCTTCAGATCTCTCCCTATCCCTGTTAGGAAATTGCAGGTCAAAACCCTTCAGTCTAAAATCCTGAAATTTATCTGGGGCCCGAAAGGATGTAGGGGCTCAAAACACCTCCTGTATAGACTGAAAACCCAGGGGGGCTTAGCACTTCCGAATATATGGTGGTACTACCAGGCAGCTCAATTAGCTCAGATTTCCATAGTATATTCTCGGGGACCCAAACCTGATTGGGTCTACATGGAGAGACAGGCAATTCCTCTTCACACCATCGACTTCCTGATATGGTCCCCCCCTAAATCTAGACCCCCTATTATGGCTCCCACCCTTTCTCACTCGCTAGCCCTGTGTGATCAATTACACAAAAACCCCTCACTGGTCTCGGCTCTCCGCCCTTTAACACATGTTTTTCACAATCCAAACTTCCCTCCAGGTATGAATATCCTAGCATTTAGCTGGTGGCTCAATAAAGGATTATTCAGAATTGGAAATTTTTTCAACTCATCAGGCCCCATCTCTATTGCTTACTGCACTAGCAAATTTGAGATGCCCCAATCGGAAAGGTTCAGGTATTCCCAACTATTACATTTCCTCCATTCCATTTGGCCCAATAAACCCGACCCCCCGGTAGTCTCACGATATGAGTCTTGGTGTGCTGACGTCACGGATCAGAGGGGCGGGATATCGGTCATATACTCCTCCCTGGCCATGACACATTCTAAACCTCCCTATGCCCTCTCCTGGGAAAACGACCTGGGTATATCTTGGGACCGGGAAAAATGGTCCTCCTGCTTTCAACGCTCCTTTAAAGGCATTCTTAACGTTTCTCTGATTGAAGCGAGTCTTAAAATAATAATCCGCTGGTACAGGGTTCCAGCTGTCCTGGCCAAGATTTATCCTGATGCGTCTCCGCTGTGTTTTCGTGGCTGTAGTCACGTAGGCTCCTTACTCCACATATGGTGGTCTTGCCCACGCATAAGGGGCCTCTGGAACAAGGTTTTTTCTCTGATTCGCAAGTTACTATCTGTTCAGGTGCCCCAGTCTCCAGAGGTAGCTCTACTTAATCTTAAAGTGGACAAGGTGGATAAATTTTCTCAGGCCCTGATTTTTTTTATCTTCCTGGGCACCAAAATCACCATAGCGGCTCATTGGAAAAAGGCCTCGGTCCCTTTCGCTGCGGTAAAACGCAAAATCTCTTGGATAATGGCACAAGAGAAAATTGTCGGTATCATCCAGGATAAATCGCGCACATTTGAAAACATTTGGGAACCCTGGGCCACATCCCAGAACATACCCCTTTTCCCGGGACTATAAGCCCACTTCACATGTTCCCCGCCGGTGACCTCACTCTTCTCCCCGCTCCTCTTCTCTGTTCCTCTCCCTTCTCTTTCCTTCTTTCCTCCTCTCTCCTATCTTCCTTTTCACCTCTATCTCCTCCTGGACGCTGCAATCTTATGCAAATATTGACTGTTCCTGGATCTATCCTTGGTCCGTTTCTTTTGTTGGTTAGCCTTTAGGGCTACAATATAGAGCAAGCTTCTGCACAATATGAGCGTTTTTTTCCTTTTTTTTTTTTTTTCTGGTCACCGCTTTTATGCGCTGATGGAGCCGGGGACCCCGTACTTTCTAGGCCCCGGAGGTCTGTGCCTCTTTCACTGTTAAATCTACACTGTTTGTTATAAGTCAGTCTTCCGTTATGGTTTTGCAAGTTTTTTGACCACTAAACCTGGTTTTCTTAAATGATAATTGTCTTATAAAAATATAGGGCTGATGTCAGGGGGGGGGGGGTGGGGGGTATCCCCTGTCGCAACCGGATCTTTAACGGGGCGGCGGGGGGTGCCCCTGTTCACCCTCTCCTTCACATATAATGGAGAGTGGGTGGGGGGTACTCCTGGTAGTGCCCTTGACCCGCTCCTTATAAAGTTTTGGTTGCCCTAAGCCGTAGTCCAAGAGACTGTTGTCTGCAACCTGGTCTTATTTTTTACCCCTCCTGGGGGGATTTTTATTTCTCTTTTTCCCATTTTTTTTTTTTTTTTTTTTTTTTTTAAGGCCCCCCTATGGCTCCATTGGTTTAAGCATTAGTTTCGGTTGTTGCACCAGGCTGTTTTGATTCTTGAGAATGCTCTGTTAAGTGCCTAATAACCTGCTGTGATTTACACAACCAGGCTTCAATTATCCTGCTGTCATATGTATGTCCCGTCTGTATACGTATGCGTTTCTCAACAGTGTTTTTTATATACTGTAACATGTTTTCTTATGTCAAAACTAATAAAAAGTATTGAAAGTAAAAAAGTAGTGCATACACTCCTTTGGTGCATTGCAATTTAAGCCCATTCAAAATGAATGAGCTTGAAATTGCACTGCCCAGACCCACATGTGAATTGCACAGGAACGCACAGTGTGTTCCTGTGTGATTCAGCTCCAGGCATGGTGTGAACCAGACTGATCTAAAAATTTAGATAGAAGTAATAAAAAGTGGGGTTTGCTGACATTGATGACATATCCTTTTTCATGTAGCACTGTGAGAAATTGGGTAGTGCAGTTTAAAATTAGGGATGAGCCGAACACCCCCCTGTTCGGTTCGCACCAGAACCTGCGAACAGCCAGAATGTTCGCGTGAACTTTAGAACCCTATTAAATACAATGGACTCGACCATTCGAAATCAAAAGCGCCAATTATAAAGGCTAATATGCAAGTTATTGTCCTAAAAAGTGTTTGGGGACCTGGGTCCTGCCCCAGGGGACATGTATCAATGCAAAAAAATGTTTTAAAAACTGCCTTTTTTCGGGAGCTGTGATTTTAATAATGCTTAAAGTGAAACAATAAAAGTGAAATATTCCTTAAAATTTCGTACCTGGGGTGTGTGTATAGTATGCATGTAAAGTCGCGCTTGTTTCCCGTGCTTAGAACTGTCCCTGCACAAAGTGTCATTTTGAAGGAAAAAAAGTCATTTAAAACTCACTCACGGCTATAATGAATTGTCGGCTCCCGGCAATACATAGAAAAGTCATTGATAAAAAAATTAATTAAAAAAAGCGTGGGGGTCCCCCCAAATTCAATTACCAGGCCCTTCAGGTCTGGTATGGATATTAAGAGGAACCCTGCTGCAAATTAAAAAAAAAAATGCTTTGGGTTCCCCCAAATATCCATACCAGGTCTGGTATGGATTTTAAGGGGAACTCCACGCCAAATTAAAAAAAATGGGGTGGAGTTCCCCCAAAAATCGATACCAGACCCTTTATCCGAGCACGCAACCTGGCAGGCTGCAGGAAAAGAGGAGGGGACGAGAGAGCGCCCCCCCTCCTGAACCGTACCAGGCCACATGCCCTCAACATGGGGAGGATGTCCCCATGTTGATGGGGACAAGGGCCTCATCCCCACAACCCTTGCCCGGTGGTTGTGGGGGTCTGCGGGCGGGGGGCTTATCGGAATCTGGAAGACCCCTTTAACAAAGGGGACCCCCAGATCCCGGCCCCCCATGTGAATTGGTAAGGGGTACATTGTACCCCTACCATTTCACGAAGAAAGTGTAACAAAAAACAAAAAAACACACAGACACCTTGGAAAAGTCCTTTATTAAAAAAAAACAAAAAAACATTCCAGCGATGAAATCCAGTGTACCGCAGATCACCCCCCAGATCACCCCCCAGCCCCCAGTCACAGTGTCACTGATTGCAGTGACCATTTATTTACTGATCACTGCAATCAATGACATTTGTGACTGTAAAAGTGTCAGGTTTAGGTCCAGTGTAGCCCCCTAACCCCCCTAACAAAGATTTAACCCATTGATCGCCCCCCAGGTAACCCTTTCACCGCTGTCACTAAGCGATCGTTTTTCTGATCGCTGTCTTAGTGTCGGTGATGCCAATAGGTAGCCAGTTATTTTTTTTAGGTTCGCCGCAGGTTTTTATAGCGTCAGGTACCCCCATATATTACCTAATAAAGGTTTAACCCATTGATCGCCCCCCAGCTAACCCTTTCACCCCCTTTTGCCAGTGTCACCAAGCAATCGTTTTTCTGATCACTGTCTTAGTGTCGGTGATGCCGATAGGTAGCCAGTTATTTTTTTTAGGTTCGCCGCAGGTTTTTATAGCATCAGGTACCCCCATATATTATCTAATAAAGGTTTTAACCCCCTAATTGCACCTAGTTAACCCTTTCACCAGTGATCACCGTATAAGTGTTACTGGTGACACTGGTTAGCCAGTTAGTTATTTTGTTATTTAGGTTCCCCGTCAGGTTTTTATATAGCGTCAGGTACCCCCATATATTACCTAATAAAGGTTTAACCCCCTGATTGCCCCTAGTTAACCCTTTCACCAGTGATCACCATATAAGTGCTACGGGTGATGCTGGTTAGTTAGTTTGCTTTTTATAGTGTCAGGGCACCCGCCGTATATAACCCAATAAAGGTTTAACCCCCTGATCGCCCGGCAGGTAATATCAATTAGGTTTTAGTGTCAGAGAGGGTCTGCGTCGCCCCAGGCAGCGTCAGGTTAGTGCCAGGAACGCTAACACCCACGCGTGAAGCATACACCCCCCTTAGTGGTATAGTATCTGAACAGATCAATATCTGATCTGATCAGATCTATACTAGCGTCCCCAGCAGTTTAGGGTTCCCAAAAACGCAGTGTTAGTGGGATCAGCCCAGATACCTGCTAGCACCTGCGTTTTTCCCCTCCGTCCAGCCCAGACCACCCAAGTGCAGTATCGATTGATCACTGTCACTTACAAAACACAACACACATAACTGCAGCGTTCGCAGAGACATTCCTGATCCCTGCGACTCCAGTGCTGTAGGAGGTGATTTCATCACCACAGTTAAAAAAAAAAGAGCATATATGCCGAAGCATGGGGGCAGCAGGGGTGGAGGAGCGATTTTGCCAGGACAGTTCAAAACCCCCCAAAATGACCCCATTTTGGAAAGAAGACACCCCAAGCTATATACTGAGAGGCATGTCGAGTCCATGGAATATTTTATATGTTGACACAAGTTGCGGAAAAAATTATTTTTTATTTTTTTTGCACAAAGTTGTCACTAAATTATATATTGTTCAAACATGCCATGGGCATGCCATGGGCATATGTGGAATTACACCCCAAAATACATTCTGTTGCTTCTCCTGAGTACGGGGATACCACATGTGTGAGACTTTTTGGGAGCCTAGCCGCGTACGGGACCCCAAAAACCAAGCACCGCCTTCAGGCTTTCTAAGGGTATAAATTTTTGATTTCACTCCTCACTGCCTATCACAGTTTCGGAGGCCATGGAATGCCCAGATGGCCCAAACCCCCCCCAAATGACCCAATTTTGGAAAGTAGACACCCCTAGCTATTTGCTGAGAGGTATTGTGAGTATTTTGCAGAACTTGCTTTTTGTCACAAAGTTTTGAAAAAAAAATAAAAAAATAAAAAAATATATTTTATTTCTTAATTTTCAAAAACAAATGAGAGCTGTAAAATACTCACCATGCCTCTCAGCAAATAGCTTGGGGGCTGAATACATTTTGGCCTAAATGTATGACTAAAATTTAGTTTATTCTATTTATCTTATAACAAAAAGTAGAAAATATAAATTTTTTTCAAAATTTTTAGTCTTTTTCCGTTTATATCACAAAAAAAAAAATCGCAGAGGCAATCAAATACCATTAAAAGAAAGCTCTATTTGTGGGAAGAAAAGGACGCAAATTTCGTTTGGGTACAACATTGCATGTTCGCACAATTTCCAGTTAAAGCAGCGCAGTGCCAAATTGTGAAATCACGTCTGGTCATTAAGCTGCGTAATGGTCCAGGGCTTAAGTGGTTAAAATCCATACCAGAACTAAAGGGCCTGGTATGGATATTTGGGGGAACCCCACAAATTTTTTTTTTTAGTTTGCGGCAGGGTTCCCCTTAATATCCATACCAGACCTGAAGGGCCTGGTAATTGAATTTGGGGGGACCCCCACGCTTTTTAAAATTTTTTATCAATGACTTTTCTATGTATTGCCGGCAGCCAACAATTTAATATAGCCGCGAGTGAGCTTTAAATTACTTATTTTCCTTCAGAAATGACACTTTGTGCAGGGACAGTTCTAAGCATGGGAAACAAGCGCGACTTTACATGCATACTATACACACAACCATAAGAACCTGGGAGCGATCATCCTCAAAGCCGGCCACATCCCTTCCTGTCCACTCAAACTACATGATCTCACAGTCAGGCTCCACCTCTCTGCCTCTGAGATGTTTAGCCCAAAGGGAGTGCTCATTGAGAGCGGCTGAACAGCTGCTGAGGGAGGAGCGGAGGAGAGGGACTTGAAGAAAGAAGTTTTTTTGTTTTTTTCTGCAATCTATTCAGATTGCTCGGGCCCGGTACAACAGGGCCAGTTGTACTGGCTTATCAGCGGCCCTGAGTGTAGTGGTCAGTGTAGTGGACAGTATAGTGGTCAGTGTAGTGTAGTGGTCAGTGTAGTGTAGTGGACAGTATAGTGGTCAGTGTAGTGTACAGTATGGTGGTTAGTATAGTTCTTAGTGTACTGGACAGCATAGTATAGTGGACAGTGTAGTGGTCAGTGTAGATCTCAGTGTAGTGGACAGTATAGTTTAGTGGTCAGTGTAGTGTATTGTGATGAACCCTCTGTCCTCAAACAGATCCAGGTCCACCGTCAATGCTTCCTCTATTCAGATCCAGCACCGTCCAAGATTTTTTTGCCCCCAGTCCACAGACACAACACCTCAGTGTAGGGTAAAACCACAAACTGCTTTATTCAAGCACATGTTAACAAATATCTCTCTTCAAATCACTTCCCTCCCACCCTTGGAAAACAAGGAGGGTTAAACTGTCCAATTACAATGGTGATACAGGTCAGGTGTGTTTAACTTCTCAGTACACAGTCTTATCAGCAGGGGAGTTGGAGGAATCCCCCCTCCCTTTTTCCTCACATCAAACACACTTGCACATCCCATAATAGTTACGGCAGCCACAATAGACAATAGAATAGTCACACCCCACCCCATCACAGCAAATAGTCCACAGCAGCCAACACACAATATATACAATGTATACAGCATTGAGTCTGACCAGCACAGATCAGACTGGGGTTCTCATTCACCCTGTGCCCCTATTAGAGACACAGGGTGATCTACACATAAGAGGCATCAGGGAAGCTGGACAAGCAGCCTCCAGAACCCTCCAGGGCAAGCTGAGCCGCACAAACCCCCAACCCAAAGTCAATCCTGTCACACATCTCCCCTTTTGGCAGGAGGCTAACGTAGGAGGAGACCCCAGATGGGTTGACTCCGAAGTTAGTCATTAGTTCCAGTCTCCCAATGCCGGTATCCACACAGTACCCCAAATAAATGGTCCCAAACATAGCATTACTCACACAGCCAACCTCTGCCCCTCTCAGAGAACATGCCCGCCGCTGGGGAGAGACATTGACTGGCCGTTCTCTCTGGAGTCCTTTCAGCCGCTGGAGAGAAGACAGGATGACTGGGCACACTCTGTCATGCTGTTGGGGATCTGGGCCGACTGCCCAGCATCCCTGGGGTATACAAGTGGGGACGGAAGTCCCATCCACCTTTACAGGAAATCCACTGTTTGTTAGTGAAGGGCAGAGGCCAGCAGTGCTCTGTCCCGTTGCCAGAAGTTCAGCTGGGCATAGGAGCTTCCCTACATCATCTGCTCCAGCTAACTGTTGGGGAAAGAGGCCGACTGCCCCAGCTCCCTGGAACTCTACAGTTGTTGCCGGTGCTGGGCAGAGGTTGGTAGCACTCTGCCCTGTTGCCAGCACTTCTGCTGGTTTTCTGTTAGTGGCGACCACATGCCCATCCACCGACACCAGATCAAGCTGCAGTTGTGAGGTGACGACTGCATTCTCTCCTTTAATCCTGATCTGCAGCTCGGGACAGACTGCCACCTCCTCACCCTGGGTCTCCAGAATTTCTTCAGGTGTAGGGCAGAGGTCTTGGACCATCTGTCCGGTTGCCAGCACTTCAGCTGGGTTGCTGTCATAATTTTGGGTCGCCGTCTGCAGCTAAAACTCCCTGTCTCTGTTATTGTCTCCCAGGTTCAAAAATCCTTGTTGGGGAGGGGGAATGGCAGCTTCCTCTCCCTGTATCTCTGCAATCCACTGGGGAAAAAGAAACACTACCTCCTCACCTCGGGCCTCCAAAACTGCCACAGGTGTGGAGCAGGTGTCTGCAGGACTCTATCCTGCTGCCAGCACTTCTGCTGGGGGTTTGTTAGGTGGTTCCTCCTCTACAGAAACGTCTATTACATCCCCAGTCTCTGGAATTGCTAAAAGTGTGGGACAGAGGTCTTGGACCCTCTGTTCGGTTGCCAGCGCTTCAGCTGGAGGAGTCTCTTGTAACTCCACAAATGCTTCTGGCAGAAAATCCCATGTCTCTGTCAGTATTGTGGGAGAATGGCCGACTACCTCTTCTCTCAGGGAGGCTGAAGCTGCTGTTGGGCAAGGGTTAGCAGAGCTCTGCACTGTTGTCAGCACTTCAGCTTTGGAGACCGCAATCTCCGGAGTTTCCACTGCTGACTCTCTGGCATGCTGCTGAACTCATTCTAGCAGTTTCCTGTTTGTCCTTTCCAGATGCTGTTCCTTCCTTAGCAAACAGTCTAGATCAGGTTTAAGCTCTGAGACCCCTGCAAAACCGAGCATAGCCTCTCTGTGTTCTCGCAGGTCCTCAAGGGTAGGTTCCCCTTCATCGCCAAACACAAAACAATCTGTAAGGCTCTCCCACAGCAATACAGGGCCACCAAAGTCATATCCCTCCGGAGAGCATTCTGTTGCTTCTCCTAAATATTCCTCCTCTGCGTGCCATTGCAGAGCCCGATAACGATTGTCCAGCTCTATCTCCTGCTGGACCAGTCTGTCCAACTCAGTCACCCATTGCTCCTGGGGCCGCTCTCCCAGGAATTGCATCTGTAACTCCCTTTGTTCACTGGCCTGCTGCTCTGGGGTTGGAAAGCACTTGCTTTGTTGCATACCAGCAACTTGGAGGCATCTAATCCAGTGCCTTACCCGAATCTGCTGCCTGACCTCCAGGTATTCATCCACAGACACAGACCTGGTGTATGCTGAAAGTACGATCTGCAGCAGCCCCGGGAACTCTGATGCCAGATCCATATCTCCGCTAGGGTGGCTGAAGGCTACTATCCGATCTTGGATCCAAGTGGAGGTCTTCACAGTCAGGAAGCACGATCCCGCTGCTGCCAACCAGTTGTGATGAACCCTCTGTCCGCAAACAGATCCAGGTCCACCGTCAATGCTTCCTCTGTTCAGATCCAGCATCATCCAAGATTATTTAACCCCCAGTCCACAGACAAAACACCTCAGTGTAGGGTAAAACCAAAAACTGCTTTATTCAAGCACATGTTAACAGATATCTCTCTTCAAATCACCTCCCTCCCACCCTTGGAAAACAGGGCGGGTTAAACTGTCCAATGACAATGGTGAAATAAATCAGGTGTGTTTAACTCAGTACACAGTCTTATCAGCAGGGGGGTTGGAGGAATCCCCCCTCCCTTTTTCCTCACAGCAAACACACTTGCACATCCCATAATAGTTAAGGCAGCCACAATAGACAATAGAATAGTCACACCCCACCCCATCACAACAAATAGTCCACAACAGCCAACACACAATATATACAATGTATACAGCATTGAGTCTGACTAGCACAGATCAGACTGGGGTTCTCATTCACCTTGTGCCCCTATTAGAGACACAGGGTGATCTACACATAAGAGGCGTTGGGGAAGCTGGACAAGGAGCCTCCAGAACTCTCCAGGGCAAGCTGAGCCGCACAAACCCCCGACCCAAATTCAATCCTGTCACACGTGTAATGGTCAGTAAAGGAATCAGGTTGATCAGTGTTATTGTATTGTTGGAAGGGACTCGGGAAGTGCTAAAAGTCTGCAGGTTAGGGGGGGGCACAAATTACTTGCCTTGCCCCTGATGCTGATAACCCACGCTACACCATTGTAACCAACAATAGAGTGAAAAAGAGACTAAGAACCAACAATAGAGTCTCTAGTGAAGCGTGTGGTGCAGCAGTCCCTGAAAGGAGTTGGGTATCGCACACGGAGCCAGTCCACCACTACATAAGGCTCCCTGGCTGATGAGGCCCAAGAGGATCCAGGTCTATCCCAGCCTTATGATGTATCTCCCGGGTCTTCAGACAGTGAAGTGGATGGAGATGAGTTTCTTGGAGACTTCAACTTTGCCCTGGTCTCACCACTAATTAGGCACCTGAAATGGGAAGACTCTTCCACTTCCCCGGCTAAGCTAGGAAAATTCTTTAAGCATTTTGGGAAGGAGCACTTTAATTTTCCACTCCTTTTAGAGTTGAAAAACATTATAGTGGAGAAGTAGGGCAAAATGGACAGGAAAAATTCTCTGTAAAGCAAATTCCTCAAGACCCCTTTAAGGCTGAGGATCGGAAGAACTTGGAAAGAGTGGACACGGCGCTAATGCATCTGACTAAACACGTTAAACACTTTACTCTTCCCCTTGAGGATGCCGTGTCCTTCAAAGATGGACTCAAGAGGAGAATTGTCCAAGACCTCAAGAGGATCTATGGGTTAGTTGGTATAGCCTGTAAGCCTGCTTTGTCCCTCGCCGCCATGTCCAAAGGCAATGGAAGAATGACAGAAAATGTGGATTCGGTTCTCAGGTGCACCTCGGAAGAACTGGTCAGGGGCACGGCTGTCCAAGAATTAAAGCTGGCAATAGCCTTCCTGGAGGGGCTTCTATCATTCTCAATCGCCCAGACTATGCTATCCCCGGTCACATCTGAGCGGGCCTTATGGTTGCACCCTTGGCTTGCTGACCCGGCATCCAAACAAGCCTGGTGTAGGATCCCCTTTGAGGGGCCCTCCTTATCCAGGAATAGGCTGGATAGCTCCATAGCTGGGCCATGGGTGATATGATCTTCAGCTCTATATATTTCATCAATTATCCACAAGACTGTGCTCCTTTTCTAGTTTAAATTACACAGTCTTATGTTGGACTGTGTAGCATCAGTCGGGACCTTTTCTATTGGTTGTAAAATATCTACATCAGAGACAGTTCCTGTTATACCATTTTGTTTATTCACATATTGATGGTACTCATTTTTAGTGTTGCGCAGCTTTATTATTTCTAGCATTTTCCCATGGGTGGGGAGCTTGGTCTCTTGCCCTAGGATAGGCGTCTATTCGACAGTGCTGTAGGAGGTGATTTCATCACCACAGTTAAAAAAAAAAGAGCATATATGCCGAAGCATGGGGCCAGCAGGGGCGGAGGAGCGATTTTGCTCCCAATGCCGTGTACATACGGTCAAAATTCCGACGGAGGCTTGCCCGTGGAAAAGTCTGACCGTGTGTACGCGGCATAACGCGGCATAACTTTTGCGGGAGGATGCCCCCATGCTTCGGCATATATAAATGGTGCATGTATGCCCATCATTAGAAGTGGGTGAATGAAGGGTGGTATTCTAATGGTGGGCATACCCACCGATCAATCTCTTTTTTTCGTTCAGCCAACAGGCTGCATGAAAAAAAAGATTACAATACATGTCCAACAAGGACCAGCAACGTACTGGTATGTTGCTGGACTTTGGTTATACCAGATTGATGCCTGCGGGTTTAGGTATCATCTTGGTATCATTCTTTTCAACCAGCGGCCGACTTTCATGTAAAAGCAATCCTAGCGGCTAATTAGCCTCTGGACTGCTTTTACAAGCAGTGGGAGGGAATGTCCCCCCCCGGATCTAAAAAGCGCCAATGGGAAATTGGGAAAGCATTTTATCACACCGATCTTGGTGTGGTCAGATGCTTTGAGGGCAGAGTAAAGATCTAGGGTCCAATAGACCCCAGTTTTTTCAAAAAAAGAGTACCTGTCACTACCTATTGCTATCATAGGGGATATTTACATTCCCTGAGATAACAATAAAAATGATAAAAAAATAAAAATATGGAAAGAACAGTTTAAAAATAAAAGAAAAAAGCAAAATTAATAATAAAAAAAAAAAGCACCCCTGTCCCGCCCTGCTCTTGCGCAATGGCGAACGCAAGCGTCATATGTAAACAGCAATTGCATCATGCATGTGAGGTATCACCGCGAAGGTCAGATCGAGGCCAGTAATTTTAGCAGTAGACCTCCTCTGTAAATCTAACGTGGTACCCTGTAAAGGCTTTTAAAGGCTTTTAAAAATGTATGTAGTGTGAGGGGGTTAGCTCGGCAGCGGGTGTGTGTGACCCCCGGGATGGGCTCCCCACACAAAACAGGCCCAGCAAACGGAGGTTGTGGTTTTCAAAATCAAAAAGGTGCGGTTTATTTTCTGTTTACAGTGACAAAACACAGCAAAGCAAAAGAAACATAAACAAAATAAATCCTGGTCAACTTGACCTCTGACTAAACAGGTTTCCTAACTAACAACTGGGATCAGCCTAGTGCTGTCCTAGTCCCTAAGTCCCTGGTTTTAAATGTCCAAGCAAATAGCCACACAGGCTTTGTCTCACCGCACAGGGGTTCACTCTCCCTAGACAGTCCACACAGGTCTGGTTCCAGGCATGAGCTAACATCTAATGAAGCTGGGAGTTCTTATAGAGGCCTAAATGAGCTGACAAGCTTCAGCTGGTCTCATCAACTCCCTGTCTGCACGACGCCCAGCACTCTCCCTAGAGGTATGAGTCATCCATGAGCCCACTAGCCTTAGCTGGGCTTATACAACTCTCCACCTAGTTGTATAAGTCGGCGTAAAGCCTGAATCTGGGCGAAATATATCTACCCCCCTGGATGCAACCAGGTGACTTTACCTTCCTGCTGTCACATACCCCCCCTCTTGTTTTAACCTCGGGGTTGGAACACCAGCAATCAGGCATTCATGTACTCGAGACAAAGCATCCACATTCCCCATTTGAACGCCAGGGCGATGCTTTACTGTGAAGTTGAATTCCTGGAGGGCCAGGAACCACCTATTCACTCTTCTATTTGTTTCCTTGTTTTGAGCCATCCACTTTAACGGAGCGTGATCCGTAACCATGTCAAAGTGCCTACCTAGCAGGTAGTACCGAAGGGAATCTAGAGCCCACTTCACCGCTAAACACTCCTTTTCAACGGTGGCGTAATTTACCTCATGGGACTTCAACTTCCTGCTGAGGTAAATGACTGGGTGCTCTTCCCCGTTCCAGACCTGGGACAATACTGCTCCTAACCCCACATCTGACGCATCACTTTGTACGACAAAGTCTTTAGAGAAGTCGGGTGAGTACAACACTGGCTGGCTACATAAGGCTTGTTTCAAGAATTGGAATGCTGCCTCAGCCTCGGGGGTCCATTTAATCATGACCGACCCTTTCCCCTTCGTCAGGTTGGTTAGGGGCACAGCCTTAGAAGCAAAGTGGGGAATGAATCGCCGATAATACCCAGCGATTCCCAGAAAGGCTCGTACCTGCTTCTTGCTGTTGGGACGTGGCCAACTCTGGATGGCCTCGACTTTGTTGAGTTGGGGTTTATTACTCCCCTCCCAATGGTGTACCCAAGATATTTGGCCTCCTCCTGCCCAATGGTACACTTCTTGGGGTTAGCCGTAAACCCCGCTTCCCGAACAGAGTCCAGGACTGCTTGCACTTTTGGCAGATGTGAGGCCCAATCTGTGCTATGGACAATTACGTCATCCAGGTAAGCCGCAGCATACTTCCGATGGGGCCTCAGCATCTGGTCCATTTTCCGCTGGAATGTGGCCGGCGCATTCTGTAACCCGAACGGCATTCTTTTATATTGGAACGCCCCGTCTGGGGTTACAAATGCGGTTTTCTCTTTGGCCGACTTGGCCAGGGGGATTTGCCAATACCCTTTTGTGAGGTCAAGAGTCGTCATGTATCGAGCTGTTCCCAGCCGGTCGATCAACTCATCTATACGTGGCATGGGGTAGGTGTCAAATTTTGTAACTTTGTTCAACTGACGAAAATCGTTACAAAATCGCCAGCTCCCATCCGGTTTAGGCACCAACACAATGGGACTAGACCAATCACTTTGGGACTCCTCTATCACCCCTAAGTTCAGCATTTTCTGTACTTCCTCCCGTATTGCCTCCCGTCGGGCCTCTGGGATCCGATAGGGTTTTAACTTCACCCTTTCACCGGGCGGGGTAATGATGTCATGCTCTACCCCAGATGTTTGTCCCGGCAGCTCAGAGAATACCTCCTTGTTGCGAAGCACAAACTCCTTAACCTCCTGTTGTTGGGGTTGTGACAAGGTGGCTGCTATTCCAACCTCAGGAATCACGCAACCAGTTTGAGCTGGTGACCAAGTGTCTGCGACTAGGGACTCTCTATCCCTCCAGGCTTTCAACAGATTAACGTGATAGATCTGTTCGGGCTTTCGCCTTCCTGGTTGTCTGACCTTGTAATTCACTTCGCTCACTTTTTCCATTATCTCATAGGGGCCTTGCCATTTGGCAAGGAATTTACTTTCAACCGTAGGGACAAGTACCAGTATCCTATCCCCCGGGGAAAAGGTACGGGTCTTGGCTCCACGGTTGTACACTCTCTGCTGTGCTAACTGCGCTTGGGCCAAATGTTCCTTCACGATGGGCATTACCTGTGCAATTCGGTCTTGCATCAGGGCGACATGCTCAATCACACTCCTGTGGGGAGAACTCTCACTTTCCCAAGTTTCCTTGGCAATATCCAACAGCCCTCTTGGGTGTCTCCCATACAGTAACTCAAAGGGGGAGAATCCCGTAGAGGATTGGGGCACCTCCCTAATAGCAAACATCAGATAAGGAAGTAGACAGTCCCAATCCTTTCCATCTCTAGCCACCACTTTCTTCAACATTTGTTTTAGGGTTTTGTTGAATCTTTCAACCAGCCCATCGGTTTGGGGGTGATACACAGATGTACGTAATTGCGTCACTTTGAACAATTTACACAGCTCCTTCATCACCCCCGGCCAATAGAATCTCTGTAATACCCTCTCTCGGGTTTTCTCTGTCCCCAGATGACCTCCAAGAATGTGCCCATGGGCCAACTCACACACCAACTTCCTGTAAGGTTTGGGCACCACAAGCTGCTCAACGGTTTCTTCTGCCCTTTTTGCCACCCGATACAGTAGGTCCTTCTCTACGCTGAAGTATGGGTAAGTGCAGGTATTATCTGGGTTCACTAACTCGCCATCTATTTTCACTACGTTTTCCCGTGCCTTTATTAGGGCGGGGTCTTTCAACTGTTCTGTGGCAAAGTTTTCCCTGTGAACCTCAAGATCAGAAAACTCCACAGACGGTAGGTTTTCGTCTGAGGAGGTGGGCTCCTCTCCAGTTTCTTGAGTCTCCCCTGCCAATACTGATAAGGGAAATTCCGGAGAGTCCTCACCACTCTCAGGGGAGTTCTGGCTATCACATTCCTGGTACATAGGGGCACCAGTGGGGGGCTCAGGATCATCCCACAGTTCCCAGAACTTCGGAAAATCCCTTCCCACAATGGCGTCATGCGGTAACTGAGATACTAAGCCCACTGGATGAGAGAGGGTACCTTTGGGGGTCTCGAAACACACTGTAGTCACTGGATACTCTCGGGTGTCCCCATGCACACAAATAACAGCTACCTTGCTATTCCCAAAGACCTCTGTTTTAACTAACTCAGCCTTTATCAGGGTCACAAGGCTACCTGAATCCAACAATACCACAACATTTCTACCATTAACACACATTTTGCATAAATGTTTCTCAGTTCCTCGAATGGCAGTGCATGCGACTGTCGCACACAGCGACTGACGTCTGCCCGTCAGAAAGTCACACTTCATGGGTTCCTCCACAACCGGGCAATTGGCTGCAATATGTCCCGCTTGCCGGCAGCGGTAGCAAACGATCCTTCTTGCCGCCTCTTGAGCCGCTGATTTCCCAGGCTGTTCTCGCCAAACTTGGGGTAGAGCTCCCACCCTCTCACTCTCTCCACCCTCACCCCTTGGAATCCTCTTATCCGCCCCTGGGGATGGTCTGGTCTTAGGGTGGAAAGTCCGAGTGTCTCTGGAAGAGGCCGTCAGGTTCTCTGTAGCCAAGTATTTCTCCACACGATCCACAAGACCATCGGCCGTCTCTGGGTCTCCATGGCTTACCCACTTTTGGATGGCAGTAGGAAGAGCTCTCAAAAACCGATCCATTACAACACGTTCCACAATCTTTGGTGCGGACAAAGTCTCTGGCTGTAGCCACTTTCTGCTCAGGTGAATGAGATCATACATTTGAGACCTGGGGGGTTTTCCAAGCTGGAAAGTCCAGTTATGCACACGCTGAGCCCGGACAGCCTGGGTGACACCCAGCCTTGCCAAAATTTCAGCTTTTAGCATCACATAGTCTTTTGCTTGGTTAGGCTCTAGGTCATAGTAAGCTTTCTGCGATTCACCAGTTAACAGAGGAGCCACCAGTCCAGCCCACTGCTCCTCAGGCCACTTTTCTCTTTCAGCGGTCCTTTCAAATGTGGTCAAAAATACCTCTGGATCATCCTCTCCAGTCATTTTTGTCAATAAACGACTCACCCCAAAGGACGCGGTATTAGTGGGACGGCTTTCCTCACTGGTCTGCGGACGTTGCTGCATTACTGCTTCCATTTGTTGTAGTCTCTGCTCTTGCTTCTGTAACAGGTCTATGAAGCGGGCCTCAGATTGCTGCTGGGCTTGTTGCTGAGCTGCAAGGCTCCTTTGCAAACCTGCATTTGTCTGCTGTTGATTGGCATTTGCTAGAGCCAGCTGTTTCAGTATCTCCTCCATGCTGGCTTAAAAAAAACTGCCCGCATTCTCCACCAACTGTGAGGGGGTTAGCTCGGCAGCGGGTGTGTGTGACCCCCGGGATGGGCTCCCCACACAAAACAGGCCCAGCAAACGGAGGTTGTGGTTTTCAAAATCAAAAAGGTGCGGTTTATTTTCTGTTTACAGTGACAAAACACAGCAAAGCAAAAGAAACATAAACAAAATAAATTCTGGTCAACTTGACCTCTGACTAAACAGGTTTCCTAACTAACAACTGGGATCAGCCTAGTGCTGTCCTAGTCCCTAAGTCCCTGGTTTTAAATGTCCAAGCAAATAGCCACACAGGCTTTGTCTCACCGCACAGGGGTTCACTCTCCCTAGACAGTCCACACAGGTCTGGTTCCAGGCATGAGCTAACATCTAATGAAGCTGGGAGTTCTTATAGAGGCCTAAATGAGCTGACAAGCTTCAGCTGGTCTCATCAACTCCCTGTCTGCACGACGCCCAGCACTCTCCCTAGAGGTATGAGTCATCCATGAGCCCACTAGCCTTAGCTGGGCTTATACAACTCTCCACCTAGTTGTATAAGTCGGCGTAAAGCCTGAATCTGGGCGAAATATATCTACCCCCCTGGATGCAACCAGGTGACTTTACCTTCCTGCTGTCACAGTAGTTTGTCGCCACTGCGCGTTTGTGTGAAATTTTAAAGCATGTCGTGTTTGGTATCTATGTACTCGGTCTAAGATCATATTTTGTATTTCATCAAACATTTGGGCAATATAGTGTCTTTTAGTGCATTCAAATTAAAAAAAGTGTATTTTTTCCCCAAACAATGTGTTTGAAAAATCGCTGCGCAAATACTGTGTGGAAAAAAAAAATGCAACACCCACCATTTTAATCTGTAGGGCCTTTGCTTTAAAAAAATATATAATGTTTGGGGGTTCAACATAATTTTCTTGCAAAAAAATAAATATGTTTTCATGTAAACAAAAAGTGTCAGAAAGGGCTTTGTCTTCAAGTGGTTAGAAGAGTGGATGTAAGCTTCCTAATGTTGTGTATAAAATGCCAGGACAGTTCAAAATCCCCCCAAATGACCCCATTTTGGAAAGAAGACACCCCAAGCTATATACTGAGAGGCATGTCGAGTCCATGGAATATTTTATATGTTGACACAAGTTGCGGAAAAATTTATTTTTTATTTTTTTGCACAACGTTGTCACTAAATGATATATTGCTCAAACATGCCATGGGCATATGTGGAATTACACCCCAAAATACATTCTGTTGCTTCTCCTGAGTACGGGGATACCACATGTGTGAGACTTTTTGGGAGCCTAGCCGCATACGGGACCCCAAAAACCAAGCACCGCCTTCAGGCTTTCTAAGGGTATAAATTTTTGATTTCACTCCTCACTGCCTATCACAGTTTTGGAGGCCATGGAATGCCCAGATGGCCCAAACCCCCCCCCCCAAATGACCCCATTTTGGAAAGTAGACACCCCTAGCTATTTGCTGAGAGGTATTGTGAGTATTTTGCAGATCTCGCTTTTTGTCACAAAGTTTTGAAAATTAAAAAAAAAAAAATATTTTATTTCTTCATTTTCAAAAACAAATGAGAGCTGTAAAATACTCACCATGCCTCTCAGCAAATAGCTTGGGGTGTCTACTTTCCAAAATGGTGTCATTTGAGGGGGTTTTGTGCTATTTTGGCATTTTATGGCCTTCGAAACTGTGATAGGTAGTGAGGAGTGAAATCAAAAATTTGCGCCCTTAGAAATCCTGAAGGCGGTGCTTGGTTTTCGGGGGCCCGTACGCAGCTAGGCTCCCAAAAAGTCCCACACATGTGGTATCCCCGTACTCAGGAGAAGCAGCAAAATGTATTTTGGGGTTCAATTCCACATATAACCAGAAAATGTACCCTAGTTTGTAGACGCTATAACTTTTGCGCAAACCAATAAATATACGCTTATTGACATTTTTTTTACTAAAGACATGTGGCTGAATACATTTTGGCCTAAATGTATGACTAAAATTTAGTTTATTCGATTTTTCTTATAACAAAAAGTAGAAAATATCATTTTTTTTCAAAATCTTGAGTCTTTTTCCGTTTATATCGCAAAAAAAAAAAATCGCAGAGGCAATCAAATACCATTAAAAGAAAGCTCTATTTGTGGGAAGAAAAGGACGCAATTTTCGTTTGGGTACAACATTGCATGTCCGCACAATTTCCAGTTAAAGCAGCGCAGTGCCAAATTGTGAAATCACCTCTAGTCATTAAGCTGCGTAATGGTCCGAGGCTTAAGTGGTTAAAATCCATACCAGACCTAAAGGGCCTGGTATGGATATTTGGGGGAACCCCACAATTTTTTTTTTTAATTTGCGGCAGGGTTCCCCTTAATATCCATACCAGACCTGAAGGGCCTGGTAATTGAATTTGGGGGGACCCCCACGCTTTTTTAATTTTTTTATCAATGACTTTTCTATGTATTGCCGGGAGCCAACAATTCATTATAGCCACGAGTGAGTTTTAAATTACTTGTTTTCCTTCAGAAATGACACTTTGTGCAGGGACAGTTCTAAGCATGGGAAACAAGCGCGACTTTACATGCATACTATACACACACCCTAGGTATGAAATTTAAAGGAATATTTCACTTTTATTGTTTCACTTTAAGCATTATTAAAATCACTGCTCCCGAAAAAACGGCCGTTTTTAAAACTTTTTTTGCATTGATACATGTCCCCTGGGGCAGGACCCGGGTCCCCAAACAATTATTATGACAATAACTTGCATATAAGCCTTTAAAATTAGCACTTTATATTTCTCCCATAGACTCTTCGAATTGGCCGCGAACACCCCAAATTGTTCGCTGTTCCGCGAATGGGCGAGCAGGCAATGTTCGAGTCGAACATGAGTTTGACTCAAACTCGAAGCTCATCCCTATTTAAAACCCAATTTTTCACAGGACAGCTGTGCTACATGAAAAAGCAAACATTAGACTTTACATTGCAGTTAATGTGACTGGGCTAAGCTGCAGTCCCCCGAGAATCCTGATCCACTGCTACCATGTGTGCACACCATAAGAACCTGGGAGCGATCATCCTCAAAGCCGGCCACATCCCTTCCTGTCCACTCAAACTACATGATCTCACAGTCAGGCTCCACCTCTCTGCCTCTGAGATGTTTAGCCCAAAGGGAGTGCTCATTGACAGCGGCTGAACAGCTGCTGAGGGAGGAGCGGAGGAGAGGGACTTGAAGAAAGACGTTTTTTTTTTTTCCTGCAATCTATTCAGATTGCTCGGGCCCAGTACAACAGGGCCAGTTGTACTGGCTTATCAGTGGCCCTGAGTGTAGTGGTCAGTGTAGTGGACAGTATAGTGGTCAGTGTAGTGTAGTGGACAGTATAGTGGTCAGTGTAGTGTACAGTATGGTGGTTAGTATAGTTCTTAGTGTAGTGGACAGCATAGTATAGTGGACAGTGTAGTGGTCAGTGTAGATCTCAGTGTAGTGGACAGTATAGTTTAGTGGTCAGTGTAGTGTATTGTGATGAAACCTCTGTCCTCAAACAGATCCAGGTCCACCGTCAATGCTTCCTCTATTCAGATCCAGCACCGTCCAAGATTTTTTTGCCCCCAGTCCACAGACACAACACCTCAGTGTAGGGTAAAACCACAAACTGCTTTATTCAAGCACATGTTAACAAATATCTCTCTTCAAATCACTTCCCTCCCACCCTTGGAAAACAGGGAGGGTTAAACTGTCCAATTACAATGGTGATACAGGTCAGGTGTGTTTAACTTCCCAGTACACAGTCTTATCAGCAGGGGGGTTGGAGGAATCCCCCCTCCCTTTTTCCTCACATCAAACACACTTGCACATCCCATAATAGTTACGGCAGCCACAATAGACAATAGAATAGTCACACCCCACCCCATCACAGCAAATAGTCCACAGCAGCCAACACACAATATATACAATGTACACAGCATTGAGTCTGACCAGCACAGATCAGACTGGGGTTCTCATTCACCCTGTGCCCCTATTAGAGACACAGGGTGATCTACACATAAGAGGCATCAGGGAAGCTGGACAAGCAGCCTCCAGAACTCTCCAGGGCAAGCTGAGCCGCACAAATCCCCAACCAGAAGTCAATCCTGTCACACATCTCCCCTTTTGGCAGGTGGCTAACGTAGGAGGAGACCCCATACGGGTTGACCCTGAAGTTAGTCATTAGTTCCAGTCTCCCAATGCCGGTATCCACACAGTACCCCAAATAAATGGTCCCAAACATAGCATTACTCACGCAGCCAACCTCTGCCTCTCTCAGAGAACATGCCCGCCGCTGGGGAGAGGCCTGGACTGGCCCTTCTCTCTGGAGTCCTTTCAGCCGCTGGAGAGAAGACAGGGTGACTGGGCACACTCTGTCATGCTGTTGGGGATCTGGGCCGACTGCCCAGCATCCCTGGGGTATACAAGTGGGGACGGAAGTCCCATCCACCTTTACAGGAAATCCACTGTTTGTTAGTGAAGGGCAGAGGCCAGCAGTGCTCTGTCCCGTTGCCAGAAGTTCAGCTGGGCATAGGAGCTTCCCTACATCATCTGCTCCAGCTAACTGTTGAGGAGAGAGGCCGACTGCCCCAGCTCCCTGGAACTCTACAGTTGTTGCCGGTGCTGGGCAGAGGTTGGTAGCACTCTGCCCTGTTGCCAGCACTTCTGCTGGTTTTCTGTTAGTGGAGACCACATGCTCATCCACCGACACCAGATCAAGCTGCAGTTGTGAGGTGACGACTGCATTCTCTCCTTTAATCCTGATCTGCAGCTCGGGACAGACTGCCACCTCCTCACCCTGGGCCTCCAGAATTTCTTCAGGTGTAGGGCATAGGTCTTGGACCATCTGTCCGGTTGCCAGCACTTCAGCTGGGTTGCTGTCATAATTTTGGGGCGCAGTCTGCTGCTGAAACTCCCTGTCTCTGTTATTGTCTCCCAGGTTCAAAAATCCTTGTTGGGGAGGGGGAATGGCAGCTTCCTCTCCCTGCATCTCTGCAATCCACTGGGGAAAAAGAAACACTACCTCCTCACCTCGGGCCTCCAAAACTGCCACAGGTGTGGAGCCGGTGTCTGCAGGACTCTGTCCTGCTGCCAGCACTTATGCTGGGGGTTTGCTAGGTGGTTCCTCCTCTACAGAAACGTCTATTACATCCCCAGTCTCTGGAATTGCTAAAAGTGTGGGACAGAGGTCTTGGACCCTCTGTTCGGTTGCCAGCGCTTCAGCTGGAGGAGTCTCTTGTAACTCCACAAATGCTTCTGGCAGAAAATCCCATGTCTCTGTCAGTATTGTGGGAGAAAGGCCGACTACCTCTTCTCTCAGGGAGGCTGAAGCTGCTGTTGGGCAAGGGTTAGCAGAGCTCTGCACTGTTGTCAGCACTTCAGCTTTGGAGACCGCAATCTCCGGAGTTTCCACTGCCGAATCTCTGGCATGCTGCTGAACTCATTCTAGCAGTTTCCTGTTTGTCCTTTCCAGATGCTGTTCCTTCCTTAGCAAACAGTCTAGATCAGGTTTAAGCTCTGAGACCCCTGCACAACCGAGCATAGCCTCTCTGTGTTCTCGCAGGTCCTCAAGGGTAGGTTCCCTTTCATCGCCAAACACGAAACAATCTGTAAGGCTCTCCCACAGCAATACAGGGCCACCAAAGTCATATCCCTCCGGAGAGCATTTTGTTGTCTCTCCTAAATATTCCTCCTCTGCGTGCCATTGCAGAGCCCGATAACGATTGTCCAGCTCTATCTCCTGCTGGACCAGTCTGTCCAACTCAGTCACCCATTGCTCCTGGGGCCGCTCTCCCAGGAATTGCATCTGTAACTCCCTTTGTTCACTGGCCTGCTGCTCTGGGGTTGGAAAGCACTTGCCTTGTTGCATACCAGCAACTTGGAGGCATCTAATCCAGTGCCTTACCCGAATCTGCTGCCTGACCTCCAGGTATTCATCCACAGACACAGACCTGGTGTATGCTGAAAGTACGATCTGCAGCAGCCCCGGGAACTCTGATGCCAGATCCATATCTCCGCTAGGGTGGCTGAAGGCTACTATCCGATCTTGGATCCAAGTGGAGGTCTTCACAGTCAGGAAGCACGATCCCGCTGCTGCCAACCAGTTGTGATGAACCCTCTGTCCGCAAACAGATCCAGGTCCACCGTCAATGCTTCCTCTGTTCAGATCCAGCATCATCCAAGATTCTTTAACCCCCAGTCCACAGACACAACACCTCAGTGTAGGGTAAAACCAAAAACTGCTTTATTCAAGCACATGTTAACAGATATCTCTCTTCAAATCACCTCCCTCCCACCCTTGGAAAACAGGGCGGGTTAAACTGTCCAATGACAATGGTGAAACAGGTCAGGTGTGTTTAACTTCTCAGTGCACAGTCTTATCAGCAGGGGGGTTGGAATCAGACTCAGGTTCTTATTCACCTTGTGCCCCTATTAGAGACACAGGGTGATCTACACATAAGAGGCGTCGGGGAAGCTGGACAAGGAGTCTCCAGAACTCTCCAGGGCAAGCTGAGCCGCACAAACCCCCGACCCAAATTCAATCCTGTCACACGTGTAATGGTCAGTAAAGGAATCAGGTTGATCAGTATTATTGTATTGTTGGAAGGGACTCGGGAAGTGCTAAAAGTCTGCAGGTTAGGGGGGGCACAAATTACTTGCCTTGCCCCTGATGCTGATAACCCACGCTACGCCACTGTAACCAACAATAGAGTGAAAAAGAGACTAAGAACCAACAATAGAGTCTCTAGTGAAGCGTGTGGTGCAGCAGTCCCTGAAAGGAGTTGGGTATCGCACACGGAGCCAGTCCACCACTACATAAGGCTCCCTGGCTGATGAGGCCCAAGAGGATCCAGGTCTATCCCAGCCTTATGATGTATCTCCCGGGTCTTCAGACAGTGAAGTGGATGGAGATGAGTTTCTTGGAGACTTCAACTTTGCCCTGGTCTCACCACTAATTAGGCACCTGAAATGGGAAGACTCTTCCACTTCCCCGGCTAAGCTAGGAAAATTCTTTAAGCATTTTGGGAAGGAGCACTTTAATTTTCCACTCCTTTTAGAGTTGAAAAACATTATAGTGGAGAAGTAGGGCAAAATGGACAGGAAAAATTCTCTGTAAAGCAAATTCCTCAAGACCCCTTTAAGGCTGAGGATCGGAAGAACTTGGAAAGAGTGGACACGGCCCTAATGCATCTGACTAAACACGTTAAACACTTTACTCTTCCCCTTGAGGATGCCGTGTCCTTCAAAGATGGACTCAAGAGGAGAATTGTCCAAGGCCTCAAGAGGATCTATGGGTTAGTTGGTATAGCCTGTAAGCCTGCCTTGGCCCTCGCTGCCATGTCCAAAGGCAATGGAAGCTTGGACAGAAAATGTGGATTCGGTTCTCAGGTGCACCTCGGAAGAACTGGTCAGGGGCACGGCTGTCCAAGAATTATAGCTGGCAATAGCCTTCCTGGAGGGGCTTCTATCATTCTCAATCGCCCAGACTATGCTATCCCCGGTCACATCTGAGCGGGCCTTATGGTTGCACCCTTGGCTCGCTGACCCGGCATCCAAACAAGCCTGGTGTAGGATCCCCTTTGAGGGGCCCTCCTTATCCAGGAATAGGCTGGATAGCTCCATAGCCGGGCCATGGGTGGGGAGCCTGGTCTCTTGCCCCAGGATAGGCGTCTATTCGACAGTGCTGTAGGAGGTGATTTCATCACCACAGTTAAAAAAAAAAGAGCATATATGCCGAAGCATGGGGGCAGCAGGGGCGGAGGAGCGATTTTGCTCCTAATGTCGTGTACATACTGTCAAAATTCCGACGGAGGCTTGCCCGTGGAAAAGTCTGACCATGTGTACGCGGCATAACGCGGCATAACTTTTGCGGGAGGATGCCCCCATGCTTCGGCATATATAATGGTGCATGTATGCCCATCATTAGAAGTGGGTGAAAGAAGGGTGGTATTCTAATGGTGGGCATACCCACCGATCAATCTCTTTTTTTCGTTCAGCCAACAGGCTGCATGAAAAAAAGATTACAACACATGTCCAACAAGGACCAGCAACGTACTGGTATGTTGCTGGACTTTGGTTATACCAGATTTATGCCTGCGGGTTTAGGTATCATCTTGGTATCATTCTTTTCAGCCAGCGGCCGACATCCATGTAAAAGCAATCCTAACGGCTAATTAGCCTCTGGACTGCTTTTACAAGCAGTGGGAGGGAATGTCCCCCCCGGATATAAAAAGCGCCATCGGGAAATTGGGAAAGCATATTATCACACCGATCTTGGTGTGGTCAGATGCTTTGAGGGCAGAGGAAAGATCTAGGGTCCAAAAGACCCCAATTTTTTCAAAAAAAGAGTACCTGCCCTGAGATAACAATAAAAATGATAAAAAAAATAAAAATATGGAAAGAACAGTTTAAAAATAAAATAAAAAAGCAAAATTAATAATAATAAAAAAAAGCACCCCTGTCCCGCCCTGCTCTTGCGCAATGGCGAACGCAAGCGTCATATGTAAACAGCAATTGCATCATGCATGTGAGGTATCACCGCGAAGGTCAGATCTAGGGCAGTAATTTTAGCAGTAGACCTTCTCTTTAAATCTAATGTGGTACCCTGTAAAGGCTTTTAAAGGTTTTTAAAAATGTATGTAGTTTGTCGCCACTGCGCGTTTGTGCGAAATTTTAAAGCATGTCGTATTTGGTATCTATGTACTCGGTCTAAGATCATATTTTTTATTTCATCAAACATTTGGGCAATATAGTGTGTTTTAGTGCATTAAAATTTAAAAAAGCGTATTTTTTCCCCAAACAATGCGTTTGAAAAATCGCTGCGCAAATACTGTGTGGAAAACAAAAATGCAACACCCACCATTTTAATCTGTAGGGCCTTTGCTTTAAAAAAATATATAATGTTTGGGGGTTCAACATAATTTTCTTGCAAAAAAAAAAAATATGTTTTCATGTAAACAAAAAGTGCCAGAAAGGGCTTTGTCTTCAAGTGGTTAGAAGAGTGGATGTAAGCTTCCTAATGTTGTGTATAAAATGCCAGGACAGTTCAAAACCCCCCCAAATTACCCCATTTTGGAAAGAAGACACCCCAAGCTATATACTGAGAGGCATGTCGAGTCCATGGAATATTTTATATGTTGACACAAGTTGCGGAAAAAATATATATATATTTTTTTGCACAAAGTTGTCACTAAATGATATATTGCTCAAACATGCCATGGGCATATGTGGAATTACACCCCAAAATACATTCTGTTGCTTCTCCTGAGTACGGGGATACCACATGTGTGAGACTTTTTGGGAGCCTAGCCGCATACGGGACCCCAAAAACCAAGCACTGCCTTCAGGCTTTCTAAGGGTATAAATTTTTGATTTCACTCCTCACTGCCTATCACAGTTTCGGAGGCCATGGAATGCCCAGATGGCCCAAACCCCCCCCCCCCCCCAAATGACCCCATTTTGGAAAGTAGACACCCCTAGCTATTTGCTGAGAGGTATTGTGAGTATTTTGCAGATCTCGCTTTTTGTCACAAAGTTTTGAAAATTAAAAAAAAAAAAAATTATTTTATTTCTTCATTTTCAAAAACAAATGAGAGCTGTAAAATACTCACCATGCCTCTCAGCAAATAGCTTGGGGTGTCTACTTTCCAAAATGGTGTCATTTGGGGGGGTTTTGCTATTTTGGCATTTTATGGCCTTCGAAACTGTGATAGGTAGTGAGGAGTGAAATGAAAAATTTGCGCCCTTAGAAATCCTGAAGGCGGTGTTTGGTTTTCGGGGGCCCGTACGCGGCTAGGCTCCCAAAAAGTCCCACACATGGGGTATCCCCGTACTCAGGAGAAGCAGCAAAATGTATTTTGGGGTTCAATTCCACATATAACCAGAAAATGTACCCTAGTTTGTAGACGCTATAACTTTTGCGCAAACCAATAAATATATGCTTATTGACATTTCTTTTACTAAAGACATGTGGCTGAATACATTTTGGCCTAAATGTATGACTAAAATTTAGTTTATTCGATTTTTCTTATAACAAAAAGTAGAAAATATCATTTTTTTTCAAAATTTTCAGTCTTTTTCCGTTAATATCGCAAAAAAAAAATCGCAGAGGCAATCAAATACCATTAAAAGAAAGCTCTATTTGTGGGAAGAAAAGGACGCAAATTTAGTTTGGGTACAACATTGCATGTCCGCACAATTTTCAGTTAAAGCAGCGCAGTGCCAAATTGTGAAATCACCTCTGGTCATTAAGCTGCGTAATGGTCCGGGGCTTAAGTGGTTAAAAACCTAAAGGGCCTGGTATGGATATTTGGGGGAACCCCACAAATTTTTTTTTTTAATTTGCGGCAGGGTTCCCCTTAATATCCATACCAGACCTGAAGGGCCTGGTAATTGAATTTGGGGGGACCCCAACGCTTTTTAAATTTTTTTATCAATGACTTTTCTATGTATTGCCGGGAGCCAACAGTTCATTATAGCCGCGAGTGAGTTTTAAATTACTTATTTTCCTTCAGAAATGACACTTTGTGCAGGGACAGTTCTAAGCATGGGAAACAAGCGCAACTTTACATGCATACTATACACACACCCTAGGTACGAAATTTAAAGGAATAATTCACTTTTATTGTTTCACTTTAAGCATTATTAAAATCACTGCTCCCGAAAAAACTGCTGTTTTTAAAACTTTTTTTTGCATTGATACATGTCCCCTGGGGCAGGACCCGGGTCCCCAAACAATTATTATGACAATAACTTGCATATAAACCTTTAAAAGTAGCACTTTATATTTCTCCCATAGACTTTTCGAATTTGCCGCGAACACCCCAAATTGTTCGCTGTTCGGCGAACGGGCGAACAGGCAATGTTCAAGTCGAACATGAGTTCGACTCGAACTCGAAGCTCATCCCTATTTAAAACCCAATTTTTCACAGGACAGCTGTGCTACAGGAAAAAGCAAACATTAGACTTTACATTGCAGTTAATGTGACTGGGCTAAGCTGCAGTCCCCCGAGAATCCTGATCCACTGCTACCATGTGTGCACACCATAAGAACCTGGGAGCGATCATCCTCAAAGCCGGCCACATCCCTTCCTGTCCACTCAAACTACATGATCTCACAGTCAGGCTCCACCTCTCTGCCTCTGAGATGTTTAGCCCAAAGGGAGTGCTCATTGAGAGCGGCTGAACAGCTGCTGAGGGAGGAGAGGGACTTGAAGAAAGACATTTTTTTTTTCTGCAATCTATTCAGATTGCTCGGGCCCGGTACAACAGGGCCAGTTATACTAGCTTATCAGCGGCCCTGAGTGTAGTGGTCAGTGTAGTGGACAGTATAGTGGTCAGTGTAGTGTAGTGGTCAGTGTAGTGTAGTGGTCAGTATAGTGGTCAGTGTAGTGTACAGTATGGTGGTTAGTATAGTTCTTAGTGTAGTGGACAGCATAGTATAGTGGACAGTGTAGTGGTCAGTGTAGATCTCAGTGTAGTGGACAGTATAGTTTAGTGGTCAGTGTAGTGTATTGTGATAAACCCTCTGTCCTCAAACAGATCCAGGTCCACCGTCAATGCTTCCTCTATTCAGATCCAGCACCGTCCAAGATTTTTTTGCCCCCAGTCCACAGACACAACACCTCAGTGTAGGGTAAAACCACAAACTGCTTTATTCAAGCACATGTTAACAAATATCTCTCTTCAAATCACTTCCCTCCCACCCTTTGAAAACAAGGAGGGTTAAACTGTCCAATTACAATGGTGATACAGGTCAGGTGTGTTTAACTTCCCAGTACACAGTCTTATCAGCAGGGGGTTGGAGGAATCCCCCCTCCCTTTTTCCTCACATCAAACACACTTGCACATCCCATAATAGTTACGGCAGCCACAATAGACAATAGAATAGTCACACCCCGCCCCATCACAGCAAATAGTCCACAGCAGCCAACACACAATATATACAATGTATACAGCATTGAGTCTGACCAGCACAGATCAGACTGGGGTTCTCATTCACCCTGTGCCCCTATTAGAGACACAGGGTGATCTACACATAAGAGGCGTCAGGGAAGCTGGACAAGCAGCCTCCAGAACTTTCCAGGGCAAGCTGAGCCGCACAAACCCCCGACCCAAAGTCAATCCTGTCACACATCTCCCCTTTTGGCAGGAGGCTAACGTAGGAGGAGACCCCAGACGGGTTGACTCCGAAGTTAGTCATTAGTTCCAGTCTCCCAATGCCGGTATCCACACAGTACCCCAAATAAATGGTCAAAAAAAAGCATTATTCACGCAGCCAACCTCTGCCTCTCTCAGAGAACATGCCCGCCGCTGGGGAGAGGCCTGGACTGGCCCTTCTCTCTGGAGTCCTTTCAGCCGCTGGAGAGAAGACAGGGTGACTGGGCACACTCTGTCATGCTGTTGGGGATCTGGGCCGACTGCCCAGCATCCCTGGGGTATACAAGTGGGGACAGAAGTCCCATCCACCTTTACAGGAAATCCACTGTTTGTTAGTGAAGGGCAGAGGCCAGCAGTGCTCTGTCCCGTTGCCAGAAGTTCAGCTGGGCATAGGAGCTTCCCTACATCATCTGCTCCAGCTAACTGTTGGGGAGAGAGGCCGACTGCCCCAGCTCCCTGGAACTCTACAGTTGTTGCCGGTGCTGGGCAGAGGTTGGTAGCACTCTGCCCTGTTGCCAGCACTTCTGCTGGTCTTCTGTTAGCTGAGACCACATGCCCATCCACCGACACCAGATCAAGCTGCAGTTGTGAGGTGACGACTGCATTCTCTCCTTTAATCCTGATCTGCAGCTCGGGACAGACTGCCACCTCCTCACCCTGGGCCTCCAGAATTTCTTCAGGTGTAGGGCAGAGGTCTTGGACCATCTGTCCGGTTGCCAGCACTTCAGCTGGGTTGCTGTCATAATTTTGGGGCGCCGTCTGCTGCTGAAACTCCCTGTCTGTGTTACATCCCCAGTCTCTGGAATTGCTAAAAGTGTGGGACAGAGGTCTTGGACCCTCTGTTCGGTTGCCAGCGCTTCAGCTGGAGGAGTCTCTTGTAACTCCACAAATGCTTCTGGCAGAAAATCCCATGTCTCTGTCAGTATTGTGGGAGAAAGGCCGACTACCTCTTCTCTCAGGGAGGCTGAAGCTGCTGTTGGGAAAGGGTTAGCAGAGCTCTGCACTGTTGTCAGCACTTCAGCTTTGGAGACCGCAATCTCCGGAGTTTCCACTGCCGATTCTCTGGCATGCTGCTGAACTCATTCTAGCAGTTTCCTGTTTGTCCTTTCCAGATGCTGTTCCTTCCTTAGCAAACAGTCTAGATCAGGTTTAAGCTCTGAGACCCCTGCAAAACCGAGCATAGCCTCTCTGTGTTCTCGCAGGTCCTCAAGGGTAGGTTCCCCTTCATCGCCAAAAACAAAACAATCTGTAAGGCTCTCCCACAGCAATACAGGGCCACCAAAGTCATATCCCTCCGGAGAGCATTCTGTTATCTCTCCTAAATATTCCTCCTCTGCGTGCCATTGCAGAGCCTGATAACGATTGTCCAGCTCTATCTCCTGCTGGACCAGTCTGTCCAACTCAGTCACCCATTGCTCCTGGGGCCGCTCTCCCAGGAATTGCATCTGTAACTCCCTTTGTTCACTGGCCTGCTGCTCTGGGGTTGGAAAGCACTTGCCTTGTTGCATACCAGCAACTTGGAGGCATCTAATCCAGTGCCTTACCCGAATCTGCTGCCTGACCTCCAGGTATTCATCCACAGACACAGACCTGGTGTATGCTGAAAGTACAATCTGCAGCAGCCCCGGGAACTCTGATGCCAGATCCATATCTCCGCTGGGGTGGCTGAAGGCTACTATCCGATCTTGGATCCAAGTGGAGGTCTTCACAGTCAGGAAGCACGATCCCGCTGCTGCCAACCAGTTGTGACGAACCCTCTGTCTGCAAACAGATCCAGGTCCACCGTCAATGCTTCCTCTGTTCAGATCTAGCATAGTCCAAGATTCTTTAACCCCCAGTCCACAGACAAAACACCTCAGTGTAGGGTAAAACCAAAAACTGCTTTATTCAAGCACATGTTAACAGATATCTCTCTTCAAATCACCTCCCTCCCACCCTTGGAAAACAGGGCGGGTTAAACTGTCCAATGACAATGGTGAAATAGGTCAGGTGTGTTTAACTTCTCAGTACACAGTCTTATCAGCAGGGGGGTTGGAGGAATCCCCCCTCCCTTTTTCCTCACAGCAAACACACTTGCACATCCCATAATAGTTAAGGCAGCCACAATAGACAATAGAATAGTCACACCCCACCCCATCACAGCAAATAGTCCACAACAGCCAACACACAATATATACAATGTACACAGCATTGAGTCTGACTAGCACAGATCAGACTGGGGTTCTCATTCACCTTGTGCCCCTATTAGAGACACAGGGTTATCTACACATAAGAGGCGTCAGGGAAGCTAGACAAGGAGCCTCCAGAACTCTCCAGGGCAAGCTGAGCCGCACAAACCCCCGACCCAAATTCAATCCTGTCACACGTGTAATGGTCAGTAAAGGAATCAGGTTGATCAGTATTATTGTATTGTTGGAAGGGACTCGGGAAGTGCTAAAAGTCTGCAGGTTAGGGGGGGGGGGCACAAATTACTTGCCTTGCCCCTGGTGCTGATGACCCATGCTACGCCACTGTAACCAACAATAGAGTGAAAAAGAGACTAAGAACCAACAATAGAGTCTCTAGTGAAGCGTGTGGTGCAGCAGTCCTTGAAAGGAGTTGGGTATCGCACACGGAAGCCAGTCCACCACTACATAAGGCTCCCTGGCTGATGAGGCCCAAGAGGATCCAGGTCTATCCCAGCCTTATGATGTATCTCCCGGGTCTTCAGACAGTGAAGTGGATGGAGATGAGTTTCTTGGAGACTTCAACTTTGCCCTGGTCTCACCACTAATTAGGCACCTGAAATGGGAAGACTCTTCCACTTCCCCGGCTAAGCTAGGAAAATTCTTTAAGCATTTTGGGAAGGAGCACTTTAATTTTCCACTCCTTTTAGAGTTGAAAAACATTATAGTGGAGAAGTAGGGCAAAATAGACAGGAAAAATTCTCTGTAAAGCAAATTCCTCAAGACCCCTTTAAGGCTGAGGATCGGAAGAACTTGGAAAGAGTGGACACGGCCCTAATGCATCTGACTAAACACGTTAAACACTTTACTCTTCCCCTTGAGGATGCCGCGTCCTTCAAAGATGGACTCAAGAGGAGAATTTTCCAAGACCTTAAGAGGATCTATGGGTTAGTTGGTATAGCCTGTAAGCCTGCCTTGGCCCTCGCCGCCATGTCCAAAGGCAATGGAAGCTTGGACAGAAAATGTGGATTCGGTTCTCAGGCGCACCTCGGAAGAACTGGTCAGGGGCACGGCTGTCCAAGAATTAAAGCTGGCAATAGCCTTCCTGGAGGGGCTTCTATCATTCTCAATCGCCCAGACTATGCTATCCCCGGTCACATCTGAGTGGGCCTTATGGTTGCACCCTTGGCTCGCTGACCCGGCTTCCAAACAAGCCTGGTGTAGGATCCCCTTTGAGGGGCCCTCCTTATCCAGGAATAGGCTGGATAGCTCCATAGCCGGGCCATGGGTGGGAAGCCTGGTCTCTTGCCCCAGGATAGGCGTCTAATCGGCCAGAAAAAGCCCCAGCAGAGAAGACACAGCACAGAGCGTTCAAGGGAAGCATGCTCCTACAGGCCGGGCCGAGACTTTAGAAGAAATTGGAGGAAGGGACAGACACCCTTCAAAAAATCCTCTAAGAGCCAGGTGTCCAGTGAACGCAAATTTTCAAAACCATTTTGGGATTGGGCCCATCCAGGTGGGGTGGATGGGGGGCATGTTTGCTTCTCTTCCGGCACGTCTGGGCAGCCTCAATCTTGGACTACTAGGATCGAGGCAGTCTCCTCAGGACACACACGGTCCTTCACCAACACTTCTCCCCTGAGGTTTATTCCTACTCATAGGTGTGCGCAGCCTATTCCATTAGGGTGTGCACCCCTAAGTTCAAACACACATGCACAGTAGAGCAGTGGATGGTGTTGAGGGATGAGATTGGTGTCAGTAGTTTTTTGTTTTTAATATTTTAATTTGTTTGTTATTTTTTTTTTAAATGTAAAATTATTTTTTTATAAAAAAAAAATATGAACGAAAATTAGTTCTAAAAAAAAGAACAAAATAAAATAATAAAAAATCGAAAAATATATATTGGTATATATTTTTCTACAATGTGTTAGGAGCCCCATTGAGGGCCACTGGTGAAATAGAAGAGAAGGGGATTGAGGACAGAAATTTCCCAGTCCCTTTCTCTATAGCCTCAGCTGCCATGGGGGTTAAGCAGGGGGAATCTGCATTGCACAGGGTGATTAGGGTGTGCCCAGGCACACCTGGCACACCCTGTGCGCACACCTATGGTTATTCGTGAAAACATCTTTTGACAATTTTAAACGAATTGGTTTAAATGGTTTGCTTAAAGAGTTAAGTGTGCGTGCTAGGTAGGTTCCCGATTTATTGGAATTCATAAAATAAGTATGTTTTGAACGTTTATAGGATTTTTCAACTGCTTCGGTCAAAAATAAGTCATATGCGACACGAGATTTGTCTAAGCGAGATTTTGTTAGTGGTGATGGATTGTCTTGGTGGGATAAAAAGGCGGCATTAAACTCAGATTCCAGTTTGTGAGCGAGGGTTTTCCGTTCACGTTTAAATATGGCTGATTGTTTTTGTATTACATTACGTATTACTGGCTTGTGTGCTTCCCAAAGTGTTAGGGTATTAATATCGGGGCTGGTATTGAGTAATAGATAATCTTTTATGGCTTGTTCAATGGTTTGACGGTAAGATGGGTGCTTGAGCAAAATGTCTGGGAGATTCCAAGTTGGGTCATGGCCTTTGGGTAGTGCTGATTTAATAGAAGTGATTACTGCTTTATGGTCGGACCATGGGATGGGAATTATCTCTGCTGTGATTATTTCAGGGATCATACCGATAGTTAGAAATATGTGGTCAATCCGTGAGAATGTTTTATGAGGGTGGGAGTAGTATGAATAACTATGTTTTGTGGGATTACATTCTCTCCATGTGTCTACTAAATTATATTTGGAAAAAGACAATTTGGATGTATTGTGGGGTGGGTTGTACGGGGATTTATCTAGAAATGGGAGAAGGACCTGATTGGAATCTCCACAAAGTATGACTGTTCCTGTTTTGTGGTCATTCACAACCTGTAGTAGGTGTGACATAAACGGGTTTGGTTGCTTATTAGGCGCGTAGTATGAAACAACAGTAATTTCAGTGTCCATAATATGGCCTATGAGAATTAAGTAGCGTCCTTCTGGGTCTTTAATTTGAGATTGGAGGGTAAATGGAGTAGAGCGGTGAAAGGCTATGAGGGTACCACGTTGCCTAGAGGTAGCCGAAGCTGTAAAGGTTTGCAGATAAAAGTGGGACATAAATTTAGGTGTAGAAGAGTTTGTGAAATGCGTCTCTTGTAGGCAAACTATATGCCCCTTTCTGGCATGAAATGTGCGGAAGGCCTTGGTACGTTTTTGGGGGATGTTGAGTCCCTGGACATTCAGGGACAAGATGTTTAGTGGTGCCATGGTAGCTGAGTAGATAAAAGAGATTTACCTATAATCGGGCTGCTCGAGTCAGTTGATACAATCCAGGTGGACTTGAAGGAAGAGGAGAGAAAAGGAATAGAGGTGAGTACTGAAGTGAGGAAAATAAATAAAACAGAAGTGGTTAGAGAAAATAATAAGAAATTCAACAGAAAAACACATTCAAACATATCCCGTGAGTGGGGACAAAAATCACCCTCAGGGGAAAGGGTGCTTCCGTCAGACTTCCACATATTATGTGGCTGAATGAGGGAGGCAAAATAGGGAGCACGGATCTCCCGCTCGTGGGAGGAGAGCCTTCTAATGAAAGCTTCTTATTAATGTACATAACTGTAAACCACACGACTTATAATGAAAACTATTAAAGTTAACTATAATTAGTTAAAAAGGGGGCAACAGGGGAAATGGGAAATAAGAGAATGGCATCTGACTACCCCAGGGTTTCCTGGTATGGAAGTAAGATGTGCTAAGGTAGTGATTAAGGGATTGGGGGGGGGGGTGAAAACTGGATCAGTTAACAATAAGGGTATAACAGAAGGATCTACCAGGAAAGGTAGAGTGAGGAATTCCTAAAATTACAGTGCCAAAACTACCTTAAAACTTCCTAATGATAGGCTAGCGGTCAGCAAAGTCATAAAAATTAAAACGAATGGGACCTTTGGTCATAATACTTCTTATGAATGCCAAAAGACCTTACAGTTATGTCCATTACTTGGGACAAAAATTATCCAGGATATATATATATATATATATATATATATATATATATATAAAAATAATATATAAAAAAAACACACTATGCATGCAATGGGTTAAGCAAAGAACTTAAAACTATGATTATAATTTGTAAATGCAGTCTTGGTGAGTCAACTGAAACAGAGAAAATTGAAAGTAAAGGTTGAGCATGCAAATCTGGAGGACAAAAAGGGAAACAGGATGTAGCGTCTTGAATTGGAGAACTAAAAGGGATAAGGTGAAGCCCTGAGGTTCTTTAGAAAGACTAGAAAGGGTGAAAAAGAGTCAATTTCACAGTTATAGGAGCATCCTTCAGCCCATAGAATTATTTCGTTCCTGAGGAGGTGATGTGTAGCGACCTCTCTTGTGAGTTGGATGGGTACCATTTTTCAGGTTGGGTTGGGAAGGGTTTCCTGCGGATGAAAGAGATGTTGATCTCCTGCGGGTTGGGGTATTTCGTGGGACTGGTTCCATGAGATTCAGGTCTAAGAGGGTTTTCTGGAGTTCATCAAAGTATCTACAGGTGTATTTCTTCCCTTTGTAAGCAAAGCGTAGGGAAAATGGGAACCCCCACTGATAGATGATGTTGTGGCGCTGTAATTCCAGGAGAAGGGGCTTCATTGCTTGCCTTTTTGCAATCGTTATCTGGGACAAGTCAGCAAATAATTGAAAGTCATTGCCATGGAAATTCAGCTGCTTTTTGTCCCTGGCAGATGCTAGGAGCTGTTCCTTTGTGCGATAAAAATGTAATTTCACTATGATATCGCGTGGGGGGCCATCAGGCTTTTTTGCAGCCAGGGCACGGTGGATCCTGTCAAATTCTAACCTCTCAATAGGAATGGCTGGTTGCCATTCCTGGAACAAAGCAGTTATGGTGGATTGTAGGTCAGTGATAGTTTCAGGAATTCCCCTGATACGTAGGTTAGACCTTCTGGCCCTATTCTCATGGTCTTCAAGTTTGGTTTGAAGCAATAAGTTTTCCTCTTTCAGGTTCTCTATTTCCATAGAGTGTTCAAGAGAGATGTTTTCCAAATCATCTACTTTAAGTTCTAGTGTTGCTGTGCGCTTGCCAAGTTCTCTTATTTCTCTGGTGAGATTAGCTGTAATTTGATCTGATGTTTGTTTTAAGGCTTTGTTCAACATGTGTTCAAATTGCTTTAATACAGCTGGAGTTACATGAGAAATCTGTATGGGGTCTTGTGAGGTAAATAGTTCACTGTCAGAATCAGCTGGGGAGTCAGGTTGTGTCAGGCTTTGTCTGTGAAAGCGCATAGAGGCTGTGTATGAAGAGGGGGGAGGTGCCATTTTAGCTGCAGTTTTTCCCTTAGAATCCTTCATGAGGGGATTCTTTAACTTTGCACGACCGCCTCCCAAAGCCATAGTTTCCCCCACAAATTGACCAGAATAGTCCCGGGTACTAGCTTAACCCTGTGGGTATGTCCAAATACTTGCGGGTTATGTGGAAATATTGTCTCTCCTCCCGAACGGTGTGGAGCTCTAACTCTGCATGACTGCACTGCTAGACTCCACGCATGCACCTCCAGAAAACCAATTCCAACACATTATGTGTATATAGATAACATAAGTACGCTTTAGCTTACATCAATAAGTGTTCGAAATCTTCTAGATCTTTAAATTTAAATGTAAATCTATATAGTTCACGTATTCATTCATTTATCCATATGTCCATGTTTATAGTAAACGAACAAACACGGGGCTTCTGACTGCAACAAATGATCTATATAATTATGTACTCTTGTGGAATAATATGAATGTGATATCATAATGCAAACTGATCTCCATTTCATAGCACCCCACTGTGGACTCACACTTACAAATTAGTGCTGTCAATCAAATATTCATCAGTCTGTATACTGACTTGTGTTGTCAACTAGACACTTATCAATTTACATATAGCTTTGCCTGTCCCTCCTTTACTTTTTCCTATTCCTTGTTAGTTCCCCCCCCCCTCTTCTGAGTCTACACCATCTGCCTATTGAAAGTCTGTGAGGATCCATCTCCTTTCATCATCATGATTTTAAGAGTTCTGCACATACACGTGCAATCGTCTCGATCTCCTGTATATACATCCATGATCACAGTCCAGCTGGACTGGATCCATATGTGGACATCTCTGCCTCAAACATGTATTTGGATGACAGGAACTCAGAGTATGACACACACATCATACCTATTATTTTTCTCTTTAGAAAGAGAACATATACATTTATTACATCTATAGAGGTGCACTTGTGTGACGGATGTCACACTTATGCACATTTTTACATGGCTTTTCTCTGCGACATTTGTATATGCCGCTCAGATTTCCCGTGTTATAATCCCTGATTAACCAATTATCTACTCATGGTAAACAATACAATTAGAGATTCTTCAGAGATCTGCCATTTGAATTCCTTACAATATAGTGATTTTTTGACTAGATGGCAAGTGATATCACTGGAGACTTTATGGAGTAGTCTTTAACATAACATGTTTTGTTTTGTTTTAGTGTGGAGTTTTTTACAATATATTGTTCACGATTGTATGCATTGTTTTGTGTTTCAATCTTTTTATTCAAGTTTTGTCATACAAAATGTATAAAAGTCGCCACATAACATTGTACAGTCACAATCAACATTTGGGGTAACACAATGAAGATCACCAAGTGTAGGGGTCCTTGGAGTAGTCCGAAGCTCCGTAGAGCCGTTAACCCCTATTAGCATCGCAGATCATATCTGAACCGTCCACCCAGATGAGCCGCCCCCCCATCCATCTATCGGGGGGGGCGCAACTCAGCCGGCCGTGTGGGCAGCCCAGAGGTCTGATCAGACTGACAATGGTCCCGTAGGAGCTGAGAAAACAGGGAGCAGCACAAACCTCTAAGGTCTGGATCTGACTCCAAAAATAAACAATAAACAAATTTCAAAAGAGAGGAAAGAGGACAGTGACAAAGAATAGAAGGAAGGAGACAGAGTAAGGAAAGGACAGTTGAGGAGGGGGGAATGGGGGGAGGGAGGGGGGGAGGAGCCCCGATTCAGCATCCAGACATCTCAACCTAATCCCCTAGGCTATGCTGTAAACATCCCCGGGTCATTAGTTAGGTAACGAAGCCATGGGTCCCAAACTCCATGAAACAGTTTCATTTTATCTTGGGCCAGAGCGGTCAAGCGTTCGTTTAGCATCAACCAAGACAATTTGCCTTTAAGCTGATCGAATGGTAGAGCTGCCGATTTCCAGTTCCTAGCAATAGTGATTTTGGCTGAAATAAAAATAAATGTCAAGAGCCTCTTGCAGGACTTGGAGGCTTCCACATCTCCTCCCCCCAGTAGTGCTTGCTTAGCTGATTTAGTTAGGTTTAGTTGGGTAAGGGAGTAAACTAAATTATACACCCTGATCCAAAACCTCCGGACCTTTGGGCATGTCCACCAAATATGATAGGTGGTGCCCATCTGGCCACATCCTCTAAAGCACAACGGGGTAGCTCCTGAGACAAAAGTTGCCAGTCTGACCGGCACCATATACCACCTCAGTAGAACCTTATAATTGGCCTCAATTATTGAAGTATTGACGAGCGAACGAGATGCTGTCTCGGCTATCCTATGCCATTCGTCCAGATCCAGGGTTTCCTGCAAGTCGGTCTCCCATTGGACCATATAAGTCAGCTTTGTCGATACACTCAGCAATATCGAATATATAGCAGATAAATGTCCTTTAATTTTATCATAATTTTTGCATAGATGTTCCATGGGAGTTTGGGTTGCTAGGTTGCTCTTGCGAGCCAGGGTTTGTACATAATGTGAGATTTGGGCGAACCTATAACCCTCCGCTGGAGGCATTTGATGCCTGTCAGCCATAGTCCGTTCGGTCAGCATACCTCTATGATCGCACAAGTCAGCAATACACTTAAAACCCTTATTAGTCCACCATTCGAACGCTAGTGGAGTGAGACCCGGGGTGAATGCTTTATTTTGAAGCAGAGGTGTCAGTGGAGAATGAGGAGATTTGAATTTGTGAGATCTGGAGAGTCTGTCCCATAGTTCCAGTGACATGGATAAAGTAGGGCAAAGTATAGGAGGTCGCTCCTTGATAGGGAGCCATAAAATATAAGAAATAGGTTTGGGACGGCAGGAATAAGATTCCATAGCCATCCAAATGGCCTGTGCCTGTTGGGAGTGAAACCTTGTAAGTTGTGCTATCTGGGCAGCATAAAAATATTTTAATAAGTCTGGAAGACCAAGTCCTCCTCTCCGCTTCAACGTGTATAGAGTGCTCCTATTCACCCTGGGTCTCTTATCACCCCAAATAAACTGTAGTACTTTATTCTGGAATCGTTTAAGGTCATCACGGGCCAATGAAACTGGCAAGGTACGGAAGAAATACAATAATCGAGGTAGAACATTCATTTTAATTGAGTGAAGTCTGCCAAACCACGATGGCGGGTGAACCTGCCACTTAGCCATGTCAGCTGTTAGCCGTTTGAAAAGGGCTGGATAATTCTCTTTGTACAACTCACCAATAGATGAGGTCAGCTGTATGCCTAAATAAGGGAGAGCTGTGGATTCCCATCGGAATTGAAATGATTTTTCAAGCGTAGCCTGAGTGGAGCTTAGCAAAGATAAGTTCAGTGCTCTTGACTTACTATGATTAATTGCCAACCCGGAAATGTTGGAGAAAGGCTGCAAAATAGCATATAAGTTAGGTAGGGATGTGATCGGTGAGGTCAAGGTCAGCAACAAGTCGTCCGCAAAGAGTAAACATTTGTGTTCATAGTCTCCGCAATAAATGCCCTGTATATCTCTGCAGGCGCGAATTTTGAGCGCTAGTGGTTCAATCGCCAGGGCGAATAATAGTGGCGACAACGGGCAGCCCTGTCTAGTTCCTCTCCTGATAGGAAATGTTTGGGATGTATATCCTCTGAGCATTAGCGAGGCACTGGGGGAATCATATAATATGTGAAGGAGATCCAGAAAGCGTCTCCCAAATCCAAAGCGTGTGAGAACATCAAAAAGATAGTCCCAGGAGATAGAATCGAACGCCTTCTGGATATCCAATGAAAGTAACATTCCCCTCCTAGTCCCCTTTCCATCCCAATCAGACCGAACTGCCGAGATAAGGTTAATTATCCGGCGGGTTTGGTCCGATGCCTGTCTTGTCGGGACAAAACCTGCTTGGTCAGGATGGATATAACACTGAAGAAAAGTATTAAGTCTCTGGGCCAGTATTTTGGTTAGAATCTTAAGATCCGTATTGATCAGAGAAATTGGGCGATAATTGGAACAGTCTGTATGGTCCTTTCCTGGTTTCGGGATAACACTTATATAGGCTACATTTTCATGGCTGGGGAGCTTGCTGCCGCTTCTCAGGTCATTAAAGTAAGTACAGAGATGTGGGGCCAGAAGATCGTGATATTTCCTATAGTAGTGACCCGGGAATCCATCTGGCCCAGGGGCCTTGGTAGGGTGTAGGGTTTTGATTGCAGCCCTGACTTCAGGCTCTGTAAGAGCACCGTCCATCAGTTCCGCATGGGCTTGTGTCAATTTAGGCAGCTGTAAGTCGCGAAAGAATGTGCTCGCTTCAGATGAATCGAGCTTGTCCTGCACTCCATACAGCTTAGCATAAAATTTGTGAAATTCTCCAATTATCCGTTCGGGGTTCTGGGAGGTTAGGCCCGTGGATAGTCGTAGTTTAGGCAAAGTCGGTGTGTACGGTCGAGGAACCAGTTTTCTAGCTAACATTGTGGTAGGTTTATCACCCATCGTATAGAACCTGTGCTTAGACCAACTAATATGTTTCTCCGCTTGAGTAGTCAAGCTAAGATTTAGTGCTAGTCGAGCCTCGTCAATTTTATGCCTTATATCTACCAGGGGATTTCTGTGCTGTTCACTAAGTAAGTTATCTAAGTTAGTTTCCAGAATCTTATTTGCCTGTTCCCTATTGCGTTTAATCCTGGCTGCCACTTGTAACAATATGCCCCTAATCGCTGCTTTATGTGCTACCCAGTTAATTGCGGGGGACGTGTCCGATGCCTTATTAAGTCTAAAGTATTCCTGTATTTCCTTTTGAATCTCTAAAAAGATTGTAGGGTCATTCAGCAAGCTCACATTAAGTCTCCACGGGGAGGGTCTAGATTTAGTCCATAGCCCTGAAGTAGAGAGTTTTATCGGGGAATGATCAGACCAAGGGGTAGATAAAATCTTAACCGACTTAATAAATGGTAGCAAAGGCGTACGTACTAGAACGTGGTCTATCCTCGAGTAAGTATGATGGGCTTGTGAAAAGTGTGTAAAGTCTCTGACCGTAGGGTTATTTTCTCGCCAGGCGTCGATGAGGTCATAGAAATGAAACAGACGTGCAACCTTGCTGCTTCCAGTCGGTGGGCGTTTCAATGTTGGTCTAGAGGAGTCCGATTTATCCATAATTCTGTCCAAGGGAATATTACTATCGCCTCCCATAATGACCTGACCCTGGACTTTGGGCATAAGAATCTTCAGCATTTTGCTAAAGAATTCTGGCTGTCCAGTATTCGGGGCATAGTATGATATAAAGGACACCTCCTGGTCATGGAGCCGCCCCACTGCCATAATATATCTACCTCTCTTGTCCTTAACGATAGCGATGGGGGTAAAGGGGGTCCGTTTCGAAAAGCAGATGGCTACACCGCCCTTCTTTTCCCGACCCCCTGCCAAGTAAAACTGTGGATACTTCCCATTGAGGTAACGGGGCGCTGAGACATTGGAGAAATGAGTTTCCTGCAATAGCAGGACTTCAGCCTTCTGTTTATGATAAAACTGGAAAGCCTTAGTTCTTTTAGTAGGGGAGTTAAATCCATGTACATTGTGGCTAACTATCGAATAGTCTGTGTTATATGTGGTGGCCATCGTGGTAGGGCAGAGCACTCTTACCTTGCATAATGAATGAAGCGAGAAGGGTCCCGATGATGATGACTGTTTGGCTATGTGACCTCTCAGACCATGACATAAGGGAAGGGCGCTGAACCGAGGCTCCGAAGAAAGAGGGGGAAGGGAGAGAAGGAAAAGGCATTAGAGAAGAAGAGAAACAAAAATAAAAGCAAAAAAACATATACATAGGCCTTAGGCCCAAACAACCAATATAACTCAATCCTAGCTGATGAATGAAGGAATGGGGAATAACCCCTGCCGGAGACAACATCCGGCAAATTAGGTGCAAGGGTACCATCCTTGTCGTAGGATAGGTAGTCTTGCAGTTGGGTGGCAAGCATGACCACCCCGACCCAAATATGATTACACTCTGTACGAGCAGGCTATTCGAGGTCATATCGGAAATGACAAAATCAATCAATACAGTTTTAACATAACAGGCTGTCTATAGGAACATGCATTCCCAAGGCCAGTGGCGCCGGGGCCGGAAGGGTCCCCATCGGTCGTTCCGGCCCCCGAGCCACAGCCCAACAGGGGAACACATTGCGGTCCGACTAAGGCCCCCAGACTGCTAAAAAGCAAAAAGCAAAATTTCTTCGACCAGGTTGGGCCCGTCGGGGTTGTAAAATATTCGGCTGGCAGCCAGTCCGAAGAACCAGGAACTCCAGTAACTTTGTAACCCGTGACTTTGTAACCTGTGAACTGTGAACGGTAACGATGGCCCCATCAGGCCCATAGTCCACCATGGGCCCAGGCCATATCCGTGCAATCAAGCACTAACAGTTCCCAAAAGGGGGCAAAAAAGCAAAAAGAGAGAAGAGCAATAATACTCAGGTATTCCGGCGAGCATTTCTGGCCTGTGAGCGTGTGCGATCCTGCCATATCGGGGAGAGGGGACGATGATCCAGACGAGGGGGAGATGAAATCGGAGTCGGAGAGTCCCGTGCAATGATGCCGAGACTAAGCAGTAGGTCTTCGCCTGCTTGGAACGTGGAAAAGGAGTGGGACTTTCCGTTGTAAGTGAATGATAACTTAAAAGGGAACGACCATCGATACTTAATCTGTTTGGCCAGAAGTTGCTGGAGTAATGGCCGTAGGTTTCTGCGTTTCTGGACCGTTGATGGCGCCAAATCTGTAAAGAGCTGTATTGGTGTTCCAAATAGCGACAGGTCCGGCCTGTTGCGAGCCGCAAGCATCATCTTATCCTTAATGCGGTAGTGATGTGGCTTAACAATAATGTCTCGTGGTAGGCCGTCGGCCCTTGGGGCTGTCAGTGCTCGGTGAACGCGATCAACTTCCATGTGGTGGTTGGCTATATCAGGGATAAGGGTTTTCATCAGGTCTTTTACAGCCCCCTCTAGATCTGTGTGAGTTTCAGGGAGGCCACGCACGCGGACATTGTACCTACGAGAACGATTCTCCAAATCTTCAATTTTTGTGAATGCCTCTTCTAATCTATCCTGGAGGTCTGTCACCATGGCTGAGTTCTGGTTGACCCTTTTGATGGCTCCATCCACTTTGGTTTCAATTAGCTCAAAACGCTCTCCCAAGCTATGGATGTCTTTTTTCAGGTCAGTGGTGATTAATGTGCAGGCCTTAGAGAGCTCCTGCTGCAGCATGGTGGAGAATCTGCCCAACAGTACAGCATCAGGGGAATAGTGTGAGAGCTGGGGAATTGGCATATCCTGGCTGGATTGGCTGGATTGGCTAATGAGGACTTCTGCTAAGTCTGCCATGTTCCTATCCATGGAGGAGGCAGGGGAGGCAGGGGAGTTTGGAGAGTCATGTCTATCAGCGTATATGGCTGGGGATGGGGGATGTGATAGTGACTCACCCCGCTGTCCGGTCTCCACCTCTCCCGAGGATTGTGAGGAGAATGGATCCCTAGTTGGCTCCAGATTTAGCTGCCTGTCTCCTCTCTGTGTAGCGCCGTCGGATCTGGCTGCTGCCGTGCTGCCTCGTGTGTCTGGCTTACCCGGCGCCATCTTGGATCGCGGCTGTGCTGTAGGGGAAGGCCCTGCTCTCTTCTGGGCTGTAGTTTGCGTATCGTGTCCTTTCCGCGGCTGCCCCTGTGCCCTACGGTTCATCGCCACTTCGGGGCTGGTGTGGGATCGGTCCTGGCTCACGGACCTCAGTGCCTGCGCTATCGTTAGCTCTGGTGGGCCGGGGTGCCGGGAGCTCGGTCAGCACACGTCCTTCTCCGAGTCCCCGCGCATGCGCACATATGCATTGTTTTGTATTCATTGTCAAAAGACATGCACAATACTGCATACAACAAGTGTACACTGTAAAAGTAGGATCACAGCTAACTACAAACCGACACATAAGAATGCCTTTCACACAAGCAATTATATCTTCATCCATACACAAACAATTTAATCGCTCCATCTGCTCCCATGTTATGAAGCCTACACATGATTGTGTATTGGTAAGAAATTCTCCTAACTCTCCTATAGTTGTTCATTAAGCTTCTTTTCTTCCTGAAAACTTATATTTATATTTGTTACATGTCATTCCATTAATTACACTATATCATTTTATATATAAACTTTTTTAGTTAGCACTAAACACATTCACTGATCACAATTAATTCAACACACAAACCTGTATCCATTTGTATCTATATGTATTCTTTTCGGGACAGTTTCCAGCTACCCACATACATTATCACTTAGCATTTCCTAATGCGGGCATATGCACATCCAATCCCCAAATATTTCAATATTTTTTAGATGTATATTTATGTACATACCAAACTACTACATATATTGAAATATTGCAAAGTGGATATTTACATTATTATGCAGGATTTCTAATTTTCTGTATACATCAATACACACATTTATACACATATACATACATAGAGGGTATCTCCTTTGTTTATTTACTTTATATAAATCTTTATTCCAAAAAGAAGTACCTGATGAATGTATACATATAATAATGATTTTTCACTAATAAATTTACTTTGCTGTTCACATATGTAAACACTTCATATATTCATATGACAGTATAGTATTCTACTTGCCCTACATGTCTTTAGGTAGTGTCACTTTTTATACCCAGGTTCAACAATCACTATATATACGTATATTTTTTACATGGCCAAATTAGTATGTGTTCTTTTTGAATGGTCTTTTTTGTTCCTTTTTTCCTTTTACACAGGTGTGTGTCTTTACCTACAATCACTTCACTTACCCTAATCACCTTTACAAGGAAACACCTATCAATCCACTAAATAACCAATTGGAGCCTTGATTATTATTTTTTCCATTTGTCATTTGAACAGGAGTATAAATTTGATGTGAATTTTGTGTATGTTAGCTATGAATAAGCACTGATTTGCAGTGTGAAACGCGTCAGCTCCCTTTGCTGTGTTTTTTGCTGTGACTTGTGTTGATGTGACCTTGTTTTTAAAATAAAGAACCATATTTTTTGGAGTGCGGCTGTCCAAGCTTCTTCAGTCTCTGCAGGAGTTAGTGGGTGTTGCGCAGTATACACCTGTAGCTACCCTTTATTGCTGGTGTTCTTTAATACAGGCATCTGCAGGAGTTAGTGGGTGTTGTGTGCCTCCAGCACAGCACAGTAAACACCTGTGTAATGGCACCCCAAGTATGAAAGGGGTTAACGCCGTTTAAGATATTCCCTCTCCAAACACACATCAGCTACCGACACTCCACAGTCAGGCGACCGAGACCCATAGGAATAATTCTTCCAGAAATACGAGACAAACGCTCTGTATGAGGTTTCCAACTGGTCTGACACTTTGAGAAGAAAACAGGCTTTTATATACACTAAACGAATACTGTAGTCCAAGTGGACAAGTCCACCCACAACATCACACAATGGTCACATAATGAGCCCCAATACACATTCTGACATCTCTTAGCAGACAACAGGTGAGTTCATTAGCTAATCCCTTTTCAGCTTAAATGACTATGCATAACCTTTGTGTTCCCCAGACTGTCTGTCTGCTAATTTACAATACCCACAATTGCAGAGTTAATTTTCACACCCCACAATGAAAAGATCTTTAGAATAGTTGGGATTCATTAACATTACACAGGCAGACAGGTGATTAAAGTTGAACACATCAGCCCTTTCAATTAACCTGTTGTGTTCAGGATCAACAAACAGTAAATATTGTGGATTTAATATTACTATCCCATTTTAGGTAGTCCAAGATATATTTCCTCAGTCACCCTATGCCCAAAGAGACCCCTGTCACAGCCTGTATCTACCCTTTTTTGCTGGTGTTCTCTAATAAAGGCATCTGCAGGAGTTAGTGGGTGTTGTGTGCCTCCAGCACAGCACAGTATACACCTGTATCTACCCTTTTTTGCTGGTGTTCTCTAATAAAGGCATCTGCAGGAGTTAGTGGGTGTTGTGTGCCTCCAGCACAATATACACCTGTATCTACCCTTTATTGCTGGTGTTCTTTAATACAGGCATCTGCAGGAGTTAGTGGGTGTTGTGTGCCTCCAGCACAGCACAGTATACACCTGTATCTACCCTTTTTTGCTGGTGTTCTCTAATAAAGGCATCTGCAGGAGTTAGTGGGTGTTGTGTGCCTCCAGCACAATATACACCTGTATTTACCCTTTATTGCTGGTGTTCTCTAATGAAGGCATCTGCAGGAGTTAGTGGGTGTTGTGTGCCTCCAGCACAGTATACACCTGTATCTACCGTTTATTGCTGGTGTTCTATAATAAAGGCATCTGCAGGAGTTAGTGGGTGTTGTGTGCCTCCAGCACAGCACAGTATACACCTGTATCTACCCTTTATTGCTGGTGTTTAGGGATAAGCTCGGTGTTCGAGTCGAACGCATGTTCGACTCGAACATCGTCTGTTCGCCTGTTCGGCGAAACTAGAACTTTGTGGGCCGTTCGCGCCAAATTCGTGTGACGCGAATGGCCCACAATACACAGTGCATTGCCGGCGCTGTGATTGGCCAAGCATGCACTGTGACCCCGCATGCTTGGCCAATCACAGCACCGGCAGCGAGGAGAGCCATAATTGGCCACAGGCAAGATGCCTGTGGCCAATTATAGCTCAGGGGGGTTTAGTACACGCCCCACACTATAAAAGGCCGCCAGCACGGTGGCCTTGTGTAGTGTGTTGGTGTGCAGGGATAGAAAAGGATAGGCAGGGACAGTGTCTTTGATATTTATTCATTAACCTTGTGCATTTACAGTGTGTTGGTATACAGGGACAGAGAAGAATAGACAGGGACAGTGTCAGTGATATTCTTTCATTAACCTTGTGCATTTACAGTGTATTGGTATACAGGGACAGAGAAGAATAGGCAGGGACAGTGTCAGTTGTATTCTTTCATTAACCTTGTGCATTTACAGTGTGTTGGTATACAGGGACAGAGAAGAATAGGCAGGGACAGTGTCAGTGATATTCTTTCATTAACCTTGTGCATTTACAGTGTGTTGGTATACAGGGACAGAGAAGGATAGGCAGGGACAGTGTCAGTGATATTCTTTCATTAACCTTGTGCATTTACAGTGTGTTGGTATACACGGACAGAGAAGGATAGGCAGGGGACAGTGTCAGTGTCATTTTTGCTAAGCCTCCTGCACAGTAAACACCTGAAGCTACCACTTATTTCTGTGTTTTCCTGTTGTGTAACACAGGCAGGCACCTGCAGCACTTATAGTGGGCGTAGTGTGCCTCCTGCACAGTATACACCTGAAGCTACCCCTGATTGCTGTGTTTTCCTGTGGTGTAACACAGGCAGGGATCTGCAGCAGTTACAGTGGGTGTAGTGTACCTCCTGCACAGTATACACCTGAAGCTACCCCTTATTGCTTGTGTTTTTTTTTCTTTTGTGTTACACTAACAGGCATCTGCAGCACTTACAGTGGGCGTAGTGTGCCTCCTGCACAGTATACACCTGAAGCTACCCCTTATTGCTGTGTTTTCCTGTTGTGTAACACAGGCAGGCATCTGCAGCACTTACAGTGGGCGTAGTGTGCCTCCTGCACAGTATACACCTGAAGCTACCCCTTATTGCTGGTTTTCTCATCTCCCTGCAGGCCATTAGAATGTCTGGAAGGCCAACAAGGAGAGGCAGACAGTCACGAGCCAATAAAAGAGGGCAAGCAGGCTCTGTGTCTGGGGGCAACAGTGCTGGTCATGGACGCGGTGCATTGTCATCAGCACGTGGCCATGGGACACGCTTGTCCTTATTTTTGGCAGCTGGACTTGTTGAGCCGCATTATGCCGAAGACTTGGTAGAGTGGATGACCAAGCCCTCCTCATCCTCCTCTTTCACCCAGGCTCAGGGTACTGGCAAAGCAGCTGCCAACGCGTCCTCTTCCCTAGACCCACCATGTCCTCCTGAGGAGTCCCCCGAACTGTTTGAGCACAGTGTTAGGTACATGCTCCAGGAGGATGCTCAGCGTTTTGAAGGGTCTGATGATGATACACAGTTAGAGGAAGGCAGTAGCGTGAGCGCAGAGAGAGGGGATGCTCAAGAAGGACAGCAATCTGGCAGTCATGTTCCAGCAGCTGCAGCATACTGCCAGGTTTGCTCCAGTGATCAAGAGGGAGGGGATGATGAGGTCACTGACTCCACGTGGGTGCCTGTTGGGGAGAGAGGAGGAGGATGAGGAGGAGGCACATCTCCAACAAGGCAGGATGCCCTCCGGGGGCTAGAGTAAGGGCAGCACACCGACTGAATCACACCGCAGAGCTCCGCCCGTGCAGGGCGCTGCCTCTGCCCGTTATTCCAAAAGTTCTTTGGTGTGGGCCTTTTTTGGGTCGAGTACATCAGACCGCACCGCTGCTATTTGCAACATATGTCTCAAGCGTATCTCGCCTGGCCAAAACATCAGCCGCTTGGGCACCACATGCTTGACCAGACATATGTTGACCTGCCATGCAGCTCGTTGGCAAGCGTACCTTAAAGACCCACACCAAAGAACAAAGCGGACCTCTCCTTGCTCCTCATCAGCTGGGATCTCCAACCCCACTATACCTTCAGTCCTCTCTGAAACCTGCACTGAGAGGAATGAAGGTGTAGAATTAGGTGTGTCACAGCCAAGTACTTGCAGGCACTCTGCTAGCAGTAAACCGACGTCCGATTGTAGCAGGCAAATTTCCCTGCCCCAGCTGCTGGACCGTCGAAAGAAGTTCACTCCCAGCCATCCACATGCTAAGCCGTTGAATGCTAGCTTGGCTAAATTGCTGGCACTTCAACTGCTGCCTTTTCAGTTGGTAGACTCGGCCCCCTTCCGTGAGTTTGTGCAATGTGTGGTTCCTCAGTGGCAGGTTCCCAAACGCCACTTTTTCTCACGGAAGGCGATTCCGGCTCTCTACCGGCATGTGGAAGGCAATATCCATGCCTCGCTGGACAGGGCGGTCAGTGGTAAGGTGCATATTACCGCTGACTCATGGTCCAGCAGGCATGGACAGGGACGTTACCTTTCTTTCACGGCCCATTGGGTCACTCTTTTGGCAGCTGGGAAGGATGCAGGACAAGGTGCAGTAGTGTTGGAGGTTGTTCCGCCGCCATGCCTCCAAAATGCTACTACTGGTTGTGACACACCTCTCTCCTCCACCCCTCCTCTTCTTCTTCCTCCATGGCCTCTTCCTGTGCTTTGTCCTCGGAACCAGCAGTGCTCCGTAGGCGTTCAAGGGGCTACGCAAGTACGCAGGCAAAAAGATGCCATGCCGTGCTTGCGCTGGTGTGTTTGGGGGACAGGAGCCACACTGGGGCAGAGGCTCTGTCAGCTCTGCAGGGGCAGGCCGAGAGGTGGTTGACGCCATGCCAGCTTAAGCCAGGAATGGTGGTTTGCGACAATGGCACCAACCTCCTCTCCGCCCTCCGACAGGGACAACTGACCCATGTGCCCTGTGTGGCTCACGTCCTTAACCTGGTGGTGCAGCGTTTCTTGGGCAGGTACCCGGGCTTACAGGATGTCCTGAGGCAGGCCAGGAAAGACTGTGTGCATTTCCGCAGATCATATAATGCCAGTGCTCGGCTGGCTGAGCTGCAAAAGGAGTTGAACCTGCCCAAGAACCGCCTTATATGTGACATGCCCACCAGGTGGAACTCAACATTGGCCATGCTCAGCGGTTGCACATGCAGCAGAGGGCCATCAATGAGTACCTGTGCGACTACGGCACCAGGACAGGGTCAGGGGAGCTCGGTTTTTTTTCACCACGCCAGTGGGGCATGGTCAGGGATGCATGCACTGTCCTGGCACCATTTGAGGAGGCCACGAGGATGGTGAGTAGTGACAGTGCATGCATCAGTGACACTGTACCTCTTGTCCACCTGTTGGAGCATACGCTGCGTGGAATAATGGACAGGGCACTTGAGGCAGAACAGAGGCAGGAAGAGGAGGACTTCCTTGCCTCTCAAGGCCCCCTTTACCCAGACAGTGTTCCTTCTGTCCCACCAATCGCACAGGAAGAGGACGAGGAGGAGGAGGAGGAGGAGGAAGATTGTGTCAGCATGGAGGTAGAACCTGGCACTCAGCATCAACAGCAGCAATCTTTAGGGATGATTTACAGTCCCAAGAAACCCGTGGACTTGTATGTGGCTGGGAGGAGGTGGCTGCGGATCATGTCGTCCTTAGAGACCCAGAGGACTCCGGACCGAATGCCTCAGCTAACCTACGCTGCATGGCCTCCCTGATCCTACAAAGCCTGCGGAACGATCCTCATATTCTTTGGATCAAGGAGAGAGACCATTACTGGCTGGCCACTCTCCTTGATCCACGGTACAAGGGTAAGGTTGCGGACCTTATCTTGCCGTCGCAGAGGGAGCAGAGGATGAGACATCTCCGGGAGGCCTTGCAGAAAGGTCTGTGCAACGCATTCCGAGAGATTGGGAGGTTACAAACTCCTGGTCCTGGACAACGAGTTGCTGAGGCTTCGGTCAGTCAAAGAAGGAGCGGTGGGGAAGGTGGCCATCTGACCGATGCGTTCAGACAATTTTTTTAGTCCGCAGCCCCAAGGTATGATCGGTTCCAGCAATCATCGCCAGCATCTGATTTACATGGTCCAGGAATACCTAGGGGCAAGGTCAGACTTGGACACCTTTCCAACCGAAAATCCTCTGGCTTGCTGGGTCTTGAGGATGGATCACTGGCCAGAGCTTGCACAGTATGCAATTGAGCTACTGGCCTGCATCCAGCGTTCTTTCGGAACGCACATTCAGTGCTGCTGGTGGCTTTGTAACCGATCACAGGGTGCGCCTGTCCACCGACTCGGTTGATCGACTGACCTTCATAAAGATGAACCAGTCTTGGATCACCACCAGCTACCAAGCACCTGAAGATGATGTAACCGAATAATTTTTTTTGAAATGTCACATCCCTTTAAGACTGTTTAAGATGATGCTGAGTGACTGTCCTGTTATGTTGACTGACTATCCTCTTCCTCCTCAATGATCCTGCCGATAGCTTGGAAGAACATTTGTGGTTCTAGGTGCCGCCACCAGTGGCTAAGGCCCAATTTTTCAGCCCCTGTTTAACAGGGGCGTGTAATTCAAATTTTTGATGCAATGCTTTGCAACAGGGCTCAGTGCTGCGCTCCAAATACAGTATCTGTGATGGGTTGATGTGTTGTGGCACCAGTGGCTAAGGCCCGATTTTTCAGCCCCTGTTAAACAGGGGTGTGTAATTACAATTTTTGATGCAATGCTTTGCAACAGGGCTCAGTTCTGCGCTCCAAATACAGTATCTGTGATGGGTTGAAGTGTTGTGGCACCAGCACCAGTGCCTAAGGCCCAATTTTTCTGCCCCAGTTCAACAGGGGCATGTAATAACAATTCTTGATCTAATATTTCACAGATGGGCCCATTCCTGCGCCCACCAAGAGTAACTGTGAGGACTTACAGTCTTGTGGTACCAGCACCACCACCAAAGGCCCAATTTTTCCTACCACTGTTCAACAATGGCATGTAATTACAATTCCTGATATAATAGTTCACAGCAGGGCATTCCAGCGCCCACCAAGAGTAACTGTGAGGGCTTACAGTGTTGTGGTACCAGCACCACCACCACCACCAAAGGCCCAATTTTTCAGCCCCTGTTCAACAGGGGCATGCAATTACAATTCTTGATCTAATAATTTACAGCAGGGCCCATTCATGCGCCCACCAAGAGTAACTGTGAGGGCTTACAGTGTTGTGGCAACACAAACACCTAAGGGGCAAATTTCTGCAGAGTATATACGGCAGGCCCCTACTTTCAAACATCCAACTTAAAAACGACTCCTACTTGCAAACGGAAGGAGACAACAGGAAGTGAGAGGAAATCTACCCCTAGGAAGGGAAATTCTCTCCTGTAAAAGTTAATATGAGAAAAAGGTGTCTCCACTCTACTGATGCTTTATCACCAATCCTTGTTTCAATAAAAACCCCACTTTTCCAAAAACATTTGTCATTGGGACGGAAAGTGAGGTGAAATGTTCTGAACAGGTGCACAGACAGCAAAACAAATGTTACAGGGGTGATAACCCTTCCCTATATTTTCCAAAAAGCTTAAAAATAGATTTTTTGGCTAGAGCTACACTTAAAATATGTACCTGTTCCAAATTAGAAAAATATTCTACTTAAGAACAAATCTACAGTCCCTGTCTTGTTTGCACCGCCTGTATACTGCTGTTCAGAGTATATAGGGTTTTAGGTATAGGGTTTTATTTTGGGTGCAGGGTTCCCCTTAATATCCATACAAGACCCAAAGGGGCTGGTAATGGGCTGGGGTGGGGGGGGGGGTGATGGGGTAGCCATGCCATTTTTCTCAAAGATTTTCATCCATATTGCCAGGACAAGACATGACATTAAAGCCGCAAGCAGTTTTAACCACCTCGCGCCCGCCGTACGAGAATATACGGCCGCAAGGTGGTTGTCAAATGCCGGGAGGCCGTTATTATACGGCCTCCGCTATTTGGCCACTGGGGGGCGCGCGAGCGCCGCCGGCGGCGCGCGCACGTGCCCGGCGCTTCACTGCAATGCCGATGCGCGTGCCTGGCGGCCGGGATGTCCGCCAGGCACCCCCGATCGGCGGTTACAGAGACAAGGACATGGATCTGTGTGTGTAAACACACAGATCCATGTCCTGTCAGGGAGAGGAGACCGATGCTGTGTCCCTTGTACATAGGGACACAGATCGGTCACCTCCCCCAGTCAGTCCCCTCCCCCCACAGTAACAATCACTCCCAGGGAACACATTTAACCCCTTCCTCGCCCCCTAGTGTTAACCCCTTCCCTGCCAGTCACATTTATACAGTAATCAGTGCATATTTATAGCACTGTTCGCTGTATAAATGTGAATGGTCCCAAATTAGTGTCAAAAGTGTCCGATGTGTCCGCCATAATGTCGCAGTCACAAAAAAAAATCACTGATCGCCGCCATTACTAATAAAAAAATATATATATAAAAATGCCATAAAACTATCCCCCTATTTTGTAAACGCTATAACTTTTGCGCAAACCAATCAATAAACGCTGATTGCGATTTTTTTTACCAAAAATATGTAGAAGAATACGTATCAGCCTAAACTGAGGAAAAAAATATATAAAAAAAAAAATTGGGATATTTATTATAGCAAAAATCAAAAAATATTGCATTTTTTTCAAAATTGTCGCTCTATTTTTGCTTATAGCACAAAAAATAAGAACCGCCGAGGTGATCAAATACCACCAAAAGAAAGCTCTATTTGTGCGAAAAAAAGGACGTCAATTTTGTTTGGGAGCCACGTCGCACGACCGCGCAATTGTCATTCAAAGCGTGACAGTGCTGAAAGCTGAAATTTCGCCTGGGCAGGAAGGAGGTATATGTGCCCAGTAAGGAAGGGGTTAAATGGCTTTTTTTCCTTTACAAATGTCATTTTGTGCAGGGACAGTTCTAAACACGGGAAACACATGCCACTTCACAGGCATACTTTAGACACCCCCCAGGTACGATATTTAAAGGAATATTACCCTTTTTGTTTTTTCACTTTATGCATCATTAAAATGACTGCTCCAGAAAAAACGGCCGTTTTTAAAACTTCTTTTTGCATTGATACATGTCCCCTGTGGCAGAATCCGGGTCCCCAAACCCTTTTTAGGACAATAACATGCATATTAGCCGTTATAATTAGCACTTTAGATTTCGAACGTTCGCGTCCATTGTATTTAATAGGGTTCTAACGTTCGCACAAACTTTCGGTCCTTTCGCAGGTTCTGGTGCGAACCGAACCGGGGGGTGTTCGGCTCATCCCTACACTTTGTAAATGATATCTTCAGAGACTACTTAGACCTATTCATCATAATCTTTCTAGACGACATTCTGATCTTCTCCTCTTCCCTGCTTAATCACTGAGAGCATGTCAGGAAGGTATTGACCCGGCTTCGCCAACATGGCTTGTACGCCAAACCTGAAAAATGTGAATTTCAACGGCAGAGTATCCAATTCCTAGGACTAATCATCTCGGTGGAGGGCATTAAGATGGACCCCGAGAAGGTCACAGCCATCTTGGACTGGCGAGCCCCCACCGATAAGAAGGGGATCCAGCGCTTTGTGGGATTTGCGAACTTCTACCGGAAGTTTATTAAGGGATTCTCCACTATCATTTCCCCCATCACCAGTCTAACCAGACAAGGCACCCGGTTCCACTGGTCCCCTGTAGCTCAGGTCGCCTTCATTACTCTTAAGAACCTGTTCATCTCAGCCTCGGTCCTGAAGCACCCTGATCCGGCCTTACCCTACATCCTGGAAGTGGATGCCTCTGAGGTGGCAGTTGGAGCAGTACTTTCTCAGAGAAGGGGACCCAAGGCTCTGCTGCATCCAGTTGCATTATTTTCCCGTAAGTTAACGGAAGCTGAGAGGAATTACGATGTCGGGGACAGAGAACTTCTTGCAATAAAATCTGCACTTGAGGAGTGGCGTTATCTCCTGGAGGGAGCGGCACACCCTATCCTGATTTACACCGACCATAAGAATCTTGAGTACCTGAAAATTGCCAAGAGACTCAGACCACGCCAGGCCAGGTGGGCACTCTTTTTTACTCAATTCTCGTTCCATATTACCTACAGACCAGGGTCAAAGAAAACCAAACCGGACGCTCTTTCCCGGATGTTTGGCGAACCTGAAGTCCTTTCACCGCCAGATATCATCCTAGCCCCCGGAAACTTCCTCTTACTGCAGGAAGATCTCTTGTCCCAAATCAGACGAGCTTCTTCAGGAATCCCTCAGCCATCAGACCTTGCTCTTCAGTTAAAGGATGGTCTATGGTGCAACAAAGACAAGATTTTTGTGCCCCAGCAACTATGGGTAGCGGTCTTGAAGTCCTGTTATGATCACCAACTGGCCGGCCACTTTGGTGTTCACAAGACTTCTGAGCTCCTCCAGCGTACATTTTGGTGGCCGCAGTTACTTCAAGATTGCAGAAGCTATGTGGAGTCTTGCACCATCTGCATCCGAAACAAGGGCAGCAAAACCAGAGCCTGGGGGCTGTTAAAGCCACTACCTGTTCCTGAGAGATCATGGAGGATGATCTCTATGGACTTTATAGTAGAGCTGCCTCCCTCAGAAGATTATACCACCATCTTCGTGGTAGTTGATAGGCAGGAAGTATGCCATCTTAGAGAGCCTATGAGGGGTACACCCTCTGCCTCCGAGACTGCTAAAGTTTTCATCAGGGAGATAGTAAGGCTCCACGGCATACCTGCTAACATCACATCTGATCGTGGGGTGCAGTTTACATCAAGATTCTGGAAAGCACTATGCAGATCCCTGAAGATTGACCTTTTCTTTTCTTCTGCATATCACCCCCCGACCAACAGTCAGACAGAGCGTACAGATCAAACGCTTGAGCAGTATCTGCACTGTTTTTCAAGCATCTCCCAGGATGATTGGGCTCCCCTATTACCCCTTGCCGAGTTTGCTTATAATAACTCTGTTCACTCCGCCATCAAAAAGTCTCCGTTCTTTGCAAACTATGGGTTCCACCCATTGTTTTTGTCCAACAATGTTCCAGAATGTACAGTACCAGCTGCCCAAGAAACCTTGAACTTTTTTGCAACCAATAACAAATTACTCCAGGAGACAATGACTAAGGCTCAGAAATACAACAAGGAAGTGTTTGACAGGAGGAGGAGAGGGGAGCTCAACCTAGCACCTGGGGACCAAGTCTGGCTGTCTACCCTGAATCTGAAATTGGCATGCCCATCTAAGAAGTTGGGTCCTAAGTTCATGGGTCCCTTCCAAGTAACGAGGAAGATCAACGAAGTGGCCCACGAATTAAAACTGCCAGAGTCCTTTCGGATTCATCCAGTTTTTCATGTGGCCCTACTCAAACCTGCAGTCCCAGACTCCTTCACCAACCGGAACACTGGTCCCCCTCAACCAGTGCTCATCAATGAGGAGGAAGAGTTCGAAGTGGAGTCCATCCTGGATTGCAGGAAGAGACGCAACCAGATTCAGTATCTGTTGAAGTGGAAGGGCTACGGCCCAGAGGAAAACTCATGGGAACCAGAAACTAATGTCCATGCTGGAAGGCTGATCAGGGACTTTAAAAGGTCTCACCCAGACAGGTTGGCCTGGCTGGGCATCCGGAGGCTGCTCCTTGGGGGGGGGGCAATGTCAGGAAAGGCGTTTCCGTAATCTGCCTAGCAACGGCAGTGTCAGGAGAATGCCTGTGCTTAGAAGATCCGTTTGGCGCATGTGCGCGCACGCGTTAGCGCAACCGGCGCACGGGAGCGCGCACGCGTGCGCGATGACAGCGCTTGGTGCCAGAATTTGTAATTTAAACCCCTCAGACACTCTGCTCCTTGCTGTCCGGTCTACAGCGTTCCTGAGACCCCTGCTATCTGACTCCTGATCTTGAAAACCCGCTATCTGACCCGGCTCGTCTCTGACTACTCTTGATTACTGCCTGTCTTGATCCCGGCCTGTCCTGACTATTCTTCGGATTACCCCTCAACCTGGTTGCTGTCCGCCTGATGAACTGACCCGGCCTGGACTCGACCATTCGCACCTCCCTGCTGTTGCAACCAGTTCTGGACTACAGAGCACCTCCCTGCTGTTGCAACCAGTTCTGGACTATGGTGCACCTCCCTGCTGTTGCAACCAGTTCTGGACTACGGTGCACCTCCCTGCTGTTGCAACCAGTTCTGGACTACAGTGCACCTCCTTGCTGTTGCAACCAGTTCTGGACTATGGTGCACCTCCCTGCTGTTGCAACCAGTTCTGGACTACAGTGCACCTCCCTGCTGTTGCAACCAGTTCTGGACTACGGTGCACCTCCCTGCTGTTGCAACCAGTTCTGGACTACCGTGCACCTCCCTGCTGTTGCTGACCAGCTCCTGACTACCGTGCACCTCCCTGCTGCTGCTAACCAGCCCTGCACTACAGTGCACCTCCCAGCTGCTGCAAGCCCGCTCCGGACTACAGTGCACCACCCATTGCTGCATCAACCCTCTACTCAGCTTACCTGCCAGGCACTTGTGCCCCTTTGTCCTCTTGAGCTCCTGTCTGCTCTATCAGGGGTTCTTGAGCCAGAGGCTTACGAGAGGCCGCTCCCTGCACGTTGGGCTCCACTACCAGGTACGTGACAAGGCCGTTCGCGCCAAGTGGGCCGTATAGTGTGTGTGTGTATGTGTATATATATGTGTATGTGTATATATTGTAACCTGGGGGACAGGTAGTCGGTACAAAAGCTCACTGGGATGAGCAGGCACAGATACCAAGTCCATTGGATCAGTGAAAACACAGTGTTATTTATTGGTGCTATATACAAAGTCAATGACAGGTGCTGTACAGTGTGCTGAAAACAAACAGAAGAAAAAATAGCTAAACAAAAGCCTAGCCGTGTCTCGGCTCTAACTATACAGTATTTACAGGCCCTCACTACCAGGCTGGACAAGCCTAGCGCTTGTCCGCTTCCACATCCAACAGAGTAACAAGTTTTACAAACCTTCTTGCTCTCACAGACCAATGCTGTCTGTGTTTCCCAGGCTGAGCAAAGGCTGTCCAGACAAGTGGTGGCGCACAATATCCACAAAAACATGTATTACCCACAAAATAATCAAAAATAATAATCAATATAAGTAAAAGTCCTTTAAAGTCTATTTTACACCCTCCAATAATACATATATATATATATTTTTTATTTTTTTTGTCCCGCCGCCCCCCCCCTCCTTCCAAACCCCACCCCCCTGTCCACCTTATAATTTTTTAAGTTATTACCTTTCTTTATTATTTTTCAAGTATTACAGTATTACATTTTTATTATTTATCCATCTGATATACAGCTGTCATCATTCACACCTTTAGTTATATGTTATATGCTGTATACCACTTTATCAGGATACATAATTTGCTGTTCGTTCTCTTGATCATCTTCACAGCTTCCATTTTTGGCCATACCTTATATGTGCATTTATATCTTTGCACTTCCTGAGACTTCGCTCTCGTATCCCTTATTCTTAATATATAATTTCCCTTCCTACACCGCCATACTATCATCATTCGTAATCCATATGATCTTAGTTTCCTTATTTCTTTATTTCTTTATTTCCATATATATGGTCTAAACACTTTTCTCCCTTGTTTCTTTGTTTTTGTTCTTTTTCTTTTCCATTCTTATATATTACTCCCCTATTCCTTCTTCTTATTGTTTATCTCCAGCCCTCTTATTTCATCCTGGCCTTCCCGATCACATGACCTTCCCATCCCCTCTGTCATTGGACACCAGTACTGTTCAGCTCCGCCCCATTCAGTGCATTCGTTCCCATATTAAGCGTCCTTTCACTTCCGCCCTCATGTCTTGCTGAAGAAGGAGCGCGACTTGCCAAGACATCGCAAGTCTGCGCTCACGAAACGCGTCCACTGCTGATGACGTCACTTCTTGCAGTCTCAACACATGTGCGCTCCTAGCCTCGCTTTGAAACAACTCATCACAGGATCGTTGTCCCCGGAAGTCGGCCGCTCCATCCTAGAGACACTCCTGCCACCTTTTGCAGAAGCTGAGTAGCCCTTGTGACCTGTGACCTGCTGCTGATGACTGTCATCCTGACATGTTCTAAACGCCTACATTGTCCATCTAAATGTGAGTGTATTTGTCTCTACCATTAAAAACGTTTTTAGCACTATTGCACTTAGAGGCGCCTCTCTCCTTGTCTTCCAGCGATACCCCTGAACATGGTTTCTGTTCACCCACGATGGCCGCCCTGGTGCACAGTGAATCTCCATACACCCCTGCCTTACTCACACACACACCTTAGGGTGTAAAATAGACTTTAAAGGACTTTAAAGGACTTTTACTTATATTGATTATTATTTTTGATTATTTTGTGGGTAATACATGTTTTTGTGGATATTGTGCACCACCACTTGTCTGTATACTTGTCTTTGAAACCTATAGGGCAGCACATCCCATTTCATGCTCCCATATTTTCATGGTTCATAATATCATATTATATCAACCATTAATTTAGTTCCCTTTTTTTTTTCTCTCTATTCCATTTTTCCTCACTATCCCTGGACTAGGGATGAGCTCGGTGTTCGAGTCGAACATAAGTTCGACTCGAACATCGGCTGTTTGCGCGTTCGGCGAACAACGAACGATTTGGGCCGTTCGCGCCAAATTCGAGTGACGCGAACGGCCCACAATACACTGCGCCATCGCAGTGTAATCCCGGCGCTGTGATTGGCCAAGCATGCACTGTGACCCTGCATGCTTGGCCAATCACAGCGCCGGCAGCGAGGAGAGCAATGATTGGCCACAGGCAGGATGCCTGTGGCCAATTATAGCTGAGGGGGTTTAGTACACGCCCCACACTATAAAAGGCCGCCAGCGCGGCGGCCTCGTGTAGTGTGTTCCGGAGCAGGGAAAGTGAAGGATAGGCAGGGACAGTGTCAAATCTATTCTTTGCTAAACCTTGTGTGTAGGGACAGAGAAGGATAGGCAGGGAGATTGTCAGTGTCATATTCTTTGCTAAACCTTGTGTGTAGGGAGAGAGAAGGATAGGCAGGGAGAGTGTCAGAGTCATATACTTTGATAAACCTTGTGTGCAGGGAGAGAGAAGGATAGGCAGGGGACAGTGTCAGTGTCATATTCTTTGCTAAACCTTGTGTGCAGGGAGAGAGAAGGATAGGCAGGGAGAGTGTCAGTGTCATATACTTTGATAAACCTTGTGTGCAGGGAGAGAGAAGGATAGGCAGGGGACAGCGTCAGTGTCATTGTTGCTAAGCCTCCTGCACATTATACACCTGAAGTTAGCCCTTATTGCTGCTTTTTCCTGGTGTGTTACACCAACAGGCATTTGCAGCCCTTACAGCGGGTGGAGTGTGCCTCCTGATCATATTACACCTGAAGTTAGCCTGTATTGCTGCTTTTTCCTGGTGTGTTACACCAACAGGCATTTGCGGCACTTACAGCGGGCGGAGTGTGCCTCCTGATCATATTACACCTGAAGTTAGCCTGTATTGCTGCTTTTTCCTGGTGTGTTACACCAACAGGCATTTGCGGCACTTACAGCGGGCGGAGTGTGCCTCCTGATCATATTACACCTGAAATTAGCCTGTATTGCTGCTTTTTCCTGGTGTGTTACACCAACAGGCATTTGCGGCACTTACAGCGGGCGGAGTGTGCCTCCTGATCATATTACACCTGAAGTTAGCCTGTATTGCTGCTTTCTCCTGGTGTGTTACACCAACAGGCATTTGCGGCACTTACAGCGGGCGGAGTGTGCCTCCTGATCATATTACACCTGAAGTTAGCCTGTATTGCTGCTTTTTCCTGGTGTGTTACACCAACAGGCATTTGCAGCACTTACAGCGGGCGGAGTGTGCCTCCTGATCATATTACACCTGAAGTTAGCCTGTATTGCTGCTTTTTCCTGGTGTGTTACACCAACAGGCATTTGCGGCACTTACAGCGGGCGGAGTGTGCCTCCTGATAATATTACACCTGAAGTTAGCCTGTATTGCTGCTTTTTCCTGGTGTGTTACACCAACAGGCATTTGCAGCACTTACAGCGGGCGGAGTGTGCCTCCTGATCATATTACACCTGAAGTTAGCCTGTATTGCTGCTTTTTCCTGGTGTGTTACACCAACAGGCATTTGCAGCACCTACAGCAGGCGTAGTGTGATTCCTGCAAAATATACTCCTAAAGCTAGGCCTTATTGCTGGTTTTCCCATTTCCCTGCAGGCCATTAGAATGTCTGGAAGGCAAACAAGGAGAGGCAGACAGTCAGGAGCCAATAAAAGAGGGCAAGCAGGCTCTGTGTCTAGAGACAACAGTGCTGGTCGTAGACGCGGTGCATCGCCATCAGCACGTGGCCATGGGACACGCTTGTCCTTCTTTTCGGCAGCTGGACGTGTTGAGCCGCATCATGCCGAAGACTTGGTAGAGTGGATGACCAAGCCCTCCTCATCCTCTCTCACCCAGGCTCAGGGTATTGGCAAAGCAGCTGCCAAAGCATCCTCTTCCCTGGTATCAATGTCATCATCAGTCACTCCTTCCCTAGACCAACCATGTCCTCCTGAGGAGTCCCCCGAACTGTTTGAGCACAGTGTTGGGTACATGCTCCAGGAGGATGCCCAGCGTTTCGAAGGGTCTGATGATGATACCCAGCTAGAGGAAGGCAGTAGCATGAGAGCAGAGAGAGGGGATGCTCAAGAAGGACACCAATCTGGCAGTCATGTTCCAGCAGCTGCAGCATACTGCCAGATTGGCTCCAGTGATGAGGAGGGAGGGGATGATGAGGTCACTGACTCCACGTGGGTGCCTAATAGGAGAGAGGAGGAGGATGAGGAGGAGGCACATCTCCAATGAGGCAGGATGCCCTCGGGGGGCCAGCGTAAGGGCAGCACACCGACGGAATCACACCGCAGAGCTGCGCCTGTGCAGGGCGCTGCCTCTGCCCGTTATTCAAAAAGTTCTTTGGTGTGGGCCTTTTTTGAGTCGAGTGCATCAAATCGCACAGCTGCTGTTTGCAACATATGTCTCAAGCATATATCGCGTGGCCAAAACATCACCCGCTTGGGCACCACATGCTTGACCAGACATATGTTGACCTACCATGCAGCTCGTTGGCAAGCCTACCTTAAAGACCCACACCAAAGAACAAAGTGGACCTCTTCTTGCACCGCATCAGCTGGGATCTCCAACCCCACTATACATTCAGTCCTCTCTGAAACCTGCACTGAGAGGAATGAAGGTGTAGAATTAGGTGTGTCACAGCCAAGTACTTGCGGGCACTCTGCTAGCAGTACACCGACGTCCGATTCTAGCAGGCAAATTTCCCTGCCCCAGCTGCTGGACCGTCGAAAGAAGTTCACTCCCAGCCATCCACTTGCCCAGCGGTTGAATGCTAGCTTGGCTAAATTGCTAGCGCTTCAACTGCTGCCTTTTCAGTTGGTAGACTCGGCCCCCTTCCGTGAGTTTGTGCAATGTGCGGTTCCTCAGTGGCAGGTTCCCAAACGCCACTTTTTCTCACGGAAGGCGATTCCGGCTCTCTACCGGCATGTGGAAGGCAATGTCTTGGCCTCGCTGGACAGGGCGGTCAGCGATAAGGTGCATATTACCGCTGACTCATGGTCCAGCAGGCATGGACAGGGACGTTACCTTTCTTTCACGGCCCATTGGGTCACTCTTTTGGCAGCTGGGAAGGATGCAGGACAAGGTGCAGTAGTGTTGGAGGTTATTCCACCGCCACGCCTCCAAAATGCTACTACTGGTTGTGACACACCTCTGTGCTCCACCCCCTCCTCTTCTTCTTCCTCCATGGCCTCTTCCTGTGCTTTGTCCTCGGAACCAGCGGTGCTCCGTAGGCGTTCAAGGGGCTACGCAAGTACGCAGGCAAAAAGATGCCATGCCGTGCTTGCGCTGGTGTGTTTGGGGGACAGGAGCCACACTGGGGCAGAGGTTCTGTCAGCTCTGCAGGGGCAGGCCGAGAGGTGGTTGACGCCACGCCAGCTTAAGCCAGGAATGGTAGTTTGCGACAATGGCACCAACCTCCTCTCCGCTCTCTGACAGGGACAACTGACCCATGTGCCCTTTGTGGCTCACGTCCTTAACCTGGTGGTGCAGCGGTTCTTGGGCAGGTACCCGGGCTTACAGGATGTCCTGAGGCAGGCCAGGAAAGTCTGTGTGCATTTCCGCAGATCTTATAATGCCAGTGCTCGCCTGGCTGAGCTGCAAAAGGAGTTGAACCTGCCCAAGAACCGCCTTATATGTGACATGCCCACCAGGTGGAACTCAACGTTGGCCATGCTGCAGCGGCTGCACATGCAGCAGAGGGCCATCAATGAGTACCTGTGCGACTACGGCACCAGGACAGGGTCAGGGGAGCTCAGGTTTTTTTCACCACGCCAGTGGGGCATGATCAGGGATGCATGCACTGTCCTGGCACCATTTGAGGAGGCCACGAGGATGGTGAGCAGTGACAGTGTATGCATCAGTGACACTGTACCTCTTGTCCACCTGTTGGAACATACGCTGCGTGGAATAATGGACAGGGCACTTGAGGCAGAACAGAGGCAGGAAGAGGAGGACTTTCTTGCCTCTCAAGGCCCCCTTTACCCAGACAGTGTTCCTTCTGTCCCACCCATCGCACAGGAAGAAGAAGAGGAGGAGGAGGAGGAGGATTGTGTCAGCATGGAGGTGGAGCCTGGCACTCAGCATCATCAGCAGCAGTCTTTTAGGGATGATTTACAGTCCCAAGAAACCAGTGGACTTGTACGTGGCTGGGAGGAGGTGGCTGCGTATCATGTCGTCCTTAGTGACCCAGAGGACTCCGGACCGAATGCCTCAGCTAACCTACGCTGCACGGCCTCCCTGATCCTGCAAAGTCTGCGGAAGGATCCTCGTATTCTTCGGATCAAGGAGAGGGACCATTACTGGCTGGCCACTCTCCTTGATCCACGGTACAAGGGTAAGGTTGCGGACCTCATCTTACCATCGCAGAGGGAGCAGAGGATGAGACAACGCTGGGAGGCCTTGCAGAAAGGTCTGTGCAACGCGTTCCCAGAGACTGGGAGGTTACAAACTCCTGGTCCTGGACAACGAGTTGCTGAGGCTTCGGTCAGTCAAAGAAGGAGCGGTGGGGAAGGTGGCCATCTGACCGATGCGTTCAGACAATTCTTTAGTTCGCAGCCCCAAGGTATGATCGGTTCCAGCAACCATCGCCAGTGTCTGATATACATGGTGCAGGAATACCTAGGGGCAAGGTCAGACTTGGACACCTTCCCCACCGAAAATCCTCTGGCTTACTGGGTCTTGAGGATAGATCACTGGCCAGAGCTTGCACAGTATGCAATTGAGCTACTGGCCTGTCCTGCATCCAGCGTTCTTTCAGAACGCACATTCAGTGCTGCTGGAGGATTTGTCATGGATCACAGGGTGCGCCTGTCCACCGACTCTGTTGATCGACTGACCTTCATAAAGATGAACCAGTCTTGGATCACCACCAGCTACCAAACACCTGAAGCTGATATAACAGACTAATTTATTTTCAAATGTCACATCCCTTCAAGACTGATGCTGATGCTGAGAGACTGTCCTGTTATGTTGACTGACTATCCTCCTCCTCAATGATCCGATTGATGATGATAGCTTGGAAGAACATTTTTGTTTCTGGGTGCCGCCACCAGTGGCTAAGGCCCAATTTTTCAGCCCCTGTTTAACAGGGGCGTGTTATTACAATTTTTTATGCAATGCTTTGCAGCAGGGCTCATTCCTGCACTCCAACTAGAGTATCTGGGAGAGGTTGCAGTGTCGTGGCACCAGCACCAGTGGCTAAGGCCCAATTTTTCAGCCCCTGTTTAACAGGGGCGTGTAATTACAATTTTTGATGCAATACTTTGCAACAGGGCTCATTGCTGTGCTCCAAGTACAGTATCTGTGAGGGGTTGCAGTGTTGTGGCAGCAGTGCCTAAGGCCCAATTTTTCTGCCCCTGTTTAACAGGGGCATGTAATTACAATTCTTGATCTAATAATTCACAGCAGGGCCCATTCCTGCGCCCACCAAGAGTAACTGTGAGGCCTTACAGTGTTGTGTCAACACCACCACCACCACCACCAAAGGCCCAATTTTTCAGCCCCTGTTCAACAGGGGCATGCAATTACAATTCTTGATCTAATAATTCACAGCAGGGCCCATTCCTGCGCCCACCAAGAGTAACTGTGAGGCCTTACAGTGTTGTGTCAACACCACCACCAAAGGCCCAATTTTTCAGCCCCTGTTCAACAGGGGCATGCAATTACAATTCTTGATCTAATAATTCACAGCAGGGCCCATTCATGCGCCCACCAAGAGTAACTGTGAGGGCTCACAGTGTTGTGGCAACACCAACATGTAAGGGGCAAATTTCAGCTGAGTATATACGGCAGGCCCCTACTTTCAAACATCCAACTTACAAACGACTCCTCCTTGCAAACGGAAGGATACAACAGGAAGTGAGAGGAAATCTACCCCTAGGGAGGCAAATTCTCTCCTGGAAGGGTGTAAATCCACCTATAATGCCGCGTACACATGGCCGTTTTTCTCGTAGAGAAAAACGAAATTTTTCCCATTCGATGAGAAAAACGATAGTCTGTGGGCTTTCTGACGTTTTTTTTGACGAGAAAAACGGCATTAAAAACGACGAGAAAAATTAGAACATGTTCTAATTTTTCTCGTCGTTTTTTTCGACATGTTTTCCGCGGCAGTGTTTCTCGACAAGAGAAAAAACGACCGTGTGTGGGGAACAAGCCGTTCCCTCGTTTTTAATGACATTATTCACGGCGTTTTTTTTTCAAAAAACATTTGTCATTAGGACGGAAAGTGAGGTGAACTGTTCTGAACACGTGCACACTGCACAGACAGCAAAAAAAATGTTACAGGGGTGATAACCCTTCCCTATGTTTTCCAGAAAGCTTAAAAATAGATTTTTTGGCTGGAGCTACACTTAAACAATGTACCTGTTCAAAATTACAAACAGATTCTACATAAGAACAAACCTACAGTCCCTGTCTTGTATGCACCGCCTGTATACGGCTGTTCAGAGTATATAGGGCCTTTTTTATTTTGTGTGCGGGTTTCCCCTTAATATCCATACAAGACCCAAAGGGGCTGGTAATGGGCTGGGGTAGGGGGGGGGCTGTGATGGGGTAGCTATGCCATTTTTATTAAAGATTTTCATCCATATTACCGGGACCAGACATTACATTAAAGCCGCAAGCAGTTTTAAATGGCTTTTTTTCCTTTAGAAATGTAATTTTGTGCAGGGACAGTTCTAAACACGGGAAACACGTGGCACTTCACAGGCATACTTTAGACACCCCCCAGATACGATATTTAAAGGAATATTTGACTTTTTTTTTTCACTTTATGCATCATTAAAATGACTGCTCCCGAAAAACGTCAGTTTTTAAAACTTTTTTTTGGATTGATACATGCCCCTGGTGCAGAACCCGGGTTCCCAAACCCTTTTTAGGACAATAACATGCATATTAGTCGTTATAATTAGCACTTTAGATTTCGAACGTTCGCATCCATTGTATTTAATAGGGTTCTAAAGTTCGTGCGAACTTTCGGTCCGTTCGCGGGTTCTGGTGCGAACCGAACCCGGGGGTGTTCGGCTCATCACTACCCTGGACCATGGATCTCATTAAAGATATAGAAACCAGCCAATATGTGGTCCTGGATACTATATGGACCCACTTCCCTACTTCCCTCTTTATAGAAAATTATGTCCTCCCAAGTAAAGTACGCCACTCCATTTGCGGGAGATTTAAACAACTAGAAAGACTTGTACTCACTGCTAACCAACAGTGGTGGGACAAGTTCTTTCTAGAAAAATACCTTCATACTAAGATCTCCCCCAGAGGTCTAAAACCCTGTACACACGATCGGATAACATATGGATTTTCGTCTGATGGATTTGTCCATCGGAAATCCGATGAAACTGTTTTTCATCAGTCTTGCCCACACACCATCAGTCAAAAAACCGACCGTTCCAAACACGGTGACGTAAAACACTCCGATGAGCCGAGAAAAATGAAGTTTAATGCTTCTGAGCATGCGTCGACTTGATTCTGAGCATGCATGGGTTTTTGATCCGATGGACTTGCCCATAGACGATCTGAGTTTTCGATCGTTTTTTTATCCATCGGAAAAATTTAAAACATGTTCTATTTTTTAAAACCAATGAAAAAAAGACAGATGGGTCCCATACACGATCGGTTGGTCTGATGAAAACCATCCATTGGACGGTTTTCATCAGTCAAACGAATCGTGTGTACAGGGCTTCAGGGTAATGAAAGAATGTCATTTTCTTGAGGCTGACAACAAAAAGGAATGGGCAGAAATAGCCGAGTTCTGTACCTCTAAATGGATGAGGATACTCATCTCACATAGAACCTCCAGATTTGACAAACTTAAAAATGATGTATATACCCTTATACAGAACATCATTAGTTTTAACACCCCCCTCCCCCTCTCTTGGTTTGATATACTTAAGAAAAATACTCAAAGGGATGAGGATGATCTATTACACATGAAGTTGGGGAAGTTCAGGCGGGACCTAGATGACTTCAACCATGACATTGTCTTCACGTGGAATAAAACCAAAAATACTTATCACCACGCCCCCCCTACCGTTACACCCCCCACAGAGGTCTCTCCTCGTTTGTTATCTCAGTCTATTTCTCCAGCTACCAACCTTGAGCCTCCCCGTCCCCTTATGAGCCTAGTAATACCCAGTCCGTTTGGCCCAAGGATATCTCGTAGACCTATGAGACCCATCCTGACTCCGAGAATTACAGACCCCACCAAAGGACAACAGCCTAAGATCAACAATACCATAAATAAACAGAAAAGACATACCTCCACCTATGGTAATGCCAGTCTTATTTATGCTTTGAACAAATGTTATAATAGATCATTAACCCAGTCTACCACTACTCCTGGTTTCTCCACCAATCCTATTGTACCCCATAACCATATCCCCTCGATTAACAACATGGATACTACGGAAGTCCCCTCCACTTCTACTCCTGCTGATCCTCCCGTAGTTCATCCGAATCCACTCATCACCTCTGCTCCAACTGAATTAAACTCTGTTATTCCGTCCTTTTTTTAGTCTCCAGTCCTCCTCTGACAGCACCCAACACAAACTACAACAAAAAAAGAAAACTCACCGGAGAGGCTGTAGAGGGGGACGAAATAGAAAACAATCCCAACACACTCAAGATAAGGAAACTATAAAAATATTTAATTTATCCTCTCGTATCCTCTCTCCTGCAGATACTTCTCTCCTGAGTAGAGGCCTTAATTTTGCACCACTTAACAAACCCAACCCGTTTTTACTATTCAAAGATTTAAATAGATAAATACGTAATCTTACCCTTAAGAGGCACTACCATATAAAAGAACAATAGGATCATCTGAATAACACCCCTCCCCCTCCTATATCTCCTACCACCACTTCCAATCTGTTTTTATATAATTCCAATTTTATTGAAGACACGGAAGATCCTCTAGTTGATGAAGAATTGTTTTACTTGCTCACCCAACACCCATCCACTTCCCCTCCCGTCATCCATACCGCTTTTAAACCTAAGTCTATTTTTAACCCTGTACACTCCAAAGGCCCATATATTGAGAGTTTCTATAGAGTAGTATTTGCTGACTTTCAAAAACTCTGCCAATCAGCAGCCCACAAAAGATCCAACAATCTCTCTCCTCTTGAGACCAGAGCCCTACGATGCCTCACTGAAGCTGGAGACATAATCATCAAGTTAGCCGATAAAGGTGGAGGAATTGTCATACAGGACCTGAATGACTATCTAGGTGAAGCCAGGAGATTACTCTCCGATAGTATCACGTACAAAAAAAATCTCCAAAGACCCCACCTCGGATTTTGCTACAGAAATTGACTCCTTAGTCACCGCTGCCTGTTTAGACAACATCCTCAACAAAGTAGAAAAATCCTTTCTTTTAAAGAATTTTTATCAAATCCCTTATTTTTACCACCTCCCTAAAGTGCACAAAAGTCTGGACAATCCCCCAGGGAGACCAATAATGGCCGCTATGGACAGTATCACCACAAGGCTCAGTCTATATGTAGACCAGTTCCTCCAGCCCATTGTCCAGCAACTAGACTCATACATCAGAGATGGGAGCCACCTCTTAGAACTACTCTCAGTGTATAAATGGGAATCCACTTACATTTGGCTTTCACTTGACGTGAATTCCCTTTATACCTCTATCCCCCATGCGTTTGGCCTTCGGGCACTAGAATTTTTCCTCTTTCATGATCCTTTTATCAATTCACGCCAAGCCTCATTTATCGTAGACGCCACCACCTTCTGTCTTACACACAACTATTTTAAATTCGATGACGACTTTTACCTACAGCTACCAGATACCGCTATGGGCGCCAATTTCGCACCCTCCTATGCCAACCTAGCGATGGGATTCTGGGAAAAAGAATATATCTACAACAACAACAATCCATTCTCGGGCAATATCGTTTTCTTCGGTCGCTATATTGACGACATCATTGTCATTTGGGACGGTTCTGTGGACAGTACTCTACCTTTTGTAGAATACTGTAACCATAATTCATTTGGCCTATCCTTCACGTCCGTCAGCGACCCTATTTCCTTACCCTTTTTGGATTTGGAATTGGCCGTGGATAAAGATACCTTAGCCATCACCTCCAAAAATTACATTAAGCCCACAGCCGGCAACTCCTACCTACACCATAAGAGCTGCCACTTCCCTAAATGGATAGATAACATCCCTAAAGGACAGTTCTGCCGACTTAGGCAGGACTGTACCAGAGATGAAGATTATGTCGACCAAAGCAAGCTTTTAAAGAAGAAATTTAGCGAGAAAGGATACCCTGATGGCCTTATTGATAAAGCCTTCCAATTTTACCTGAAGGGTAAACCTCCGAAGGTGATCCGGGAAGCTGAGAACCATACACTCCACTTCACCACCACTTTCCACTTTGAATATAAAAAAATGGAAAGTATTTTGGCCAACCATTGAAAGATCCTTTTACAGGATCCTGTCCTCCAATCCATTATCCCCACTCGTCCTAAAGTCACCTACCGTAGAGCACCCAATCTCAAAAGCAAATTGGCTCCTAGTAAGATTCGCTCTCGTGACTGTACCCCTACCCCTTTAGTCCTTATACCGTTAGTTGGCATGTACAAATGTAACAAAACCCTATGTAAAACATGCAAATTTGTTCAACATGGACAAAAATCCTTTTCCACGAAGGGTAAGACCTACCCACTCAGGGAGTTCTACAACTGCTCCTCCGAGTTTGTAGTTTATGGCCTCAGCTGCCCTTGCGGCCTCATGTATGTGGGCCACACCATACGAGCCTTGCGAGTCAGGTTCGGAGAACACAGGAGGCTAATTGAAGGTGGTACCGACCCCCATAGTGTCCCCAAACACTTCTGCATAGCTCACCAAAAATCCACCAGCGGTCTGAAGGTTTGGGTGATCGAACAGATACCACGCTCACTTCCAGCAGCAGAGCGGTTCCAAAAGTTATGCGCTAGAGAGACTTTTTGGATCTACACCTTAGACGTTCTCTCGCCTGGTGGTATAAATGAAGGGATTGAGATTTCCACCATTTTATAAACTATACATTTTTCTAAATGATAAATTTAATGACTCCACCTCCTCACACCTGTGGGTTCTTTCCCACCCGTTTTTATACCATTGTTGAGGCCCATATGTTCCATTATATATGATATATTTTATTTATTTTATATATTTTTATATGTTCTATATCTGGCTCTGTAAGTTGTTATTGTATTATTGTAGAGGCCCACATCTAGGATTATATCTTTTGTGGAATCCTTTTTTTTTTTTTTTTATATATAATATTTTTATATATATTTTATATATATTTTTACATATTTTTAATTCTCTTGTATGTGTATATATGTGTATATATATGTGTATGTATGTGTATATATATATATATATATATATATATATATATATATATGTATATTTTAATCTCTCTCTACACTTGGGGACCAACCAATTGCTCACTTGTACATATATCATTACCGGCTCATGTTAACATAGCCCTTATTCTAGCATTATTGTTTACTGTACATCCATTTAGACGATGTGTTATACCATTTGCTATTGTTCTATTGAAGTTCTACTTGCGTCACCATTTCCCCCCCCCTCTTTCATTTCCTCGACCCCCCCCCTTTTTCTACGCCCCCATCCCACCCTTTCTCCCCCCCCCTCTGACTTATCCTTTCCTTCTTTCCTATCCACTCCCCCCCTCCAATAATACATATATACATATATATATTGTGAGGGGGTTAGCTCGGCAGCGGGTGTGTGTGACCCCCGGGATGGGCTCCCCACACAAAACAGGCCCAGCAAACGGAGGTTGTGGTTTTCAAAATCAAAAAGGTGCGGTTTATTTTCTATTTACAGTGACAAAACACAGCAAAGCAAAAGAAACATAAACAAAATAAATCCTGGTCAAGTTGACCTCTGACTAAACATACAGGTTTCCTAACTAACAACTGGGATCAGCCTAGTGCTGTCCTAGTCCCTAAGTCCCTGGTTTTAAATGTCCAAGCAAATAGCCACACAGGCTTTGTCTCACCGCACAGGGGTTCACTCTCCCTAGACAGTCCACACAGGTCTGGTTCCAGGCATGAGCTAACATCTAAATGAAGCTGGGAGTTTTTATAGAGGCCTAAATGAGCTGACAAGCTTCAGCTGGTCTCATCAACTCCCTGTCTGCACGACGCCCCACACTCTCCCTAGAGGTATGAGTCATCCATGAGCCCACTAGCCTCAGCTGGGCTTATACAACACTCCACCTAGTTGTATAAGTCGGCGTAAAGCCTGAATCTGGGCGAAATATATCTACCCCCCTGGATGCAACCAGGTGACTTTACCTTCCTGCTGTCACATACCCCCCCCTCTTGTTTTAACCTCGGGGTTGGAACATCAGCAATCAGGCATTCATGTACTCGAGACAAAGCATCCACATTCCCCATTTGAACGCCAGGGTGATGCTTTACTGTGAAGTTGAATTCCTGGAGGGCCAGGAACCACCTATTCACTCTTCTATTTGTTTCCTTGTTTTGAGCCATCCACTTTAACGGAGCGTGATCCGTAACCATGTCAAAGTGCCTACCTAGCAGGTAGTACCGAAGGGAATCTAGAGCCCACTTCACCGCTAAACACTCCTTTTCAACGGTGGCGTAATTTACCTCATGGGACTTCAACTTCCTGCTGAGGTAAATGACTGGGTGCTCTTCCCCGTTCCAGACCTGGGACAATACTGCTCCTAACCCCACATCTGACGCATCACTTTGTACGACAAAGTCTTTAGAGAAGTCGGGTGAGTACAACACTGGCTGGCTACATAAGGCTTGTTTCAAGAATTGGAATGCTGCCTCAGCCTCGGGGGTCCATTTAATCATGACCGACCCTTTCCCCTTCGTCAGGTTGGTTAGGGGCACAGCCTTAGAAGCAAAGTGGGGAATGAATCGCCGATAATACCCAGCGATTCCCAGAAAGGCTCGTACCTGCTTCTTGCTGTTGGGACGTGGCCAACTCTGGATGGCCTCGACTTTGTTGAGTTGGGGTTTTATTACTCCCCTCCCAATGGTGTACCCAAGATATTTGGCCTCCTCCTGCCCAATGGTACACTTCTTGGGGTTAGCCGTAAACCCCGCTTCCCGAACAGAGTCCAGGACTGCTTGCACTTTTGGCAGATGTGAGGCCCAATCTGTGCTATGGACAATTACGTCATCCAGGTAAGCCGCAGCATACTTCCGATGGGGCCTCAGCATCTGGTCCATTTTCCGCTGGAATGTGGCCGGCGCATTCTGTAACCCGAACGGCATTCTTTTATATTGGAACGCCCCGTCTGGGGTTACAAATGCGGTTTTCTCTTTGGCCGACTTGGCCAGGGGGATTTGCCAATACCCTTTTGTGAGGTCAAGAGTCGTCATGTATCGGGCTGTTCCCAGCCGGTCGATCAACTCATCTATACGTGGCATGGGGTAGGTGTCAAATTTTGTAACTTTGTTCAACTGACGAAAATCGTTACAAAATCGCCAGCTCCCATCCGGTTTAGGCACCAACACGATGGGACTAGACCAATCACTTTGGGACTCCTCTATCACCCCTAAGTTCAGCATTTTCTGTACTTCCTCCCGTATTGCCTCCCGTCGGGCCTCTGGGATCCGATAGGGTTTTAACTTCACCCTTTCACCGGGCGGGGTAATGATGTCATGCTCTACCCCAGATGTTTGTCCCGGCAGCTCAGAGAATACCTCCTTGTTGCGAAGCACAAACTCCTTAACCTCCTGTTGTTGGGGTTGTGACAAGGTGGCTGCTATTCCAACCTCAGGAATCACGCAACCAGTTTGAGCTGGTGACCAAGTGTCTGCGACTAGGGACTCTCTATCCCTCCAGGCTTTCAACAGATTAACGTGATAGATCTGTTCGGGCTTTCGCCTTCCTGGTTGTCTGACCTTGTAATTCACTTCGCTCACTTTTTCCATTATCTCGTAGGGGCCTTGCCATTTGGCAAGGAATTTACTTTCAACCGTAGGGACAAGTACCAGTATCCTATCCCCCGGGGAAAAGGTACGGGTCTTGGCTCCACGGTTGTACACTCTCTGCTGTGCTAACTGCGCTTGGGCCAAATGTTCCTTCACGATGGGCATTACCTGTGCAATTCGGTCTTGCATCAGGGCGACATGCTCAATCACACTCCTGTGGGGAGAACTCTCACTTTCCCAAGTTTCCTTGGCAATATCCAACAGCCCTCTTGGGTGTCTCCCATACAGTAACTCAAAGGGGGAGAATCCCGTAGAGGATTGGGGCACCTCCCTAATAGCAAACATCAGATAAGGAAGTAGACAGTCCCAATCCTTTCCATCTCTATCCACCACTTTCTTCAACATTTGTTTTAGGGTTTTGTTGAATCTTTCAACCAGCCCATCGGTTTGGGGGTGATACACAGATGTACGTAATTGCGTCACTTTGAATAATTTACACAGCTCCTTCATAACCCGGGACATAAAGGGTGTACCTTGGTCCGTAAGCAGTTCTTTACAAATACCCACCCGGCTAAACACAAGAGATAGCTCTTTGGCTATGGTTTTGGCCGAGGTATTTCGGAGAGGGATCGCTTCTGGATAACGGGTGGCATAGTCCATTATAACTAATATGTACTGGTGCCCCCTAGCGGACTTGATTATAGGACCTACCAAATCCATGGCGATCCTCTCAAACGGGACCTCAATGATGGGTAGAGGGACCAGCGGGCTACGGAAATGTGGCATCGGGGCCGACCTCTGACACACAGGGCAGGAGGAACAATAATTTTCTACGTCCTTCATCACCCCCGGCCAATAGAATCTCTGTAATACCCTCTCTCGGGTTTTCTCTGTCCCCAGATGACCTCCAAGAATGTGCCCATGGGCCAACTCCAACACCAACTTCCTGTAAGGTTTGGGCACCACAAGCTGCTCAACGGTTTCTTCTGCCCTTTTTGCCACCCGATACAGTAGGTCCTTCTCTACGCTGAAGTATGGGTAAGTGCAGGTATTATCTGGGTTCACTAACTCGCCATCTATTTTCACTACGTTTTCCCGTGCCTTTATTAGGGCGGGGTCTTTCAACTGTTCTGTGGCAAAGTTTTCCCTGTGAACCTCAAGATCAGAAAACTCCACAGACGGTAGGTTTTCGTCTGAGGAGGTGGGCTCCTCTCCAGTTTCTTGAGTCTCCCCTGCCAATACTGATAAGGGAAATTCCGGAGAGTCCTCACCACTCTCAGGGGAGTTCTGGCTATCACATTCCTGGTACATAGGGGCACCAGTGAGGGGCTCAGGATCATCCCACAGTTCCCAGAACTTCGGAAAATCCCTTCCCACAATGGCGTCATGCGGTAACTGAGATACTAAGCCCACTGGATGAGAGAGGGTACCTTTGGGGGTCTCGAAACACACTGTAGTCACTGGATACTCTCGGGTGTCCCCATGCACACAAATAACAGCTACCTTGCTATTCCCAGAGACCTCTGTTTTAACTAACTCAGCCTTTATCAGGGTCACAAGGCTACCTGAATCCAGCAATACCACAACATTTCTACCATTAACACACATTTTGCATAAATGTTTCTCAGTTCCTCGAATGGCAGTGCATGCGACTGTCGCACACAGCGACTGACGTCTGCCCGTCAGAAAGTCACACTGCATGGGTTCCTCCACAACCGGGCAATTGGCTGCAATATGTCCCGCTTGCCGGCAGCGGTAGCAAACGATCCTTCTTGCCGCCTCTTGAGCCGCTGATTTCCCAGGCTGTTCTCGCCAAACTTGGGGTAGAGCTCCTACCCTCTCACTCTCTCCACCCTCACCCCTTGGAATCCTCTTATCCGCCCCTGGGGATGGTCTGGTCTTAGGGTGGAAAGTCTGAGTGTCTCTGGAAGAGGCCGTCAGGTTCTCTGTAGCCAAGTATTTCTCCACACGATCCACAAGACCATCGGCCGTCTCTGGGTCTCCATGGCTTACCCACTTTTGGATGGCAGTAGGAAGAGCTCTCAAAAACCGATCCATTACAACACGTTCCACAATCTTTGGTGCGGACAAAGTCTCTGGCTGTAGCCACTTTCTGCTCAGGTGAATGAGATCATACATTTGAGACCTGGGGGGTTTTCCAAGCTGGAAAGTCCAGTTATGCACACGCTGAGCCCGGACAGCCTGGGTGACACCCAGCCTTGCCAATATTTCAGCTTTTAGCATCACATAGTCTTTTGCTTGGTTAGGCTCTAGGTCATAGTAAGCTTTCTGCGATTCACCAGTTAACAGAGGAGCCACCAGTCCAGCCCACTGCTCCTCAGGCCACTTTTCTCTTTCAGCGGTCCTTTCAAATGTGGTCAAAAATACCTCTGGATCATCCTCTCCAGTCATTTTTGTCAATAAACGACTCACCCCAAAGGACGCGGTATTAGTGGGACGGCTTTCCTCGCTGGTCTGCGGACGTTGCTGCATTACTGCTTCCATCTGTTGTTGTAGTCTCTGCTCTTGCTTCTGCAACAGGTCTATGAAGCGGGCCTCAGATTGCTGCTGGGCTCGTTGCTGAGCCTCCAGACTCTGTTGCAAAGTTGCGTTTGTCTGCTGCTGGGCTGCAAGGCTCTGTTGATGAGCTTGCTGCTGGGCTGCGAAGTTCTGTTGTTGAGCTGCAAGGCTCTGTTGATGAGCTGCAAGGCTCTTTTGCAAACCTGCATTTGTCTGCTGTTGATTGGCATTTGCTAGAGCCAGCTGCTTCAGTATCTCCTCCATGCTGGCTTAAAAAAAAACTGCCACTGGTTCTCCACCAACTGTGAGGGGGTTAGCTCGGCAGCGGGTGTGTGTGACCCCCGGGATGGGCTCCCCACACAAAACAGGCCCAGCAAACGGAGGTTGTGGTTTTCAAAATCAAAAAGGTGCGGTTTATTTTCTATTTACAGTGACAAAACACAGCAAAGCAAAAGAAACATAAACAAAATAAATCCTGGTCAAGTTGACCTCTGACTAGGGATGAACTTCGAGTTCGAGTCGAACTCATGTTCGACTCGAACATTGCCTGTTCGCCCAGTCGCCG